>JAODUP010000580.1:0-347500 GCA_025642065.1 Paralvinella palmiformis | reverse complement strand
TAGTGTCTAAACAGGCCTGTAACCACAGTGAAGTTTATAAATTCCCATCCATGAACTAACTGCCAGTACCTAATCAGATATTCATCATCACATTTATATTTATCAAAGGATATTATAACTGCTACAGTCCATTTATTGCTGGACACGATGCATATCTTGATTAGATCAAGTTATTCTATCAGCAATGTGATGTACATAAAGTTCCCATTGTTCCTCCAAAGGGAGGAGGGATGCAGATCGGTGTCATCGAAGATGGCAGGCAGCCCTAAACGAGGTGTTTCCACCTTATTGGTGTGTCAACACCTGAAACGTAAAAACAGTTTCTGAATGAGTGAATGTATGAAGTCTCCTTAACCTCAAACTGATCATACGCAATGCATATAACCGCCACCTATGAGAGAAATACATTAAACGTGAATATTAGCCGAACTCGACCTCCCACATAAAGGTAAGTATTATATGTGCACCCTACGCCATCGGAGCACGCGAAAACATTTCAGGGTAGTTTTTAGGCTGATAGTATTTACATTACAAACAGTATTCAAGTTGTTTGGGGTATACTTATTTTACTTAGAAAATAAGGTGTATAACATGCTACTTTTTCTGTAATATTATTTATTTTCAGAATTTTTTTTTTTTTTTATTCATAAAAATCCCAAGCATACGTTTTACGGGATAGAAAAATCTAACTTTGTTAAAACTATTCTAGACAATCAATCGATATTCATCCATTTATACCGATAGAACCGATGTCATTATTATGATTAAATATGTAAAATCAATGTACACTTAACTATATACTTAAAGTAAACTATTTATTAGTTTAGGAAACATTTTTCAATTTTCAATGACTACCTATATTAATTAAATTGTGAAAAGTTTAATCCATTGTAAATTAATATGGTTGGGTGGTAAACAGGATGAAAAAAAGCTACCGACATTCGGCAAAAGTCAACTCGCTGCATCAATTAATAATATGGTTATATAATAAGAAGAAGAAGAATAAAAGAATGTATCGAAATATATATATATATATATATATATATATATATATATATATATATATATATATATATATATATATATATATATCAACTACCACTGATTTGCAATTACAGGGTTACGATATCCAAGAAAACTTGGCATAAGGTGAACCCTAAATGTTAATGCAAAAGATGAAGGAAGACTATGAACATTACACAATCGTATATTAATTGGTTCAGGCTACTGACATTATCCCGAAGTAACGATAATTGAATATATACATTATATGTCTTATTTAATGGAAACATATAAGTTTTTACGGTATATAATAATTGTGATATAAAACATAAAACGGCCAATTTTAACATAGGGAACTATCAATGTGTTTACATGTCAGTCTGAGTGTGTAATGTGCTGGACTCTAAACTTGACCAAAGCATCATGTTTATTAGTACTTCTTATGTATGGGCTTACCATAGGATAGCTACGTACTTGTTACAGCAGGAAATAGATGGAATTACAGCATAAAAACCCGTCTTTAGAGGGATTAATTCGTCTTTTTGATATCGTCATCATTTTTATTATAAGATAGTCGTCGGTTAAATGAATGTGAACGATGATTGTCTACTGTTAGTTCTTAATATGGACAGCCTACCTGAGAACTAGGTTAGCAAAGATGATAATTAAAGCAGCTCGATGGCAAGATATTCAAACGGTTGATGATCAAAAAGATTACATGACAGATATATGCCATTTAATTGTGACTGAAAAGTGAATTCAAATTATCATCTTAAAAATGTTTTGACAAGACGGTAAAGAACTATCTTTAGGAAATCAATTGGACCCATATTTCGGTAAGTGAATACTTCAGTTCGCTTGTACCATAGATATGGAGGTAACCGAATTGAGTCAATGTTCAACTATATGTTTTATTTACAGAGACAATACGGGGATTCAGTTGGTTTTTGAGATGGGATATTTGCCGAAGACAAAGTTGATTCAACGTTCCTAATTGGGATCACTGAGCAATGATATAGGGTTAAATATGACACGCTGCTATTTATATATGACTGGATCCTAAAAATGAGTTAAATTTAGAATATTGTATTGCTGTTATTCGGCTATGGGTGACTCAACATCGTCTAAGACTAAATGGTAATAAAACAAATATTATATATTTGGCATCACCACACATTGTGTTAAATCTCTAAAGACACCAGCATTAGAGATAGGTGCATCTTCGAGTACCCCTAATAGGCCAGTAAAATATTTGGGGGTTATCTGTAACCAATGCATTAACATGTATGGACATGTCACATAAATATGCCGAGCTGCCTACTACGATCTTAAGAACATCCACTGTTAAATGCATTCTTGACAATTGAAGCACTTGTAACTATAATCCATGCCTTTGTAATATCTCGTATAGACTATTGTAACTCCCTGTTATATGGCATATTTGATTATAGCATTAATCACCTTCAGCGAATTTAGAATACTGCAGCTCGCATAGTGACAAATACTCGAAAATATGATCATATCACGCCAATTCTTCAACCAGTAAATTGGCTACATTGTCCGATAGTGTATCGATTTCAAGATTGTATTAATAAATTTGAAATCAATTAATGATATGGCACCAGAATACCTATGTGAACTGGCATCCATTAGAAAGTCAGCCCGAAAACTTCAAGTCATATGGTGATTATGCGCTTAGTGTTGCAGCTCCCACTTTGTGGAATAAGTTGCCGACAGATATTATAAATGCGTCGTCTCTTGAAATTTTAAAAACTGTTCTAAAAACACACCTATTTAAGGTCGCTTTCACAGATAAATAATAATTATCTTTTAAATAACGTATAGGGTTTATTTGGGCTATTATTTTATTATATATTAATTGTTTAGCAACTTTGAATGGCTCCTGGTATTAAGTGCGTTTTATTTAATAGACATTTTTATTATTATTATTATTATCATTATTATTATTATTATTATTATTATTATTATTATTATTATTATTATTATTATTATTATTATTATTATTATTATTATTACATAATTCACTTTTTAGGGGATCTGATTATTTCTGCTGCAGGATTTCTTCAATCTACAGGTAAAGTCTCCTACATCAGAATCATATTAGCACCTGTGGAATGTTCCAACCCATGATCTCGGAGCAAGGCCGGAGTCTTCCATCACGATACTATGGCACCCAATATAAATCGTGTTTCTATTTGGAGAAGTTATTTTGTTGAGCATCCCTTGTAGTATATATTTTATCTTTTTTTTTAAATGGACAATGGATGGTTGGTTATGGTAATGACATCGAGGTATGGACAACTATTAACTTTACAATATTCCGTAAAGCTATCCTTTGTTTGTGCCGACACAAATAGTCAGAGACGTATAGGCGAAGAAGATTTATTTTTGGGTTTTCTGGGAACAGTCGACTCCTATTCACCAGATCACAGATAATTTACGACTTGAGTTTAACTCTTTACTTTCTAGTGACGTGGAGCTAAATAATGGCTACTGGTTACACACATCTGGATGGACTTCTCCAGTGTGTAATCAAGTGTATCTGATAGTGATTGTTTATATCTCTGGGACAGACCTGTTTGCTCTTACTATAATTAAAGGATTTGACTTAAATCCTTAGATGGATTCTGACTTCTAAAGACATTTTCAGAGCTGAGCTGCTAATAAATATATTATAGACATTGTCAGACGTTATCTTTGTTAAACATCAGGTACTCTGTTAAGTGGGAGTTGAGATATATAACGTTCGCTTGGAGCCTTTTACGGGACCTAATCTTGAAATATCAGCTTCTAATATGATAGATCTAAAATACTATTCATAAAATACACTGTTAGATTTTCTAAAGATATACAATGTATAAAACAGAGATATATAATATTTGTTTCAATGGTAATTTGCAGTACATATAAATTCCTCTTAAATATAACATGCCCTAAAATATTCAAATATGCTTTTGGCCGACTGCAGAATAACTGAGGCATCACTGGAGAATAGGAATAGAGGTCAAACATCTGAGCTTTTGCAACTTCCTAAAGTTGAGCTGATAGCTGCGCATCAAATAATGTGACATCTAAAGAGCTTAGATAAATTGTTTGATATAGTATTCACGATATATTGCAAACTATGGATTCACTCTATTTGCGAGATATTATATACAATAGCTTGTGCTGCTCATTAGCGTAAACCAGAATAATCTACAATATACCTAATCTAATTTGGCCCAAATTTGGCCCGCATTTTATCACAGTCCGACCTAATTTGAGGTAACATATATCGTGATAAGTATCTATGAGTGCCAACTAATTAATGGTATCTGGTGTTTGTACAGATAAAGGACTGATATTAAATTACATTTAGTCAATCTTTTTTGATAATATTTGTTTATTATCGGATATACTGCAATACTACACTAGATCTAAGCAGCCATTAGAAATGTCAGTAAATACTGCCGAATCAGTGGCGTCTCAGCAGAAAAAAGGTATTATGCCATCCCTATTTTCTATTGTCTACCACTCTAGAATAGACTGTTTGTCTGCCATATTAGTAGTCTCAGTATGTGGTATAAAGGCTGGCTAGATTGGATTCTGGAGGAGCATATAGTAGACCAACTGCTCAATACCTAATGATGGCAACATAATAATACTGTTACTTGTGAGCAGGTTAATGAAGAACTAATTCGAGTGACAATCACATCGCGAATTACCTGATGATTATATATTCACAACTGTGATAACATATAACAGTTTTCTATGGACTAGAAATGTTTAGTGAACCGAATGATATATGTTCTATATGTAAAGTCATAATACATTGTCATACAATACCAGTGATCTACGACGAATATAGAACACAGTGAGGATAAAGTAATATAATGCACGACCAGGTCATAATAATGAAAATACATTTTTAACACAAGTTAGCTGTTAATATACATTTCTAAGGAAATAGTGATGAATACAAATTGTGTATACATAGCCAAGCATTATAAAAAGACACTTTTATTACGTTGTAATCATACACACCTATAATACTAATATCATTTTATTTTCAACATTTCAGAAGCTGGTTATTGTAAACCTATTATCGTACATGTTGAGCCCACGGAAACAAAACTCATTAGTTAATGTTTTTTGTCAACAGTGTTAATGTTTCCGTAATATTATGATTATATTCTGTAATTACCTGTCTTTGTTGTAAACAGCTCAATAATGAAAGCATTTATAACCCAATTTGTTCCAACGGTAATGCAGTTATTATTAGCAACATGTTATCAGAACAAATATAGATGGACGTTATGTTCACAGTTGCTACTATATTGTTCATAATGTAAATAACATATATATATATATATATATATATATATATATATATATATATATATATATATATATATATATATATATATATATATATATATGCTTTATTTGCAAAATCAGAGATTTGTTGGGGATGGCATGAATATCCTTCATAAATTAATTTCATGACTTCGTAATTATAACGAGTTGTCATTTAATGCTAATACGTTTTCGTGTCATCTCCCTTAAGTACGCCTTTGTTGCCGGTTATTTAGTTTGCCAATCAACTATCATTACCTGAGTTAAGAAGAGATGAATGACAACGCAGCAATTAGTCACTGGCTGCACACCTGATGCTTCCACTTACCACAAACGAGTGCAAAATGTATTAAATTTGTGATAGATGAAAGCAGAGTGGTTCCCAGTGATTTATCATAATATCTCATAACTGATTTTATTATATATGTGCAACTATTGATACTAAAATGACCATAAAGTCCATATATTCTTTAATCGAATAATAAGACAACAGGATAGAGTAGCAAACTATATTTTCAATGTACGTTTGGGTTTATTTACAAACTGTACACATATATTAGTACTTCATGGTTTGCCATGTATGCCACACCACTTACTGTTTAGTCAGATTAAGTCAATCGACAAGTACACGCCGATATGAGGACAACATTTGCTGTCCTGGGGACGAGAGTGTACAGCAAGACAAGGCCTTTTTACCATCATAGCCATGAATGGATTACCAGGCATTAACAAGCCTCAATGGCTGGACTATGAGTTTTATGTGATCGATATGTGAGGCACACCCTCTCCACTCACAACATCAAAGACAATGAAGCCACCTGCTGTAAGTATCACTTTAGTCATTATTAACATATCACTGAATTTTTGTTTCTGAGCTGCAACCAGACAAAGCGTCACAATATGGGTTTGGTAAATATTTTCCGATTTATCAGTTGTCATGTTAGCGTGTTATCTTTGATGTTAGTCAGAATTAACAAAGAGCCAATTCTATGAAGTTACCATAATCAGCATGAAGACAATACTCTCCCAAAAATCTAAAATGATTTCATTCAAGGCACTTCTTTTACCAAATGAAATAGGGCTAATCTTAGGGGTTTTAATCCAGACTGTTGTACTAGGTACAGGAATTGTACACACAGACAGGTATATGCTAAGGTATTTTCTAGTCAAAAATGTCTCTTTTATGAATTCTAACTTTATTTATAATTGGTATCCATAGAAAAGCATTAAGTAATAAACTAACTGCATCTCTGCCATCCAAATAGAGAACAAAGTTTAGATTCAGACCATTATTATTTGTATTACTGTTTTATTATTATTAATTTTTATTATTATTATTATTATTATTACAGTTATTTTTATTTGTAGAAGTGTTATTTTTATTATTGTAAAATAAGTATAATAATAATAATTGTCGTAGTAAAGGTAGTAACAGTAGCCGTAGTATATGTTGTAGTAGTTGTTGTATAACTTATATTCACCATTTTATTCTGTAATTAACTAATGAAAACATATATTTCATATCCATCTGATAGATAGAGAATTCGCATCAAAGTGGTGATGTTCTTCTAAGACTCGATTTACTGCCATGATAATGCCTCAATTTACCGACCCCCCGTTATTCAACCATCACTAATGCTTACGCAATACGAATACCATCATTACCATATAATTACATACAACCCCCCTTTAATACCACCAAACAAGACCATGCAATATTTATGGTCATGTTTGAAAGTCTTATGCCGATATATCACTTAGATGCACCAATGCTCTTAAATCAGGGATGTATTGTGTGGGTTCATTGGTCAATATCCTGGGTCTTATAACGAAAATCGTTCAGTGATTGGCTGTAATGTGTATATCTAATCTGAGTGACAAGCAGTTAGGTTGTGATCATGATGGTGTTGATCGTGCTATCCACGTTGGATTAAATAAAGTTATAATTAGGCTTAACAATTGATCAGAAGTCACGTGTAATTAAACACCTGATCAACAGATGTAACGTAAACACAAAGCATAAATTGTTATTTCTATCTATGGTCTGTTATTATCCAAACAACAGACTACATGTATATTGTAAACAATCATGTACTCTACTCATTCATCTACTATCGACAATGCTATCCCCTCACCCCGAATATAGTCCTCTTCCACTCTAATGCCACCAACCGTAATGGCAAGGTTTAGCCTGGTTGATACCAAAGTTAGCAAAAGGGTACGGTTAGAATGTATATACACAAACAAACACGTATGCGCATATATATATATATATATATATGTGTGTGTTTTGTGTGTGTGTGTGTGATGTGTGTGTGTGTGTGTGTGTTTGTGTTGTGTGTTTGTGTCCGGGGGTGGTGGTGTATGAGTATGTATGCGTGGTAATTTATACATAGTTTAGTTCAACAGTGTCGTAGTATGTCAATTAAATAAATATATACGACCCACTCTTGATGCTCTTAGCAAGTCGGCTCCTGGATGTTTTGTAAATATATGACTGGAATAATTGCAAACTTGAACAGTAACAGATATAACGATATCGGTGAAATTAAAACCTGATAAGCTTTCAAATACTCTGGATTAATCATCTCACAGAGAAAGGCCTGATTAAGCTGATTCAATTAGTGAGTTAAGAAAGTAGCAAAGTTTAATTTTTAGAGCAAATCAATTGTATAAAACTCACTTTTTTTCTGTCAAGTAAAATGTGTTTATTTATGCCTTAATTTTAGGGGGTTAGTTATGTTATGATTTTGACAAGAACTTTATCTTCTATAAAATAAACGTCTTGTTATTTTGTTTCTCCAAGGTTGGTATATGAGTATCATTTGTGTATCACATGTGGCGATGTGCTTACTAGAAAAATATTATACAACTTATCTTCAATCTAATTCCATTAACTTCACTTTTAAAATCTTGCATCAAACATAATTGATTTTACAATGTTTCATCATCAGTTTCTTTTCCGTATTGTTTATATTAGTTATATTGTAAACTTAATGGTAGTATCATCTTCCAATCAAGTTGTTATCACTTTAAGTACCCTGTGAGTAAACAGTATTATATTCGTTCACTCGTGAAATAATCTTCGATATAAGGAAACTAAGGATTGAAGGCTCATTTCGTTAATCAGATTCAAAACCAAACTCCGTAAGATGATCTCAAATCAATTATTTTCCAGCCCAATTTCATTAAGCCATGATTCATCAAAATGGATTAATTTATCACATGGAGATAGTGAAAACGACGGAAATATTCGCTAGCATCACGCCTAGTGTAAGAAATACACCAAGGGAATTATAGTAGCCATTCATACTTAAATCCACGGACATCACCAGTTATATGCAGGTAAATTAATTATCAAACATAAACCATTCCCTAATACGTCATTGTGAAGGCAATGAAGTGTTATTAAATGTTTGATGCGACGCAATCAGAAATCATAATCATAATTATTCTATTGATATTATTTTCAGTTGTTGGTTGGTGTCAGATGATTACTTAAAGGAAAAGATGTTAGATCTGTTTAGCAATAATCAAGAAAACTGAATAAAAGGATATCTGTGTTTTTATACTGTGAAACATTATTCCATTTTGCCGTATATTATGACATAAACACCTTGAATTTCCAGATCTATAGATTTATCAGGGAAATATAAAACCTTCCAACAAAATGTTCGTCCCAGTTTACGTAACTGACTAGAAGGTCAAACACCGTGGTATTAAGACTATCACAGTGTTTATTCTATATTCCCCATTTTCCAATATTGATTAATGTATGGTCTGTTTTGTTACTGTCACAAAAATGGAGAGGACACGATGGTTTTTCTGGTGTGATCCGATGGATTAAACGATTAAAAGGGTTACATTTGGTATCAAGTGATAATAAATCTAAGTTTCAAATTTCTCTCTCTCTCTCTCTCTCTCTCTCTCTCTCTCTCTCTCGCTCTCCCTCTCTCTCTCTCTCTCTCTCTCTCTCTCTCTCTCTCTCTCTATATATATATATATATATATATATATATATATATATATATATATATATATATATATATATATATATATATATATATATATATATATATATATATCAATACTATCTATATATCTATCAATCTATCTATCTATCTATCTATCTATCATCTATCTATCTATCTATATATCTATATGTCTATCTATCTACTCTCTACTCTCTCTATCTCTCTCTCTCTCTCTCTCTCATATATATATATATATATATATATATATATATATATATATATATATATATATATTTTATATATATATATATATATATATATATATATATATATCTTTAAAATTTTAAGTATTAAATTAGAACTAAAATGTAACGTTGTTAAGCCAAACATATTTATCATAAATAATAATAATAAAGTCACTTAATTAGATTATTTTAAGGCTATACTTAATAATGATTGCGAATGTTTCTACAGAAGCACAATTCAATATATCATATTTTGAAAACTATTTATCTATGCATACTTAAATATAATAATAAGAAGAAGAAATACTCAAGCCTTTTAAAAAATAAACAGAATTAGTCCTTATTTGTGTAGATAATTACCTTAATTACCTTAAAGGTGCCAGTAGAAGATGACACGAGACAGCATATCAGTGTTATAAAACATACATTCCTGTCATCATTTATCATTCCAACAAGTAGACACTTATTTGAATAACAAGGAACATCAGTAAATGAATAATTAATTGACTTAATTTTTGGTGTAGGCAGAGATCGTATAACAGAAGCCTCGTCAAATCTGGCTAGACTGAAGAGGGGGGGGGGGGAGAGCACAAGAAATAAATATATATATATATATATATATATATATATATATATATATATATACGGGGTGCGTGCGTGTATGTATGTGAGAGAGAAGAATGAAAGAAAATATATATATATATATATATATATATATATATATATATATATATATATATATATATATGTATATATATATGTGTGGTGGTGAGTGTGTGTGCGTGCGTGCGTGCGTGCGTGTATGTATGTGTGTTATATTTTAGTCAATCTTGAAGACAGATATAACCAATATATAATAAGATAGACTGTAGCAAAATATTTTTAGCCCTTTCCAAAGTAGCATTCAATAAGTTCAAACTTTATTTAGCACAACCATTTTTTGGCACTGATCTAGAAAAGTAATTCGCTGATATGATTATCTTGTCACCTTACTTTCTCTATACTCTTTATCCTCATTCGATCAATCTATCACCTGAGAGCTTCCCGTAACAGTATTTGGTCTTTGATGGAGATAGAAATTGATATGTAAATATTGAATCTCCTGACATACCATTAATGATAGGCTAACATTGGATTTGTGGCTGTCTGAATTAATACGAGAATCCGAGGAATATCTCGAACCAGCGACTCAGGCCGCAGTGATGAAAGCTAGAATGGGATATTTGTTTAGCTTCAAATGACATCAAAGGAAATAAAGAGATTCACAGCACGATCTGATCAATAAACACCTCAACTTTATCCATATAAACGTCTGTCGACCCATTGGCTAATTCAGAGAATTTGAGCAAATGCCAGTACAAATAACACGTCTACCCCCAATTACCTATATTTCATTAGACATGCATGACTTTACTCCAAAATCGTATAATGTATAGACTTAGAGCATGTATTTAAATCAGTTTGTTTATAATATCTATAAACCAATGTATTTATGTATAAATGTGTCTGTGCTATGTTAGCCACCGCATGTTTTAATTATGCTTTCAATGTGAACCACCTTATATAAATAGGTGTGCGACCAAATGAGTACCTACATGAGATCATGTTTTATCTAACTGGTCGAGTATGCCAGACAAGCAGGTAGGCCGGCAGAATTTAGTTATTAAATCTGTTATTTTTTCCTTCTTAACGCTCTAATATATTTCGACATTTTAATATAGTATGGCCAATCATTAAACAGTTACGATTTCTAGACTGTAATTCAAGTTTAGTTTTTCAATTGGAAACGTTTTTAATTTTTTTTTTAATTTTCGAATTTCGCCTTCTGTCTAGAAAACAATTGTAAATTGGATCAGCTACAGAAAAATGTTGACATTAATTCAAGAAGTGGCTATCATTTTATGTCATTAATAGAACATTATTATTGAATGTGTTAGTAGACGAGATTATATTTACTAAACTTCAGCTGAAACGCAAACATAATATCGTCGATTTAAAAATAGTTTTACAAACTTTACATTTTTTAATTTTCGATTATAAAACGTCCACATTATTTTATTCATTTAGTTTTAGTTATTAATTTGTAAATCAAATAATATCTAATGAATAATATATATAAATGCCTAACAGGAGCAAAATGTAACCTAGGAGTATCCTTACTTGAATCAGAGTATTAAACTGTGCGAGATAGAAATGAAGGGATTCGTTTCAGCATTGTCAATAAAGTACTATATACAGTTTATACTATTATCTCAGTATATGGACCAGTAATAGCTCGTAGGTGTTCATAATTTATTTGCTGCATGTATGTTCTTCCTGGACTTAATGGTATTGTTGGCATTTATTTTGTCACTAGAATGATATCCTTATCTAGAAGTATATCAATGTATTTTCGCAGATTGAACTATATCACCAAGTGGTTATAATGCCACGATATATAATATAAATCAGCATATATATATATATATATATATATATATATATATATATATATATATATATATATATATATATATATATATATATATAGCTGTTCTGTAGGTGATTCTTTGGAGAGGAGTGGAACTTATATAATAGGGCATAGCCACAGTCCAGTCAAGAAATGATAAGGGCTTAAAGTCCTCCATGTCAATATAAACTTCAACTGAAGATTAAATATCTTCTTATGAATAATATTGCCTAAATTCACCCACACTTAAGAATCATCCGCATAAAATTAATATTTAATGTTATACCATATATTAATTTCACCATCTGGTTTAGTATATGAAAATAATTCCTGTTGTACACCAAAACGAAGACTTACATATATGTTGATGTCTCATCCGCAACTGAAACACTCTGAACTCTGTCAGTGAGGTATAATTATTCCCAGGTTAGGGTATTTTCCTTGACGCCAAAAGAAATTTCTAAACGCTCATTAGTATCTAATGAACGATTACATCTGAAGCTGAAGATTAATCAAACATAATAATGGATCCTTCATCAAGAGCCCCAACAAGATTATTGCGCACTTCAAAGAGAGCAGTTTTTATTAAATGACATCTGTGATATGCAGGCCGATAACTGTCCTAAATATTATTGTACTATAGGTGCTCTTCTGTGTGTTTTACTACAAGCTTTGTAATACGGTTGGAGTTGAAAGAAAAGTTAGAAATACGACGATCATTCTTTACATCTTCCTTAGTTTTTACTTAGAATGGTATACAGGTGACATAGGATCGTATTTAATAACCTTTACCTCAACAGTTTATCGGGAATTTTGTTATTTTAGCTTATACTATATTTAGTAGATTAGATTTAGAGATATTTATTTAATCAGTAACGCTAATATACGGTGCTAAAACCTATGATCTGTCAATCAATATAAATAAATGTTATCTACTTTCATTGTTCCCTTAATTGGTTTCAAATATTGTAACCGAAATATTTTTTTCATTCATAGTGTATTAGTTTTCATCCGTAATACTGCAACATACAAAGGATGAATGTGAGATATGTAATCGATGTCGTTTAAAGATATATCGATTTGTAATACCCGTTGTTATATTTATTACACACGCTCGTGGACACATATACGCAAAGACGCGCACGAACACACACATAACTTATCAAATTATCGCGATTTGTTTGAAATATGAATTCATCTCAAATATATGTGGTTAGTTTCACAAGCTTACTCTAAGCAGTTATTAATGTTAAACAAATGATTATCCATGAAGCTAGCTTTACTTTTAAACTCACATAGCAATATAGGCTGCCTTGATAACAAACGAGGCGATGTTGATAATAGCTCGGATAACGCTAACGCAAAGTTGAGATAGTTATGTTACAGCTTCGTCATGGCACGATACGTTTACTACTCATCAATAAAGGTCTCATTACAGAGAATGTCATCCATCCCCCTTTGTATTCCCTACTATCACAATGTCGCAATTGTCGCGGTCGTTTCTTCAAATGAAAACGGACGGCAAGATTAGTTCATGCTAGAGTGAGGTCTTCGTGATGGAACCTTATAATAACGGACGAGTTGGAAACCAAATTTGAAATAATGGCTGTCTGTTCTTCTGTCTGACATTTCGTTTCGCAATGTGTTTATTTCTTTATCGTAGTCGAATATGACAATATCAGCGTTCGGTTTATTCAGGTCCCCCATTGGGATCTGTAAAATCTAAAAGTAAAAATATAATGTCAGTAATGAAATAACGCTACCATTGACACGGTATGCATCAATTATCCTTCAATGTACAAATCTCAACTTACTACAAATATTTCCCGGTGATAGTTGAAAAACACTCCTTCTTTCACATTTTAAATATGATCTTTTCACGGCTGCATTAGAGCATATTTAATTTAGTTAGGACATTTATTGTACAGCTCATGATAACAACTACACTTTAATGAATGTGCAATGTTATTATTAGTAGTAGTATCAGAATTAGCATTATTAGTATTAGTAGTAATTGTAGTGATAGTAATAGTAGTAGTAGTAATAGTAAGAGTAGTGGTTGTGGTAATTGTAGTAGTAGTAGTAGTAGTGGTAGTGGTAGTGTTGTGCCTGGTGTTATTGGTTTTTTTTCTAATTTTTGCTGTGATCATTAGTGTTATTGTAATATAATAGTTATTTGATATTCAATTGATATATATATATATATATATATATATATATATATATATATATATATATATATATAATAATTGTATTTTATATCAATCTAATGCAATCTAACTATTGTATTTCTAAAATGTTATTTTTACTCAAATCTGTAGTTGTATCTACACTTGTCTGAAATCATTCGTTCTCTCTCCCCCCTCTCTCTCTCTCTCTCTCTCTATATATATATATATATATATATATATATATATATATATATATATATATATTCGTCGATTTAAATCAGCTTCCTCCCCTCCTAGTTTCGTTTTACTTTTGTTTAAATACCTAGCTATTTTTAAAACAAATTCTGATGGAATACATTATAACTCAATGTGACTAATCCTCACAGACGTATCTACAATGAGAGCAGTGATCATTCATGATATAGAGATAAAAGGTTTCCGCCTACAAGCCAATGTAAATGACATAACGATAATATATTACAATAAACCTTTACCCAAGTCAATGAAGGTGATTCAAGTAAAACTGTTGTCCAATCCTACCTAATTAGCTAATCAGAAGCGGTGTCTTTCAGTATATATTACGGCACAAAGATATGGATTCAATTAAGCACGAAACCTGCTGACACTCAACTATATAATACATACTCTAATATGGCATCTGCATGTTATCGATCCATGCGTTGCATCTTGACAGCAGATGAAGAATCGACGTTAATGTCGTAAAGTTAAAAAGCGAGAACGCCGAAGCGGTTGTTTAGTATATCTGCATCGTTTTGGATTGAATGTCAACTTCACCCTACAGATTGTTTATCCTGGTGTATGTTTTAGCGATCGGTGGCACAATTGGGATTATATTTTACAGATCGATAAATTTAAATGTTATTCAAAATCTGTGTAACAATTAGCTTGTAGGCAGCATGTTGTTTTTCCGGTTTTTTTTTTTTTAATTTTATTTCATAGGCTTTTATCATTGGCATATACATTCATCCCATTAATAAGTGGACAGTGTTATCCATTTTGTACAACATTCCTAAACAATCTATTCTATTCGTGCTCCAAGACTAGTCACGAAGGGTCTAAAATACAGTTGATGATATATATAAAGCTTTAAAGATTTTACTCTGTTGTTGTTGTTGTTGTTTTTGTTGTTGTCATTGGTGGTGTTGTTTTCTTAACACTAACCTGTTACTGGCTATATATAATAGGCCTTCACTTCAACCATCGTGTGCTTATTTGTGTCTTAGTTTAAATGCCGTTCCTCTGTTTAAACAAACTGTTTAAGATCGTTAAACATATTTCCTCTGAGGTTGGTCGGTTGCACTTGTTTAATGTTTAAAAGGGTTTCTTTTACTCCGGGAAATGTTTAAAATCAAATACTAGTCGCTTAAGTTGTAGACACTCTATACTATGGCATAAATAATGAAATAATCTTTATCAGTTAAACTGCACTCAAAATGCCAATATACTATTAGCTAGTTAGTAAAATATTAAAACTAATACCAGCATGAAGTTCTTGTTTCATTCCTTTATTAAAATATAAACAATTCCTCAGCTTAAAGCCTGAATTTATATAACTGTCGATTTACTATTTTATTTCATAAACTGGAGGCATCTTGTGGCATTAGTTTCCTTTCAAGGACATTAATTTCAGCAAACATGTTTACTTCAGAATATGCATATTAAGGTGATGTATAAACATTACCTGCACCCAAATTGCCTGATAATCCATATACAAATAAATATAGTTATCCCTATATAATAACAAAGTTTATCAATATAATTACATAAACACCCATACAAACCACATATATCACATTTATACACAGTATACACCATTTTGTACTCACTGTAATATCTGTACTAACTGTATGTAATGAAGTTTAAGTCTCTTCTAAAAACACACCTATTTAAGGTCGCTTTCACAGATAAATAATTATTATCTTTTAAATCATTACAGGGTTTTTACAGACATTATTTGAGGTATTATTAAATTACATATTATTTGTACAGCGCATTTGAATGGCTCCTGCTAGTAAGAGCGCTTTATTAAATATACATTATTATTATTATTATTATTATTATTATTATTATTAACAACATAATTTCACACTACTTGACTAATGTCATTAGTTTACTAGAAAAAAAAACTAAATCTTGATGCAATACTATAAAACCTACTGCTGATAATTTGTGTTATAAATATCACCAATGTAGCATGACAGGCGAAAATGAAAGACAAGGAATACAACCATTACCACATAGCATAATACCTGAAAATAAAAGACAGTGTATAGAACTATTACCACATAGCATAATACCTGAAAATAAAAGACAGTGTATAGAACTATTACCACATAGCATAATACCTGAAAATAAAAGACAGTGTATAGAACTATTACCACATAGCATAATACCTGAAAATAAAAGACAGTGTATAGAACTATTACCACATAGCATAATACCTGAAAATAAAAGACAGTGTATAGAACTATTACCACATAGCATAATACCTGAAAATAAAAGACAGTGTATAGAACTATTACCACATAGCATAATACCTGAAAATAAAAGACAGTGTATAGAACTATTACCACATAGCATAATACCTGAAAATAAAAGACAGTGTATAGAACTATTACCATATAGCATGACACCTGAAAATGAAAGACATGGAATACAACTAATCCATACAAAAAACATTTCTGGATCAATTAGGTTGAAGCACAGTTACTTGATGTATCTCATTATCATGTATGTCTCTAGAATAATTAGCTTCGATGTTTCAGTAATAACTGGAGTAATGCACTACATAATACAATACAACCTATTATTTGAATAACTATTATAGAAATGAAGTAACACACCAACCAATTCTTAAATTCTTATTACCTGTTTATGGCGTAGATAGTTTTATATAATTTTAAGCCAGGACAATGTAGAAATATTCCTTGTGCTAGGGATATGAAAAACGCGTCGTGGGCTACGCATCTGTGACGTTAATGTTAAACGTTCAGAGACAATAGCTGCGAGACAATAATCGCGATATTTGTGAATTGATATCGTCAGATTATTAATTAACTGCGAGATATTTCTTCTTATTAGTTATTATAATGTTGATACATCACAGTACCTTAGCAACGTCTCCGGCAGTGAATAGACAGGTAAATATTAACTGGAAAATTAATAAAAAGAAATCATTTCTTTTATCTCTCTCTCTCCCTCCGCCCTCTCTCTCTCACTCTATCAGTGTTTCCCATAAGAACTCGGTTTTTGCTTGTGTATGTTTTGTTTTATTTTTATTTTTCACCTATTTTATTTCTATAATTATAATGAATTATAGTAGAGATCAGTTGCTTGTCTTACGACCCAATGGTGGTAATACCATTTGTTTAGTGATGCGCCCACGTATTGGAAAACATCCAAAGCAGATTGGGTCTGATGCCAGTAATTTGATCACTGTGCCAATAACACCATATAATGGCACAGCTGTACAAAATGTAAGTATTGGTCTTATTAACTGTCAGTCGATCTGTAATAAATCTGATGAGACATCTGATGTTGTTAAGGATGTGGATCTTGATGCTCTTGTCATTACAGAGACTTGGCTGACTGGTAATGTTTCAGACCAGAAAATTGTTGGTGATGTGATTCTAGCTGGATATTTATTCCATCATGCAACTCGGATTCACAAGAAATGTGGGGGAGTCGGCATTCTTCTCCGTGATTGACTGAAGTGTGAAACCCATTTGCACTTTCAGGCTGAGTCTTTTAAAAATTACCAATTGACTTTTATATCTTGGGGATAAGTGTTCGTGTAGCTATTATCTACCGATTACACCCCACTAAGAAAAATAGCCTGAAAGCAGCAGCTTTCTTCAAGGAATCTTCGGGATTTGTTGACTCTCTTGCTACCAACAGTGGTCATCTGTTGATCTTAGGTGATTTCAATATACATTGGGATTGCCAGAGGAATGCAGATACCAAACAACTGGCTGAAATTCTCAGATCTGCCAATCTCAGGCAGCATGTCCAAGAAAGAACACACAGACATGGTCACATCTTAGATCTTGTCATCTCCCGTGATGATGACAATTTGAGTAAAGGTGTGTCTGTGTCTTCCATGCTGTCTGATCATTTCCTTGTTGACATTAATGTATCTTTACAGAAATAATCTGTTTTAGCTAAAGTTATTTCATATAGAAGATATAAGTCAATTGACAAGGAGGCTTTTCTTGTTGATCTGCGAGTCTCTTCTCTGGTATTGGATCTACCGGATGATGTGGATCATCTGGTGGATCTCTATGATAATACATTGAGAGACATTGTAGATCAACATGCACCTTTAAGGACAAAGGAAATGCCAAGCAGACCAATGCTTCCATGGTATAATAAGAACATACAAGCTGCAAAGAGACACAGAAGGCATTATGAGCGGCTGTGGATCAGGACCAGTTTGTGTGTTCATTTTGAAATGTTCAAGGTCAGTAAAATTCTTGTTAAAAATGCCCTTGCCTCTGCTAAATTTGAATATTATAATAAAAAGATCAAAGCATCCAAGGGAAATCAAAGGACTGTTTTCAGAGTTGTGAATAAAGTATTACATACAAGTTAAACTGTCTTTCCAAATAATACCAACTCAGAACTCAACATTGTTTTAATAACTTCTTCTCTAAAAAAATATTAAATATACATTGTGGGTTCAGTCCAGCACCTTATCACAGGGTAAGCCATTGGTAGAAGAGTCCTGCATATCCATCATGGATACATTTGAGCCTTTTACAGACACTGATATCAGACAGTTGCTGAAAAAGTCATCTAATGCTTTCTGTGCAGTTGACCCTATGCCTACATGGCTTGTGAAAGATTGTCTGGATGTTCTGATAGGCCCAATTACAAATATAGTTAATAAATCATTATCTTTGGGTGTTTTCCTAAGATCTATGAAAGTTGCCCTTGTAAAACCATTAATAAAAAAAACACTTTATAGACTGTAATATTCTAAACAATTACAGACCTGTTTCAAATCTTACATTTTTATCTAAAGTAATTGAAAAGGCAGTTGTTTTCCATCTAAACAAATATTTAATCAATAATAACCTTAATGAATCATTACAGTCTGCCTATAAAAGTGGTCACAGCACTAAAACAGCCTTGGTTAGCAAAATAATGACGGGTTTTCGTTTTCGTCTAAATATTCAATTTGAATATGTCTGTTGTAGACTAAGATAGCCTGAGCCAAACTCCTTAGAATGGATACATAAACACTATTTACGAGTTATATCATATCCTATTATTGTTCTCAAGAATTGCCCGATTCTAACGAAATATGTATCTAGAATGAGGGATATGATTAGTTGGCATCAATCAGATACATGACGATATATATATTCTCTCCTGGTTGATACCTGTATTGAAGAATATAATATTTTTTTCTTGTGTCTTTTTCTAAAGATGTGGCATATGAATATATATATATATATATATATATATATATATATATATTATATATATATATATATATATATATATATATATATATATATATATATATATATATTATATTGTATTAAGAATATTCATATTTTCTCTCCTGGTTGATACCTGCATTGAAGAATATAATGTATTTTTCTAAAGATGTGGCATATGAATATGGCCATGATTCGTTGTGAGTGTTGCCATCAGAAATATTCCTTTTATGGTGTGAATGCTATATTGCTTAAGCAATAAGAATTATAATGAAGTCGAGTTATTACTCCATTAGTCAATTTGGGCGAATATGGCGATGGATCCTAAGATGCGAATGACAAGTATTCACCAAAATTATGACATGGAATAAAAGAGAGGTTTCTGTGTATTATTAATGATTACTAAAGACTAGCTTAGGAGTATATATTAAGCATTATTCACGGAAGCAAATTAATAAAGCTATGTGCTAAACAATGTTTAAGACAGTATAAAAAAATGTATCTGACATACATCTATTTCTCTAACTAGGAATGGTTTATTATTAAAAATCTTAGAAATTCTTCATCTTTAAATCAAAATATATTTGCATTTGAAACGTCATGTGTATAATCATTAGGCTATTTGAGATGAATTGACGAAGGTTTTTCATGAAAAATAAGACAAAATATGTTATGTTAATATATATATATATTATAATTTCTTCATCAATTTGATTTGAATAGACTGGAAATGGTATCTAGTCGTGAAAGACCATAACTGTATTATATATTTTTAAATTTTAAATCGAGTTAATGATTAGCAGACAGACAATGATGCATTGTTTAAGGCAATTAATTCTTTCACAATTATTCCTTGTTACAAAAGATCAAACAACCCCTCATCTCTCTCTCTCTCTCTCTCTCTGTCTCTCTCTGTCTCTATGTTTATTTATTTATTTACTTATTTTTATATATTTTTTTAAATTGTTTTTATTCATTAATCTATATACAACAATATCATTGCTTACGTCTAGAAAACATCACTAACTATTAGTATATATAGTGTGAGTTAAGAAAAGCAACTACTGCACGAAACGGCCTTCATATGCCATGATAAGCTTTGGATGTTGGAAATTTGTGAAATATGTGGACGCTATAATGTGTTTGTAGTATTTAAGTATTTAGAACGGAAGGTTTCCGAAATAAACAATACTTGCCGGGCATAATAATAAAGCTGGGTCCGCGTTGATGTGAACAACGTGTGGGTGTTTCTAGCTCATAAAGATATTTAATACCAATGTGATAAAAACTTAAGAATATTCATGATGAGAAGGATGGTGGTGTTGATGATAATGTTGATGATTATGTTCATGGCAGCACCATGGGCCCTGTCGTGTCGTCAATAGTTCAGTTTGTGTACTGTTAAACAACTAGATTTAAATTTATAACACAAAATTCAATTTACGTATGAGAGTAAAGACAACCAATCATGTAACAGATTGTAATTAACCATCTACCTTTTTTTATATGAACCATGACAGCGACAAGACACCAACAATCGACTATGGGCAAATAAATTAAGTGAGTAATACAGTAAACGTTAACTGTTTCTTATAGTAGGAAACAAAAACTGTTCTGTTATTCAATATTTAAAATATAATATTTTCGTGTACATAAATAAGTACAAATGCACACAAACAACGCTTAGATTTGGTTAGCAACAATAGCTAGACATGTAAAATTCCATAATTGCGCGAGTGTGCTAGTGTGAATGTGTGTGAATTTGTTTTTGGGTGTGAAAGACTGTGTGTGAGTGAGTGAGTGAGTGAGTGAGTCAGTGTGGGAATGTGTGTGAGTTTGTCTGTCTGTCTGTCTGAGTATGTGTGTGTGTTTGTGATATATATATATATATATATATATATATATATATATATATATATATATATGCGGCACGTGCACATGCGTTACACACTAGAGTGGTCCGCATATAGAAGATTATTCATAATGAACAATGCTATTGTACTCAAATCTGTACAGGATAGTTTTTAGAACTTGGAGGAAAATCTTCACCAACAAATCTGAATATCCAATGTCTATGCTGATGCAAAATACTTTACACTTCTAACTAATGCTTAATACAAAAGGGGCTTTCTATCATATAGCAAGGATAAAATGATATATCTATAAACGATAATATGATATACAGCAAATATTATCTAAATCCCTGTAGAATTCATATACTATTGTTCTTAATTCTGTAAGAAAAGTTCATTGTCAAGTTCAAAGTTAATCACGTTTTATGTCCTAGGTTCGTTCTCTAAATGCAATGATCATGACCAAGAAGCCTATCATTTAGCCCATCGTGATAATATTCCATCTAATTATTATTATTATAGAAGAACAAATATAAGGATTTCATTATTGTCAAATAATAATCATAACTGATGAGCTTTAAGTTGAAGAAAGACAATAATATAGTGTTATTATATCCAATTTCTAGCATACATATTGCTGGGAAATCATTATGAGCTTAATATGTTTAACATAAGTTTGTGGGTTGATAGATGTGCTTATCATGTTCAGGAGTCGATGTTTATAGCATTAACGTCAGTGAGGCTAGTGATGATCATCCATGTCCTGACGTGCTGTCAATGTCAATGTGCAGAAAGATATCTGCACAAACATATTTGTATCAGCCTTTGTCCATCGGAGCAGGTTACATATACTTTCCTAACTCACAAAGAAGCTATTATGGTATAGAGTCCGTCCCATGTGATAGATCAAACGTTAGCTAGATAAGTAGCCCTATATAATAAATGCGATCATTAAATGATAGCTCATAGGATCCGATTATGTTCATCAAAATATGTCATCATTCGCTTTTAGCCTTCGTGCCTCAGTATTTCAGGAATCATTTTATGACGAGGTCACCACTATTAGAACAGAAACCAATTTGATTAAACTTTGTCCCGAATGACCTGGTTTCAATATAAATACATAAAGAATCTTTTTCATGAGGCGTCAATATAATTTACTAATTGATTTTTTCTCGGGGCGTGCCATTTCTGGTAAGGCTAATCCAAGATATTTCTGTTGAAGATGTTGGTATGTAAACATCGTTCAGTACACAATATTCAGACAGGATGTTTAGCCTAGAAGCGACATCATCGATCTGTGTGATTATAATTACATTTAAATTACTACGCAAATTGTTTTTACTTTATTCGAAAGTGGAGAAGTGTTATTTTGAATTATGATATTATATTTACAGATGCTAAATCTAATATATAAGGCAGAGAACGAACAACAATAACGTCATTTAAATGCATTGTTTCATGATACAGCTGAGAACATTTTAATAAGTTTAATAAGTTACACTTTTCTTACATTGTGTACCTTAAACAGTATCCAACATGCTGACAACATCTGTGCAATTCATAGATATATTTGGAGCTTTTTGTATAGAACATTTTTGCTCGTTCTGGAAGAAATTCCAAAACTGATTAACCAGATAAAGGAATGCACGTTATTGGTTTAGATTTGTTTGATAGAAGGTGCTAAAGTAATTACCAGTGGGTGGGTATTAAAAGCTATTTACGTTAACACACAATTGTAGTAGTGCAAGTATCACAAAATTAGCACTTTTCGGGTGTATTGCAGCTTGTAAATATAACGAGGTATCTTATGATATGCAAATTTGTCATTATGATATATGTTGAGCCCGTTGATGGATGACCAAAATTGGCAATCCTGACTCTGATATATTAATGCAAGTTTTACTTCGCTATTATATTGATGGCTCCGTCGTCGGTGTGTGGACACCTTAAATACTTTCAATTAATGGAAATTGCAACATAAGATGTAATGGCAAGAGATGTGTAATTAAATCATCATTCATTATTTATTACATCTTTCACGTTGTTTGAGGCTTCGTTAAATCATCCTTGCACATTTCGATAAGCTGCTCATACAAAACATAAGCCTTCCAGAGACACAGTCTGTTATACGCTTTCACTTCCCATTACAGAAATGGCTCATCTATTATAATCGGATTCAGCTAAACTGTTCGGCTACTGTTTTACCATTTGTCATGATAGATCTTTGTCAGTTATGGTAATACAACATAAAACAACTAAGTATGTTGTTGATGATACGTCATTATTAACTTCAACCCACTCGATATTGTTTAATTTATTATCACGAATGTTACATTTATCACAAACCACACAGCTGAGGATGTCCACAGATAAATGATTGTCCTTTGTTCTTTGACGATTTATTTGTTTAGATTCTACTTATTCCAGAGATTACGTTGGAAATGAAAAGACCAATAGAATCCCAAAGATGTCCGCATTTTTTAAACTACTAACAGTAGTGTATTCTGGGATCTGATCTACACCTGCAACATGTCTCTCAAGTACACAGGATATGCCAATGGTGTTTCTTTAACACGGACATAATATGATTACGTCTAGATGTCCTAGTCACAATACGAGCTGCCTTTTTTGTACACGTTGTAGCTTGTTCATCGTGGTATCCGGTAGTCTATGGACGAATGCATTATAACAATCTAGTCTCGACATTACAATCCAACGCACCAATGACTTAGTAACATCGTTAGAACAATAACGTCTGATATGCCTAATGCTGCGCAGTTGTGCATATCCGGATATGCTTATTGGGGCAACTTATTGTGCTATTGTCATGGTCGACTCGAAAATGACACCAATATTACGCATACATGTTTTCATCATAGATGCTTTGCTTCGTGAAGTTGATTAGAGTACCATGGATATGAATGCCTTAATACAAGTGTCTTTGTATAAAGTGGAGCACGTTTATTTATAAGTGAATGAAGTCAGTTATTGTAGGCATTTGCTAGTTCATGCACTGAACCACTGAAGAGGTGTAGTATAGTGGAGTCTGTTATGTCTCGTTTGAATGTTTCCACATCAATGGAGCATAGTTTCCTGAAAGACACTGTCTTGTGGATGGGTGCAGGTCTAATGGTGGCTGTTGTGAAATTCACTGCAAAATGGCCACGTGACATTCTACCCAGATGATCACATAACCCAGGGTCTGTGATCTGACACGATACTATTGGTATCTCTCGTTATAACAACGTCCAATATCTGACCATAAACATGTGTGGGCTTACACGACGCTAATAACATGCTGTCCATCACAATCTCCACAACATTCAAATGGAAATCTAAGTCTCCTATAATAACCATATCATTTAGGATGGAAGCATAATTGGCTAGGGTTGTTGACAATTCGTTCTCCAAACATCTTGTGATCCTCAGAGGGTGGGGGTCGGTACACGACAGAGAGACGAATAGATAAACCACCGACTTCCAGATTTGTAAATAAGGCTACACCACCACCTTTTCTACCACGATGGGGAATATGCTTCGTCAGATAACTAGTGGAAACCAGTGCATATAAATACAGGTTGTATCAATCGTATTCCCAAAGCATGTTTCACTGAGGGTCACTATATCAAAGTCATTGGTGAGTACATATTCACACCGAGAGAGAGTTTTATTCTTGACAGATCTAGGATTGAAAAAGCAGATCCGGAGAAGCCTTTTCAAAGCTTTTTCTATATTTATCTTCAAACGGTTATCTGTGTTCACAGGTAGGGTGGTTTTATCAGTAAATCTTCCAATCTGATGTAATTTATCTCTCAGATGCACAATAGATATAATTCTTCTGGACTAACCCGCTTTTGGGCGGACTAATATTATTCTAAATATCATGTAAGGAGTAACTAGATAAATAAGCACACACACTCTCTCCTCTTTCTCTATATATATTTTTCTCTTTTCTCTCTCTTTCTCTTAATCTATCTATCTATCTATCTACACAAATACATTTAACAAATTGTTATAATCCTCACCTCAGATAACAATTGTATTGTCTTTTACAAAGATAGTGCTAGTCACGTTTCTTTTGAAAATACGACGAAATGTTTTGTATTGTCAATCATTGTAACAGTAAACGTGAATATGATTAATTTAATTGATTGTTGTTAATAAGCTATCATAAATCCGTCGATGTAGACAAACTAACATCTTGATAACATTAATTCCTAAGTAATATACGAGGAAATGACGCCATTAACCACTCAACTACAGACAGTTGATTAGAAGCTATGAGTCTTGTTAACAGTAGTTGAAAGATCAAGTAGCTTTCTATGTCAGGTGAATCGTTGATATATATATATATATATATATATATATATATATATATATATATATATATATATATATGTGTGTGTGTGTGTGTGTGTGTGTGTGTGTGTTGTATGTGTGTGTGTCTATGTGTGTGTGTAGTGTATGTGTGTGTGCGCTTGTGTGTGTGTGTGTGTGTGTGTGTGTGTGTATGTGTGGGGGGCGTAGGTGTGTATATGTGTATGCGTCTAAATTGTGCACTTCCTACCAACCATGCCATGAACACTTCTTCTCGTCTTTGTGAGAAGTACATCCCATGGCCTAATCTATAATACACATTATTTTGTAATATGGTGCAACATAATATATTTCATTCAAATCCCCGATGAAAACATTGATTGACTGATTGACTGACTGACTTACTGAATCACTCACTCACTCATTCACTCACTCATTCATTCCTTTGCTCAGTCACTACGTTACTTACTCACTCACTCGCTAGCTCACTCTCTCCTTCATTGATACATCTGTGTTATATCGTTGTACAAATAAATACATCCCGGGTAATAATGTATGCAGTAACCATTTCCTAACCTAATATAGGAAATATATTAATACACATAGAAACATTGTTGTTTCTCCTGTTGTCGTTCAAGTTCCTGTCGTCAACCCGAATGGTCCATTTAAACTGGGCAATTATGAAAATAGCCTGCAAACTAATCAATTAAATTTATGAAATTATTTTCTCCAAAATAATGTTGTTGCATTAATTTCCTGTCTACGTATTCGATTTTTGTATCGTAAAATTCCCAGATGTTATTTGTTTCCAGGTTGCAATCTTCAATGCCATTTACAATGAGAATATTATAACTAATTATGACTAAATGTAATGAATGGTTAACATCAAAGGGCTAGACGGTTATATCATCATAAATCAGTCGGCTTTATCAGTGTCTCTTTTAGGAAAGCTAGGAAGACATGACGTAAGACGTAATGATGTCAATTGCCTCTAATCTTCATCGAGAATCATCAGAAGCTGTTAGGTTTATTAGATAGCTGATTACTGGATCAAGGTAACTTTATCCTTTAGAGGAGGAATAGAGATGGAAAATCGCTTCATTCTAGCCAGATTTCGTTATTGGATAGCAATTTGTGAATGGCAGCCTCTGGCTAACCAGAAATAGACTGAACGTACAGCTGAAACTTTCTGTTATATAGCCCCCAGTGACGAGTTATTGAATCTATCATAAACAATAATTGAGGAATGCTTATTTGTATGTGTGTGTGTTTTGTTTTTAAATAAAGTGAATGCTAAATTATTAAAGCTAATGATCAAAACGTCTTCGATTAGAACGGAGCTTTTAAGGGCGTTGTGATAAACTACTTAAGAATAGTGACTTATTGTAATTATTTAGACGGTCATAATTACTGTGGCTCAGGTGTGTGAAAATATATTGTTTATGAAGGGTAGTAAACATGATGGGAATTACATGTTTACTTTTTATTGTTATTTTCTAGCATGACGTTTCATGAATGTGTGCCGGATGGTTTGCATTTATCCACATTAATTCCCATTCCAAAGGATAAGAGAAAGTTACTTAATGACTCAAATACTTATAGAGCTATCGCCTTGAGCGGTGTACTCGGCAAAATGTTCGACCGAGTTATTCTATCGAAGCATCATGATAAATTTGCGACCTGTGATTATCAATACGGTTTTTAAAAAAAACAGCATTCCACTGTTCATTGTACATTTGTGCTAAAAGAGGTTATAGAAAACGATTTGAACAATAGTACAGATGTTTACATTGTTCTACTTGATGCTAATCGAACATTTGACAGTGTCAATTACGTGAAATTATTCACACTATTCATAAAACATCATCTAGGTCCGACTGTTGCTAGATTTCTAGCCAATATATACACTTCTCAGTGTACCAGATATGGCGTAAACAAGGGGGTGTGGTATCAGCAATCTTATTTATTGTATACATGGACGAACATTTGAGAACATTATCTTTATGTTGTGTTGGTTGTTATATTGGTAATATGTATTGCGGATCCTTCGGGTATGCAGATGATGTAATGTTGTTAGCACCTACTTTATACTCGGTTAAGAAACTATTGTGTATATGTGAAGTATTTGTTAAAGAATATGATGTATTTTGTTTAACTCATAGAAGAGCAAATTACTTGTATACATGTAGCAGTAACAGCCATATTAATGAGCACCTAAATATTGATTTTTATGGATGGCCACATTGTACAAAGTCTCAATGAGAAACATCTAGGTAATATACTGGGTCCCAAATGTAACTCAAATGTAATTACTGAGGCAGTGAAATAATTTTATGTCAAAGTTAAGATTATCTCATTTTATGCATGCTCATTCACATATGAGATACAAATTATTCGAGTCTTACTGCATGTCTCTGTATGGTAGCCAATTATGGGATTTTCAAAGTAAAGTGATGGCAACCTTTTTATAGCGTACGACAGAGATATCAACGTGCAACTGCACATGCGATTCGTGAAATGTATACAGTCAGCACATCAGTTGCCAAATTTAATTTATAATTTATGTTTCAGACTGGCTCTGCCAGCGAGTATATCTAATGTATCAAATAATATTTCACTAGTTTGTAAATCATTTGATATGACTAGATCCAATATCGGTACCTGCACACCTGTATATAGAAATGTTAATGATATGCTGGTGGATGAAGAAACTAAAGGTATTACTAAAGTTATAAAGGAATTACTCTACACAAAACATTGTCTTATAGTTTCCACAGATCAATTTGTATTAAATATGTCTGAAATTGACCAGGTTATTACTCAGCTATGCACGGAATAATTTCGCTTGGTCTAGGTCAGACACTTTATGTTAATAATAAGTACTGTGGTTTTTCTTGGTTATATGGCTATACAGTGATAACTAATGTTTCTACTTGTATCTTCATGTAAATCCAGATATGGCTGAGGCTGTAATGAGCATAATATAGATGAGTAATGCGTATTGATATTTGGTGTTACTGCTACATGATTGTATTTTTCTTGTTTTGCTGTAATGGTAAGCGCGTATTTATATATACATGGACCCAATGTTCTCAGTATTATAATAATACAAATAAAATATTATTATTATAAACACATTTTGTCAACGTCTTTTACAGAAAACAACAAATCAACACATTTGTACTCATTTAAAAATAATAACAAACATATGAAAGGCAGAAGTTTCAATCGCTATGTCGCCCATCTCACTATTTATCTTTCTCTATCTCTCTCTATATATATATATGATTGATGTTTTACGGCCACTTTTGTGCACAAGGTAGGCTAAATGGGCCGAGCGACCTCCAAAGGTAATGAGACGAAGCGAAAGACGAAACAGCCTTCATATATGCCCACGCCGGGATTCGAACACGCGTGGTAGTGATCTGTGGTCCAACACGCTATCGCTAGAGCACGGAGGCGCCCCCAATATATATAGTTAGGCGATATTTAATTAGACTTATTTTGTCAGATTAATCTCGATAAGGACTTAACTATAATTAGATGCCGAGGGTTTTCAGCATCTGAAATACAGGAAATGGAGGATGACAAAATTATTCTTATATTCATTTTCGTGTTGACATATTTAAGATAACATTATTACTGCATTCGGGAAGCTGTTAGAATTTTTAAACCTATATGACGTTTATTATAGCTATTATACTATTGATACATATATGTTTACGATGCTTAGATATGTGAACAAATGGACTTACTATGTGTAAGAATATTTAATATCGCTGAATGTCATTAAAGAAATACGTTTCAATCTTCTTATAAATATTTTGATTAATAAAGACCATGATTTAGCAAATAACGTGTTAAAATCGTCACGACATGATGTGATTGTTATGCAAAACTTCAGCAACAGAACTAACTCTATTGGGGAGAGGTTATATTATTAGCACAACATAAAGAGGGAGGGTTAAAACACTGGTATTGTCAATAACTAAATAAATAAATAAATCCCGAGTGTTGGATCGAATCACGCTGTTATCTGTCTGAAAAACTTATTTCCCATTGAGTATTCATATAAAGCAGTTATTGCTGCTTTGCAGTCGTAGTTAATGCTGTAGAAACTGGCCCATGCCAACAGTAAATGACCATTTTACTGATCGGAGATCTGAAACAAAGTCTAGTCATTAGTCTGGGCAATGAATCCATCACTACTTCGTCGAAACATGAAACGGTTTCATTTGTCAGGAAAGTAATGTTCGTAATCTACTTTGAGTCATTTCTCGTGAACAGAAGCTGAAGCAACATCACAATATTAACCGAGTTAGAATTAACTTTTTCCTTTAGATGTCACAGGGCAATAGATTACACGCCAGAGGCTTAGACCAATATATAACAAAGTAAAACGTTTAGCAATCATGCCATCAACTATTTCATCATCTTTATATCAAATAGAACAAACTTTCCAATTTCGGACATTACTAGCACAATGGTCTTTGGACTGACTAACAATGGAAATTTCAAACATCGTATTTCGTTATAACCAGTGGGATTTCTATTGATTTATTTCTACTGGGACCGAACAATAATTTCGAATAAGCAAGTTTTCGTTGTATGAATGTCTTTATATCCCAGTTTCTTTACTAAGGAAGTGAATGGATGTTAGACCAGAACAGCTAATCACTTCGAGTTCAGCTACCAGTTCGTTATATCCTAGTTATTTATAACCGAAGTTTACTGTATAACCAAATTGAGAATGTTGACAGGTTATTTGTTTTGCAGCACAGGTTTCTTAAAATGCGTTGTGCTACTCACATAACGAAATACCACTCATTGCTTCCTTGATCAGATATGTTAATCTTTTCAGAATAAAGGATGACAATGTTGGACAATTATGTGATCTCACGAATGTTGAGCGTCGGAGATTTAATTTCTTTTTATTCTTCAAATTTATCAGTTCAGGGATGATATACATGTTGCTGTTTACAGTCGCAATCCATAATCATCAAACAAGACAATAGTATACCACTAAGACTGACTACCACACTATGATATACTAATGTAATATATGATCATATAGGTGTATTTCATTTAGTAAGTTAGCTAAGATTACTCTAACCTGATGTGTTAAAGTATATACTTTGTCTTTCATCCCCCCCCCCCACCCTACCAGTGCCAGTAAATTTATACATCAGAGTAAGAGCTTCTTAAGTTTATATTACGATTGTAATATCAAAGTCTCAATGTCACGGCTATCATCTAAGAACCAGTCCAAATACCAGGGTGGTTATGCCTGGAGGAGGTTTACCTTTAATTACTCCTCAATCCCTTGGTAGATATTATATTGGCCCACTGATTAGAACACTGTGATGCAAATCTCAAGGTTATGGGTTCGTATCCGGCTCACACCAGCGTTTGTGGGATATGTTTCAATGTGAATTTGACCAACGGTCATGTATTCCAGGTGTGTGACTAGCTGATGATTTATTCTATCAGATACACCAGAATGACCGTAAATGAGCAGCATTTTATATTGAGATATATTTATAATATAGTAAACAAACGTTGCTGCTACTAAAACTGAATTACGTTTCAAATACAGTAGTAGTATTTTTTAATCAACTACAGAGTGAGTGAGTGAGTGAGTGAGTGAGTGAGTGAGTATATCCATGAATTTTTTCTTCATATTAACTATATGGCTAATTATGTTTACTGCGGATGTATATCCCATCACAAATATGTTACTCTCCCATTGGTAAAGAAAACATATGTTTTTGTTTTTGTGTTGATTTATATTAAATACATACCTACATGTGATTGTCTTATTTTTATAAATAATGGATTGTGTTAACCTTTGGGTATCTCATCTGATTAACAGCTTCCTATTTATGCAGATTATGTAGATGACACAAAGGATAACGATCAATATATGTTCTGTAACAGACAATATTCCTATTCATCCAGCGTCAAACGTCACTATTAATTAACCTTATCCAAGAATCTATATTCTTCACACTATAGAAGGCGGCAATATATTGCTATGAGAATTAGTTAGTGGTAATCATTCCCAAGTTCCCGATGTATTATGACTGAAGTATTACATGCGGCTCACACGAGGAGCAGCATATAATATACCTGGTAAGGTAAATTAGGCTAATTGTTATCATTTGCTATTTATCATAATATTTCAGGAACTCTGATTAATGATAAATCAATATATCGATTATTTCACTTCATCTTTGTTTTATATTTTTATGTAGCTTAAAATGTCATAACTGACCGATCAACTTATAGAGGATTACTTAAATTAGATAAGTTTACAAATCACATTTTATTATTGAGATATATGCTGGGCCCACTTGGATAGTGTTGGACAGACCCACATTAAACTTAATAGATTATAACAATTGGATGTTATGGGACTACTTTGAACGGAACATCACCTTCTTGGTCTAAACATATGAGGGTTATATATGATCACTTTGTATTTATATTATTTTTAACTTAACGTGTATCAGAAGGTAAATAGACGATAGTAATTAACAGTTAATTGATCTATAATGATAATATTGACACATGTTTGATCCACAATTATTAAAATATTATTTAACCATTAACAAAATACATGTGCAAAATACATGAATACCAACATAAAATCCAAACTGTTAGTATATTATATTACACCTGTAACATAACTTAGTATACATGATTTGGCAAAAACCTCACTATATTTACGTGTTTCTCATAATATTTTCAAGCCTGTGACATGTTGTATACATGTTGTTGTTGTTGTTGTTTTACGGCCGTTTTTTCTCCACATGATAGGCTAAATGGACCATGCAATCTCCTAAGTTAATGAGGCCAAGTGAAAGATGAAACACCCTCCTGACATAATAACTCAGCTTAATGTACAATTATTCTTTGTTTAATCCTCCCGTTGATTAAAACAACTTATTTCTTGTTGTTTCTAATCAGCTTACCTTTAGTTATGAATATAAATAATAAAATGTGTCAGCCGAGGGGGGGCGCAATCTTGTCATTCTAAGCTGTTTTCGATTAGACACAAAGCTAAGTCAAACTTTCCAACATCTTCATTGGTTCTGGAAATAATCTAGAAAAAAAAGTTAATTCCTGATTCAAATAAGAACATCAATCAGTCCTCTCTTTAAAATGGCTGTAAGAGAGGCCTTAAGTTTAAACTTGAAGGCTTAAAAATTTGATTTTTTAAAGGGTAATTAAAATCTTCTATATTAGGCAGAAGCATGCTAGTTAATGGGAAATGTTATTTTTTTTACTAATTGATGATCACTCGCAGCTTAATCAACTAGAGAGTTGTTATTCAAAGCTTCTTATAAAAATAACTTGATTCTACTAATTCATATTGAAAATAATAAACACCCCTGATTAGTTTTACAACTTTTGTGTGGCACAATCAGAAAACTAAAAGTGACAGATTGTTAATGTTGCCTGGGTGTTTTCTTTGTTGGGCATTTGTCTTCACTTAACATCCTTGGAATTACAAGGAATATACCTATTCAATTACCGCTGTTGCCCTCGTGCGGCTGAATTTCACACTACGGTTTCGGGTTAAAAGTCTAAGAATCACTGTTTTGCATGGCGATGTACGCGTGTAGTGGCTGATAAATGTCTGACTGAAAAGCTCTATATAGGCTATTTATCAACTATATTTGGATTTTATTCATAGCCATTTAATTGGAATGGCATATACTTCATACTTCATCCAATAGATATATGTTACTAAACTAAGTAACTTTCAGCGCAATTTGCATGACTGTCATAATCCGGGCTGTCTAATTTAAACTTATTTTTTATATAACTTTTGCCATCTGACATGACGATGTGAATGGGTTTAATCAATGATCACATAGATTATAATTCAATGGGTGATTCCTATTACTGTAACATTGGTATTTATGTATGATATTTTGTATTGAAAGTGAACTGTTTCTGTTTTTTCTTCTCCTGAATCAGCCGTTCTTGAAATGTTTACTACATGTAAATGTCAAGGATGGTAATACTCTAATGTAATAACGTTTTCTATTTAATAATATATATGTGATACGTATATCGTTGGTTCCCATGTACAAATAAAAATAATATGTCCAAAACTCTACACTAAATATTTAAACAATCTTCATTAAAATCAATTTACATTCAGCTAAAGGTTTAATTTTAATTCATTTATGTAATCCATTGAAACTCGTGCTATAAGATTTCCTACAAGTCAGTATGAATAACTAAGCCTTAGTTGTGTCATTCATCCTGATAAATATTGTGTTAAATCCTTTGGAAAGACACAATCGTTCAGCTGAAATACTAGTCTCATTTCCAGTATTTTTCATTAGTGAAAAGTTGCCATTCCATGTTACCTATGGGCTCCATGGCTGTTTCTAAGCCGAGACCGCAGTTGGTAACTGATGCAACGCATTTCGCCTGGATCGGTCTATTAGTTTATTCGTACAGTAAGCTTGGTTTGTGATAATGTCAATTAATATAATACAAAATATGTTTCTTACTTACTAGCTTAGTTCCGATTTAATTGCGGGTACACCTAGCAAATACATAACAGACAACTAACTCATGTACAACCTCTATACCAAATGCAGACACTTTTGTTTTAGCAAGTTCATTCGGGATATTTATATCTTCAGTTCTGGCCTGATTTTCCAATACTTACATATTAATCGTATTTGTTTTTCAAATGTGGAAAGTTCTACCATTTTTAAACAAACAAATAACCAGTAAATAGTAACTATGATATTCATCCTATTAAATAAATCGATGTAGTAATTACACGAATTCAATTTAATCTATATCAGAACTCAAAGTTAACAAGTGAATGTCATGGGCTGGAGCTCAAAACCACGTCTGACACTTGCCTTTGTGGTAATCTTTCTGTCTTCATTATATTACCGAATTAAATATTACAAACATGTTGATGAACAATATTTATTATACTAGATGGATGGATGGATGGATGGATGGATGGATGGATGGATAAAATGGATGAACGTACATACATATAGTGAAACTAATTTATATTTCATATAGTATATTTACTAGCAGGAGCCATAAAGGTGCTCAACAATGATAACAGTTGAATGCAAAGGACTGATTTGAATGATAAACTTTATGTTTCGGTTAAAGCAACTTTGAACAGTGAGTCTTTAGAATATATTTAAAAGAAACAACGGATTTCTAAAATTCGAGATGACTTTCTGATTGACGCTACTTCATTCATGTATTTAGATGTCATTTCATTAGTAGATTTATAATTTGTTGGCACAACATTGAAATGCAAACGCTACCTAAAGACGAGACAGCGTAGATTTTGAAGAATGTATACGATATTAACGTATTTACAGTAATTGTCACTATAAGAAATACACCATTCCTAATCCGAAGTAACAAAGGCAAGGCCCACAGTAACAAGTGTGTCTTGAGTAAAGCATGTTATGTTATTATCAGGTGTTCTGATTGTGGTAATAGGCACCTCTACAATACATATTAACATTTGTCAAAAATAACCCCTAACTTTATTTGCTGACATATTAGGGTTAATGGAATATTTAATAAACTATGAAACTGCTGTTTTTAGATATTTAACATAATCTGGTGAAGCCCAATATCAGCAATATAATATTTATATTCTTTAAGGAAGAGGAAAAGGTTGACTAAGTGTTAAGATCTAAAGATGCGTACAGCCTTATATCATTCGAATAACACCAGAAAAACAAATACCACAACCAAAATCTCGCTGTTAGAATTGTTCCAAATAGGACTTAAGCCATTCAGGAACTATACCTAATTGATCAAACATTTATTTCAAACTAAAGAAAATTACATTATAGCTAACTGTGTCAAACACAATAGACGGCTCCATAAGAAAAAGTAATTGACATTTTAATTGACATTTTAGTAACGCTTTTTACGTGTGTGCATATTGTCGGTATTGAGTAAGTTTATTATCGAATAAATAGTTATTTAGACCAAGAGAAACATCCCTTCCTATAAATATAGAAGCAGATCTGAACGAATGCTTAGAATACTGCAGTCCAAAATGGAGATATTAATAAGATTTGTATAATAAATCATTATTTATTCACTATGTTTATAATTCGGCTAATGAGAATATTGTGTCAGTCTTCCACCAGATATTAAAGCAGAGAGTCAACTGCACAGAAACATATTACATGACCCTTTCAACAGCTGTCTCAATAGGAGGCTAAAATGTGTCTCTCATTGACTTACAGGAATTTGCTACCAATGGAATATCATATGATAACATGCTGAAGAGTACCCATTATATATATTCTTATATCTTCTGACAGAAGTTATTAAAATAATTGCCCAGAGCTTTGTATGGGTTGATAATATTTTGGAGGACAGTCTAATTTTATGTAATACTTTATTCGCAAAACTGATTATTGTCTTTAGTTTTACTTGGATGCTTTGAAAAGTTTATTGTACTACCATATTTAGGAGAAGTAAGATTTTTTTAACCATGATTATATTTTCTAATGCACATAGAAACTAGCTGCTGTGTATCTTTACGGCCTGGAAATGTTTATTGTATCATCAAAGTAGTGATATTCTTTGCATTTTCTTTATCTTAAGAGGTATATCCTCAGCTGAAAAATCTCTTAATGCACTATTAGTAGAACCCTTCAGTTGATCAATATCGTTTGGTGAGTCCAATACTAGAGAAGAGACTCCTATACCAGCAAGAAAACAGCCTTGTCAGGTGTTTTTATTAAATTACTTTAGCTAAAGCATATTGTGTATGCAAAAAATACATCAATATCATTAAGGAAATGATCAGATAGCATGAAACAAAAAGCTACCCCCTTAATCAAACTGTCATCTTCATGTGACACTCTCCAAGATGTGACACTGTATCTATATATCATGAGAGATTGGCTGATCTGATAATGTTAGTCAGTTATCTGGTATCTGCATTCCGTTGACAATCACTTAGTATATTAAAATTTCCAAAGATCAACAAAAGAGCATCTTGATAACCAGAGAATCAAAATAATTCTAGAAAATATTTGAAGACATCTTCAGGTTTCAGACCATTTTCTTAGCTGAATGTATTCGCTAGCAAATAGCTACACAACGTTTTTCCTTCCATGCATAAATTTAATTGATCGTTTTGAAAAGACTTCTCTTGTGCCACTTGTGCTTTGTCCAGGAAATCTACCAGCGGTCCACTCGTTATCAAATTGTATTGCAACACACACAAATAATGTATTCGTATCCAAATTTTTAATTTCTCTGTAACTGTTCTCTAATGTATCTACAACTCTTCAGGGATATCAATGTCACTCTGAAAATAAAGATAAAGTTATTTTTCAGCATTTTTGAGATTATCTCAAAATACAATAATGAATAAGAATACAATGTATAATTTTGCCATAGGTTTTACCGAATAGCTACATGTATAAATTATCCAATACTTTCAATTTAAGTCTTTTTTTGCTGGAGCACGACGACATCTTGTTTATTGTACGCTCACACACAACACGCATTCTGTCAGCTATTTCCTGTATTATATCACCACAGGCGGTGGATCGAACAATACACACACACACACACACACACACACACAAATGACAAATCGAGGGATTCTCGTGACATTAATTAATGCGATAGAGTATACTCAATTCATTCGCAGTCGATATATTAGTTCGAAACTGGATAAAACATTTTCTATATTCAACGAGAAATAATCCAAAAAAATGCGCGCTATTCTGCAGTATAGTCTATAGAGATCTAGGTCAGGTCAGCATCAGGGAACGCCTATCCAGTTCAATGATAGGCTTACAAACACTGACGGAGAGGTTTAGTCTATCTAGCTGTAGAGGTTAATGTTCACAACGGCCTAGGAATGATGTCTACATTTCAGAGAATCACGAAAGATAATGCCGATTCCTCGACATTGTGCATACGTGCTACGTGATCTATTAAATATCCAGCTGGCGTCAAATCAACAACAATATTCTGGTTTGAGACATTACAAGTCAGAACAATTTTCGTAATAATAACTAGAATATCGAAATCCATAACCTTAACATCAGATACATTGGTAAATTTATTACACAGTGGCGCCTCCATGGTCTAATTGGTAGCGCGTTGGCCCAGATATCACTGCCACCTGAGTTCGAATCTCGGCGTCGGCATATCTGAAGGGTGTTTCATCTTTGACTTTGCTTCATTACCTTTGGAGGTCGCTCGGCCCATTTACCCCGCCATATGCACATAAATACCCGTAGAACATCAATCATCGTTACATTTATTACAGATCGACCAGTTTATTAGACCAAACTTTATATGTTCTACATATGCATATGTGTCATTAGACTACATCAGCATAAGATGTCTTAGGATGTTCCCAGCATTAATAAATAGATGGCCATATCATGTCAATCGGATGGTAAGGAAAACAAATGATATTTACTTTAATGGATTATTTGTAAATATAAGTAAATATAAATAATATGAAAAAATTAAGAGTAGAATTCGAGTGATTATGCAATATTAACGCCAAAAACCATCAACCATGCAAACAGAAATTAAAATGGTTTTATATGATCTGTAAGATAAACCAGTTTTATTATCTAATATATCTGATGAACAGAAAAGTATTCGAGAAATATTCTAGTGTCATAACATCGACAGCCAGTCTTACAATTCGATATAAAAGAAGCACCCACACACATTCACACACAAATACACACACATATACACACACACACACATATATATATATATATATATATATATATATATATATATATACATACATGCATACAAAACACACACACATACATTCTATATATATATATAAACTATATATACACACACACACACACACAGAGACACATATATATATGGGATTATTAAGTTAAAGTTTCGCTTAGATCGTTAATAGTTTCGTGCGAAGATATGTATAAAAACTGTTTGGAATATAAGAAGCATGATACACTTATCATGATGCTTGTTGATTGTGACAGTAGTCGATTTAAATATATTAATATATTTAGCTTTTCTACTTTATCAAAAGGAAGTTGTTACTGTACCTAGTACATATGATAACAAATTGTCAATCTCTATATGTGTAAATGTTAATTAGTTGTCTCATTATATATCTATATTTATCCAATCGTCACCCAATCTGACTTGATAATCCATCACTGTCTGGCTATTGTCTCTTAAATGACATATATCATCTGAAGGGATATTAGGTCGCATACGACTCTTCTTGAAGGGGAAAACAAGAAGCTGCGTGTCTCTTGACAGTAATAATTAATAGTTTCATATTTCAGAGAAAACACAGCCAAAGGTTGTATAATTCTCATGCTTTGATATTTAGTAACAATTTAAAAGTAGCAAATTCCGCAAAATAAAGTGTTATTTCTTACTGGCTCTGAATGTTTACATCGGCATTAGATATATCACGTGTCTACCACCTACCTAAACCTGTATATATAAAGGGTGGATAAGACGTTCCGGTGACGGAATTGCTAAGGATACTGAGGAAAATGTTAATCTTGAGCCCAGTTTATAGAGAGATTTTAAGTACCGGTCTCAGGACTAAATCTCCTGGAATATGATAAAACTCATAGCCTGCAGGAACCAATTCATTTATTATGAGCTGAGCAGTGTCAGTTTCAAGCCACGTTTCAGTAGGCATAAATACAAACCATAGCCGATAAAGGGACTTCAACCTTCTGATAATACTGTAAGAAGTCCTCATCTTACAAGTCATGTAAATTAATATTCCTTGGTAAATATTTAGCTTGGCTAGAACGAGAGCACACAATAACTTTAACATATTTAAATCTAAAATCGGAAGACGATGTATTCACAAATGAGTTGGCATTACACAAAGCCTTCGCCGGCTCACTGACAATTAGAGAAAATATATTTCTGGTATTTGCACCATGCTTATTGTGATAAGCACTTACCTTGTCGCTGGCAGCAGTTAATCTAACACATTTAATATACTTAATTAACATTCTGCCTGCCCGGATTGATCTTCATTGCAGGGATTTGTGAACCCAGATCTAACACTCAAACTGCATAAAGCAACATTCTCACAGAAAAAAACTTCGCGAATCCGCCATGTAAACACAATGTAACCGGAAGTGTTAAATAAAGTACTAGTTCATTTTATAAACAGTTAGTCTTCAGAGTCTCACATATTATAATTTTTGCTCATCATTAGATGAGCTGATAATTATTTATTACATACAGTCCTAAACATGTCATAATATTTCGAATTAAGGGTAATTTGAAAGAATGAATAATCGGCTCATAAAAGATGTTGTTAGAAGTATCTATCTTTCAGCATACGAGGGAAACCGTTTACAATTAATTTAGTGGCAATGATAAATGTTTTAAAACAAGCATTTTATGCACGAACAATTTCGTTTATTTTTTTAAACCCAGCATTAGGAAAGAATAAGTTGATTCGGTTTCAGTCATTTTAATTATTTCAGATAAATGATTAACGATTTAACATCCATCATTAAATCGTAAAAACATAACTGACGATATATTTTTTTAAAACAGGGACCAAGTTTAGCCATTTAGTAGAATTCAAATCTTAATGCCATACTATCTTGGGTTTATAAACCCGTTATTTTTGTCTTCTGAAAGCTTTTCCTTGTTCAATAAATTGACGGACTCTCATCAGTGGAAGAAATGATGGAAATAAAATTTAAATCACTGAATAATCTTTTTAAACAAACTGTTTACGTTAGATACGTTGACATTGATCAATGGCATCGTTTTTTTCCCCGTGAACGTCATTTCCTCACCAATTTCTCAAATTCTAATGCCTCATCGCTGCACTATTCTCTCGGAACAATGACTGGTATTTTTGCGTTATAATTGTTTTTACAAAGGTTAAAATGGGTATTGAACAATGGGTACTTATTTTTGTTTGGAAGGAACCACATTTGACATTAATACGAGATCAAAACATAATAATACTTCAAAAATATAAATAGTGATACGTTAATACTCATGTCAAATAGGATTGTATTGCTTTTATCAGTCAGAGTTATGTTATCGTTACGAAATGGAAGACTCATGTGAACTCTTTAATTAATGTTCCTATATCCATTTTAGGGCAAGGTAATATGCAGATCCTACTATATTATGGTAATGATAAAGCCATGAACTATATATTGGTGTAGCCATTCAGAATGTCAGTGCATTGTTGAATGGAGCGAACGAAAGTGTTTTGTTAGGCGTAAGCATGTGTTCTTTATCTGAAGATTATTTCCTCTAACATTGGATATGTGAATGATCTTGATATTGCTTGATTTTAGTTATTTTCATTTATTTGATCATTTGTATTGATGTATATAGCGTGAGAGATCGAAAGTAATATTCGAATTATTGGCACTCGATGGCTAATATGAATATCACGTTTTAAGCGTCAGTGGGATACAATTCTTGTTAAAAATACCCTTGCCTCTGCTAAAGCTGAATACTATAATAGAAAGATCAAAGCATCCAAGGGAAATCAAAGGACTGTTTTCAGTGTTGTGAATAAAGTATTACATAAAAGTCAAACTGTCCTCCCAAATAATATCAACTCAGATAAAGATATGGCCCATTGTTTTAATAACTTCTTCTGTCAAAAAATATTAAATATACATAGTGGGTTCCAGTCCAGCACCTTATCACAGGGTACACCATTGGTAGAAGAGTCCTGCATATCCATGATGGATACATTTGAGCCTTTTACCAGAGACTGATATCAGACAGTTGCTGAAAAAGTCATCTAATGCTTTCTGTGCAGTTGACCCTATGCCTACATGGCTTGTGAAAGATTGTCTGGATGTTCTGATAAACCCAATTACAAATATAGTTAATAAATCATTATCTCAGGGTGTTTTCCCAAGATCCATGAAAGCTGCCCTTGTAAAACCATTAATAAAAAACCACACTATGGACTGTAATATTCTAAATAATTACAAACCTGTTTCAAATCTTACATTTTTATCTAAAGTTATAGAAAAGGCAGTTGCTTTCCATCTAAACAAATATTTAATCAATAATAACCTTAATGAATCACTACAGTCTGCCTATAAAAGTGGTCACAGCACTGAAACAGCCTTGGTTCGAGTGAAAAATGATATTATGATGTCAATTGATCAAGGTAAGCCAGTAATACTTGTTCTTCTGGACCTGTCTGCTGCATTTGATACAGTTGACCATAATGTACTTTTCTCTAGGTTAAAAGACATGTTTGATCTGTCAGGTAGAGTACTTGAATGGTTTAGATCCTATCTGGAACAACGCTCCCAGAGAGTGTCTGTTCATGGTATTTTATCTGACATTCAGTTTTTGTTATCTGGTGTACCACAGGGTTCAGTTCTTGGTCCTCTGGTTTTCACAATGTATACCCGTCCTCTTGGGATCATTGCGCAGCGATATGGGATTAAATATCACTTGTATGTTGATGACACACAACTGTATATATCACTGGATCCTGACAATGAGTTAAATTTCTCCTCTTCCTTGAAGAATTTAGAACATTGTATTGCCGATATCCGGCTATGGATGACTCAAAATCTTCTAAAACTAAATGATAATAAAACAAATATTTTATATTTGGCATCACCCCATTGTGTTAAATCCCTAAAGACACTAGCATTACAGATGGGTACATCTTCGATTACCTCTAATGGGTCAGTAAAAAATATAAGGGTTATTTTTGACCAATGTATTAACATGCATGAACATGTCACTTCAGTATGCCGAGCTGCCTACTACAATCTTAAGAACATCCACTGTTTAAAAGCATTCTTGACACAATAATCACTTTTAACTGTAGTTCATTCCTTTGTTACATATCGTATAGACTATTGTAACTCCCTGTTATATGGCATATCTGATTATAACATTAATCGCCTTCAGCGAATTCAGAATAGTGCAGCTCGCATTGTAACAAATACTAGAAAATATGATCATATTACCCCATTCTTCAAAAACTACATTGGCTACCTGTTAGACAGCGTATCCATTTTAAGATTCTGTTAATAACTTATAAATCTATTAATGATATGGCGCCAGAATACCTGTGTGAACTGGTTTCCATTAGAAAGTCATCCCGAAAACTCAGGTCATCCAGTCAGATACTATTGCAGGTGCCAGTGTATCGGCTCAAGTCATATGGTGATTGTCCGTTTAGTGTTGCAGCCCCCAATTTGTGGAATAAGTTGCCGGCAAATATTAGAAATTCGTCGTCTCTTGGAAATGTTAAGTCTCTTCTAAAAACACATCTATTTAAGGTCGCTTTCACAGATAAATAATTATTATCTTTTAAATCATTACAGGGTTTTTACAGACATTATTTGGGGTATTATTAAATTACATATTATTTGTACAGCGCCTTTGAATGGCTCCTGCTAGTAAGGGCGCTTTATTAAATATACATTATTATTATTATTATTATTATTATTATTAATGAACAATTCAGTATATTAGACAAAGAGCTTCTTAATTTATCCAATATGATAAACGATGTATAGAATGCAACCAAACTGGATCTGAGTGCATAGGAATAATGAGATGGTGATTCTAAATTATTTGCATTCAGCAGTTTAAATTTTACTCGAGCACCCGCAAACAATTGCTGTGTAGATACTGGCAAATAATTTGAATTCATTCAGCGGCCATTTAACTTTATTTTAACTCAATTTGGGTTCATTCATATATAGGGCATATGGTTTAAGACTTTGTGTATTTGTTTGCCTTGATGCTCTCTGCTATTATGTGTCTGTATAATAAAAGACACACACACTTAAACACACGTACACACACATACGCACACACACACACTATTCTAGAGCGCAACGCAACTCTTACAATATTGACCCGGGTCCATAATCTCTTTGAAGTGTGGCTGATTATAATGTCGCATACCTATTTACAGTATTCTGTAGTCACTCCGGAAATATACGCATTAATTGCATGCATCGATTTAGAGTGGATGTGGGCGGATTGTAGGCAGATGTTCGAAAATTATATTTGCGAATTAATCAGCAGGGTTCTGAAATCCGTGTTAGTTACGATATATAATAATGTACTTTTCTTTGGTGATATTAGATTAAGGTATTCCTTTATGACCTAATTTTATTGACCTGGATACATATAACATCTGCAATGGATCATTTAGAATTTAAATCTAAATTACAGATAAAAGATTTCGTACTACTGTTATCTGTTCGACATAGACGTTGGCAATCAAAGCGTCTAGTTAAGGACTTAGAAAATGCCAGCGCGCATCCCGAGAAAACTCAAACATATATATCAGTCTTTACAATAGAAGCCGACATCCGACGATACGTCTTCTATTTCACAGTCCTTTGTCTGCTATTTTATCGCCAGAAAATCGGTTGCCTGCATTGGTTTTTGGCGAAAGGTGGCCTACAGTGCAGCAAATACTTTCCAGTGGAGAAGGGCCACTGTTGCGTTAATGTGACTACTACTACCCCTCGGCCAGCCCTTCACTACCTGAACTCCCCGCATCCATACCCCCCTTCACCGACGCAGCGGCAATGGATTGTCCAGGCTGGCTCAACCCAAACGACTGCTTTAATATTAACAGTACGGTAAAAGAATATCATCACCGTCAGTAAGTGTATTATATCATTTACATATTATATGTTAGTTTACCTATTTTGAGACTTGAGCACTGTGTTTTCAGATGTGTGTGTGTGTTTGAGTTTGCGTCTATGCGTTTGTATCTGCATGTACGTGCGCGTTTTGAGATACATATATAGTGGCACTGGCTCAAAACCTCAACATCTCGAAACATCAGTTTAGACCTGCATATCCATAAATCTATATATAAATAAATGTGTACATGCATCAATATAAAACTAAAATGTTCTACATATCCACATATTTATACTTACGTAGACCTATGCATGTATCTAGGCTACTCATCAGCATGTGAATAACATGTCGGGATTATAATAGCTATACAATCAACAACTTTCCTATATGACTCTGTGTGCGCGTGTGTTTGTATGTGTGGTGTGCGTGTGCGTGAGTGTTTGTACGCACCACACGCATATATATATATATATATATATATATATATATATATATATATATATATATATATATATATATATATAAGTGAGAACATAAAGAAAATTACAATCATCCCTACAATCCTTAAATGATCACACATTAGACATGCTAAGCAATTTTGAGCACGAACTATTACATTATATCTGTAAAAATATATGAATATTTAACGCCATACTAATATTAGTTATCAAGTGCGACCAAATAAATCCAAACAAATAAAAAACGAACAATACATATATCGCTCAACTTTAATTAACAACTTAAACGAGCCTGAGATGAAGATTACGTGGTCCATGGCTCCAGTATCCTCTAATTTCAATTAATCGTAATATGTCTACTGCTAGAATTTCTTCTTAATGACCAATATGACACATATATCGGCATTAAAATAAGGAAACATTTTAGCAGTACATTCTGTGTCAATAACGCTCTGTGACAACAACACTAAAAGGAAATAGGGCTTGAATTGAAGTATAAGAATATTTTATTTTTACCCTGAGGAATGCCATTCATAGAAGAAAAGTAATGGCTTGGATCGATACCATCACTTCTAATGTAAACTTCTTGTTTGAAAAGATTGTTCGGTGAGTTAATGTTTACTTCCGCTACGTCTTCCACTGAAGAGAGTCCGTCAATTTATTGAACAAGGAAAAGCTTTCTAGGGACAATAATGGTGGGCTTATAAACCCCAGATAGTATGGTATAGAGATTTGATTTCTGCTAAATTGCTTTCTGGAGACAATAATTGCGGTATTTTAAACCACAGACAGTTTAATGTAAAGATTTGGGATTTGTTCAATAGCAAAACTCGGGTTATGAATTTTAATAAATGGCCATGGCACGGTGTGGTGTAATATTATATATATATATATATATATATATATATATATATATATATATATATATATATATATATATATATATATATATATATATATATATATAATAATTGTCATTCTTATGCATTTTTGGTATCTGATATTAATACGTATGTGTGTTTTCTTCGAATTATTTGCTTAAACTTATAAAGAAGGGAGTGACAGGACAAAGACCAAACAAAAGTAACATAAACTGTTCTGTTCCAATGTGTGATTTAAAAGGATGTTTACGTGGGAATGGAGAGTTGACCTTTCATACATTATACAACCGAAGACAAATAGAGACTAAACTCTTGTATGTGAAAATAAAGACTCAGAACCAAAGTGTATGATGACAAAACATATTAGAATATGTTCAAGGTACTTTAAATCCTAGAATATAAGAATAAATTCCTTTCCAGACAAAAACAGTCAAACGTTCAAAACTAAAGATCAAAGATGTTGAAGATATGCGGTACAGTCACCATCAGCAATTATCCTTCTACAAAATAGAATGTGTGAAATAGAACTGGAATTGCAAGAAACTGCCAGAAAATTAGAACCACAATCAGAATTAGCCCGTTGTATTTTTAAGAAGAGAGAGACCAGAAAGGTAATTTAATTATGCAACGGCTCAAGGACATTACAATGAAATTGCCTTTTATCGTGGATTTACAGATTGCAAAATGCCATTATTATTTTACAACTACTCGATATGGTTAAAGATAAAAACATCATACACTGCTATGCTGAGTTGGATCGTCCTGCTCCTCGAACAAAGTAAAGGAACTTGATCCTCTTGATGAATATTTTCTAACTCTGATCAAATTACGACTTGGTTTGTTTGAAGTCCACTTTGTCCATCTGTTCAATGTATTACTGGCAGCAGTACAGAGAAAATGCACAATCTTGATTAACTATTTGGATCTGAAAATATCTAGCATTAATAAGTGGCCGTCAGATGTTGTCATGGTAATAATTAAGCTAGAATCTGTGAAAGTAAAGTTACCCAATCTGAATTGGATAATAGGTGCATTTGAATTACAAACTAGGAGATATTCTTCGTTGAACGATGTGACTCCATACAGGACCTTTCTCAGCCATTGTGTTTATGTGAACATACCGGCATTCGTTCACATATGATATCTAAGAATGATTTCCATACATAAATTATTGCCAGTGAGAGGATTCATAGAGATAGAGAGGGGAGAGAGAGAGAGAGAGAGAGAGAGAGAGAGAGAGAGAGAAAACAATAAACAAAGTTAAATATTTCCACATATTTGACAGACCAATCACGCTCATTTCATATTTCAGTGTCAATCAATTATTTCAACTACCAATAATATCATGTTGGCTGTGTATATTTCGTGCACATGACATATAGCAGTCCCAATAAAAAAGTGGAGTATATGTGTCTTCATTATATTAGTCCCAAGACCTAAAATATCAGCTTAGTATTCATACAAGAAACGTTCAATACAAAATAATTAAATATAATGAATGTATCCCATTTAAATACCTCTATAATATGTGATATAAAATTGCTATCAATATTACTTTTTGCCATTTAGGGTTGCTGAAATACTAGGTAGTAATAATGGATGTCGCAAAGTGAAATTTAAACAAATAATAATAATCAATGCATCTAGATGATTGTGTGAATATGGCGCGGGCATATATGTACATTCATAGCATATCATATCATAAAGCAAAAATACAATTCAGATCACTTCTTTAATCTGATGAGCATGAAAGATACAAATATTTCCAATCCATTACCTTATATTATCCATGTAGTATTTCACATATAGCCCAGAAAATGGAAGTTGAAGCAGTCTCCATCACCTAGAATACTACTATGTATGTATTCTAGTTAATAAACGTGAGGACTACTGGAACAATATCGTCTTCCCAAAATATTGCTGCAACAGCCTCGTCTTCCCAAAATATCGCATCAAAGCGGATATATTAAATATACATGCCAGTAGATGTACAGACTACAAGGTGGTTACCATTTGCTAAACTTGGAGTTTGGATTCCTGGAATTTGGTTTGGACTTCTTTATAGAAACGTCCATAACAGGTTCAGGGTATACACTCTCAATTCTGGGTCTGTATCATCTCACAAGTTCATAGGTCTCAGATTTATCATATGCAATTACAGTTCAGCCACTTATGCAGAAATGGAAGAATTGGTATATGAAATATATGATGTGATTGCAAAACCCAGGGTTTCCAGCAACACAAGAAAATTCGGCCTGAACGTGGTTGAAACTGATGTTTTCCTTGGCTATATATTTCTATGTCTTTGTGTCTCCCGGCTGGCAACGCATTTTGGTTTCATATGATAATGACCATTAGATGTACAACACCATACATCACAGATATACGTCTCATCATAAACTTTATACCCTCTTGATTCAAATCTGAGTGTTGATGCAGTTCCTTTGGACAATGCGTTTTAGCTGAATGCCTTAATACATGCATCCATATTTAACTCATGGAAATATAGATATTATATAATGTTTTGCTCCACCGATCGTTTGGTTATTGATGTACACTGGTGAACTTTCCACTGCTAGGGTTGAATGTCGCACTAATGGGTGGTCCATATTTAGTATCATTGGTTTACTGAAATTGTGTTTATTTCCCTTGGTGTACAATCCATCTGAGGTGGTATTAGTCACCCCCTTTTCTATTCTGCTCACTGATATATATATATATATATATATATATATATATATATATATATACGGTATTTATGTGTTGTATGATCGTGTGTGTGTATTTTGTGTATGTGTGTGTGTGTGTGTGTGTGTGTGTGTGTGTGTGTGTGTGTGTGTGTGTGTTTTTGTGTTATGGGGGTTGAATGTGTAATTGTTTTGGGGTGATGGTTTTTTGAAAGTGTGTGTGTGTGTGTGTGTGTGTGTGTGTGTGTGTGTGTGTGTGTTGTGTGTGTGTGTGTGTGTGTGTGTGTGTGTGTGTGTGTGTGTGTGTGTGTGTGTGTGTGTGTGTGTGTGTGTTCACGCGCCCAATGTGTTTAACAAAAGCTGAATTTCCTATATGACGTTTCTAGCAACAACTACTTTCACACGTCATACACAGCATATTTAAAACAATCCTCAGTAATTCCGAGTTAAATGTTACAAACTTTCCTATCTGTTTATGTTCGTTCAGTAAATTTGCCTCCAAACTAATCTTGGTTGGGCAGGCCTTTCTGGGCACTAGGTATTATTGTGCATTATTCAAAGCCCAGTAAATATCTTGATTATACTTGGGCACAAAGTTACATAAATCATCCAGTGAATGAGTGTTTTGTTTACCCTCGCCAGTCATCATGCTTCAAAGATATGCCCATGGGGCGAATCACCGGAGAAAACATTTCATCAAATAAACATATCACAAACAGATATAACATTAGTTGTATAACTGAGACCAAGGGGTAACAAATACAGATCCCTTCCATTTACGCAATAAGAGAGCCCTTGCCAAAATCCTGGAAATATGATACTATATTGTGTATTATCATATCCGATATTCAGCTTTAAATTAAATTTTGCTGGTCCATATCTGAAAATGTCACTCATATAGATAGCAAAAACCATACAGATGATTCGACCAAAGACAACTAGTTAAGATAACAAAAAAGAATATCCAAGCCACATTAATTATATGTCACTCTTAGTTGCTAAGGTAACAAGAAGTTTTCTGATTGCTTGATAAAAAGCCAATCAGACGTCTTTATTCGGTTGAATGCGAATTAGTGGAATAGCGTTATTCTTTGTATAAAAGGTTTTAATGGAAGTTCTGTTTTTAATCAAGCAGTGTGTGTTGATGAATAAAGGCGAAGCCGCTGCAATTAACTAGAACTCTTCTGCCTGTGATGAAAGTTATTTTTACATATCGTCTTAATAAGTATATGTTCGTGTCTAAATGAAACCATCTTTTAGAGGCCTTCACAATGACTTCATACAATGAGCCACATGAAAGAGTATCTTCAAACTTCGAATGTGTTTGTCCTGATTAAATTAATTCGTATTCTTATTTGAATCACGAATTACAACTCTACCTTTTAAATTACTTTTGATTTGTTACTAGTTTAATAATCCCATGACAATTGAATATCCTATTCTTTTTGTCAATTTCTTCATCTAAAACCACTCAGTATGACAACATGACGCCCACAAAATGACGCCTTTCTATTCAACTGAAGACAATTGATGATGAAGCTAAGTAAAAACTAACTTCTGCATCCACATGATGGTGATGTAACATTCGTATAGATAGAACACATCCCAGGTTAGAGATATAATGATAATTAATAAATATATTTTTGTTATTACTAAGAATATATCTATCATTATTTTCAACTAAGGACAACTGGCTAACAAAAAGAATATCCAAACAACACTAATGATCTGTCACTCTCAGTTGACAAGAGGTAACAACAATACGTGTTCTGATTGAGTCACACAAAACTTGTTGATTCAATAAGACGTCTTTATTATGCTGCGTGTGAGTTAGTGAAATGACTTTATAATCATAAAAAAATTAGAATGCAAGTTCGGTATTTAATCATGCTGCATGTGTTCGTAAACATCGGCAAAACCTTTCCAATTGATTATCGTTCTTTTACTTGTAATAGAAGCTCTTAAATCCTGTCTTAATAAATAAATCTTCGAGTTTAATTAAAGCCACTTGAAAGAATATCTTCGAAATTCGAATTCATTTGTCCTGACGGCATTAATTCTCATTTCTTCTTAATTCAATCAGGAATTATATTTTACAACTCTACTCCCATGGACATGTTGTATTCTTTTTCTGTCAACTTTTTCATCAAATACTACTTATTATAACTAGATGATGCCCACGAACTAATGCATTTTACGAGTTTCTAATCAGCTAAAGACAAGCCGATTAAGAAACTGTGTAAAATTAACTACTGCATCCAGATGCTGCTGTCTAGGTACGAATTAGACAGCTAATAATTTATCTTTTTATTACAAACGTTTACAATGACGATCGTAGGTGACACGAGAGAGATAACAATATTTGTAGTGATTTTATAATAATTAATCAATATATTTGTAGTTATTACTAAGATAATAACTATGATTATTTTGTGATTGTCATAAATATCTACGACGTCTAACATTGTTTCCCCGAAATATTCTTCTAATATTGGGCAGAAGCATAGGACAATAATAATAAACAATAACAAACTGATATTAAAATAATTAACTGCAGCTATTGTTATCTAGCAATTAAAAGAATGGACTGCAGCAACCATTGACAGGTAATACACAATCGACTGAATTCAGAATTTTGATCAGCTTAAATCTGCTCTTACACATATGTTCTGTAGAATTAAACCTTTATGCCATAATTAACTACCTGCAAAATAACTTAGTTGGTAAAAAAGTGCAAAAAGGGTAATTATTGTACGCTAATTAAATATTAGTTTTAGCTTTCTTCTATAGATGTTATATTGTTGATATACTATATGTGAGATCTTTTCAATACCAAATCAGTGCAAAAACAGAAGTCATAATGTGTGTTTATTAATTAGTTAATATACCATTTCTTTGTCTTATTTTTGTTGTTTCTATACAGTAGTTCGAAATCTAGTTCTGTTCCGATAATTGATGTTCTTATTTAATATTGAAACAATCTCTAGAGAGAATAGAGAGAGTTATTTTTTATGTAAAGATAGTGATGTATTTTATTTTGTGTTCCATTTTGGCATTTACAGGATGTACTATAAACAGACCTATTGATTCTGAGCTGCCAAAACATAATTTAATTAATTATTAATCTATTCCTATTGATTGCGAGCTGTCGTCTTATTATAACTGAACGAACTAGCTAATGTCATGTGTTACCGGTACCGTTACAAAACAACTCAACTCGAGTCTATCGAGTAGATTATACGCGTTATCTTCTTTACTAATACAACCATCATATGTTACCAAAGAGTAGTCATGGAATCACGAATAGGATTCCTGGTGGTTCCTTGTCTGTAAATAAAATTGTTTTCCATCAGTTAACTGTAATGCAGATGTATTTATTTGTTGTTTTATATAAAAGGCGTAGCAAATTCTTTTTTGTATCTTTGACGGCCAAAACAACCAAAATCAGAAAAATTGCACCAAATTGTTATTTCCACAATTACTAAACACGTGAAATAGATTTGTTGGTATCAGATTAATTAGTTTATAACTAAATTTATTTCAGGTGCATCTTCTCTTCCGAACCTATTTAGAATGCCAGGAGCTAGGTCCCATGATAAACCTTTTTTTTTTTCTTCAGTTTCCTATCAAATTATTAGGAAACTGATAATGCAGTCAGACAGTCGGTCATTCTGTCAGTTGATTGGTATGTTTATATTTCAATAGGCTGTGCGGTGAATTACAAACAATAAAGGGCCAGGCATTCATTAATGTTTTTAGAGGGGCAGTTATAACCAGAACGAGAAGAAACAAATGCGGTGTGGAAAAAGAAACATACAAGATATTTAAATAAGCATTGGATAACGATGCCAACATTATAGGCAAGATATTATGTTTACAATGTCACAAGCGTCCATCGAACATCGCTCTACTAACTCTCGATAAACGTAATTCAGCTGTATTTACTAATGCCGCGGGTTGACTGCAATTAATAAATAGTTATCTCCAATAACGAATGATAGATTTTGATCTGCTCCTTTTCAGTTTTTATATACCAGTAATGGCGATTATCTAGAAAGAAGGCAATAAACTGCAATAGTCGCATTCACAAACTTTGCAACAATACTGTGCAGTTTATTTTGCCAAATATAATTTTCATATATCTAAGGGGAAATAAAAAAGCTTATAACTTTGTTAGTTTTACGGATTAGTTTAATGCAGAACAATGCAACACCTTCAAGTGTAATAATCAGCTAATATAAAGGAAATATGTCTTGAATTGAAGCATCAGGAATATTTTATTTGTACTCCGAGGAATATCTTTTATGGAATAGAAAATATTAGCATTGGTCTATATCATAACTTGAATAAGTTGAATTTCTTGTTTCCCAAAATCATTGTTCACTGAATTGATATTTACATTCGCTACTTCTTCCGTAGAAGAGAGTCTGTAAATTAATTGGACAAGAACAATATTTCAGCCCATTTAGTGGAAAGATTTGGTGTCTCTTCCATTGTAAAACTCAGCTTTTATCTTAATAGCCACAAATATATAATAGGCAGTGTATGGAAGGTTTAATAATGGATGCCAAATAATGGTTATTTGAAATAAACTACTGGATTCCTGATATCAGGAAGACATCATAATCGTTGGTTTGCACAAATACTCTATACTTATACATTAGCAGTATACTGTTGTCGATCACGTGAGATACATCTTTTGATGATCGTGTAGATTATCTCCTGAATATTGCATCAAACTACATACATTCAGTGAAAATTGGATGTTTAAACTACAAGTCGCAACCTGTACAACCAATTATTACCATTTAACAACCCCTTCGAATTTAGGTTCCTGCAATTTAGTTTGGCCGCCTTGGTAGATACGTCCACAACTGGTTCAGTGTATATACCCTTATTTCTGGGCCAGTAAACCTACTTTTGCAGAAATGCGATAACTGGTACATCAAGTCTATTTTTTATTACAAAACCCAGATTTTCTAGCAAGACTAGAATAGGAAGGATGATTTCTTCCTTGGCATTCATATAGATCCATATATTTCAATGCTTGTTTCTCCTGGCTGACAAGATATGTTGATTTTAGTAATTACTGACCATTGCATTTACTATACTATTTCATACATAAAATATACACTCATCATCATACAAATTATGTCATCTTGTCTCAGGTCTTATACATGTATTTCTTATGCCAGAGTTTAATGCAGTTCTTTTCAGCAATGACCTTTTGCCTGGTTTCTTAATATATTGATATTATCCTCTTCCTCCATCTACATGTTGGTTGTTCAAGTACACTAGTGGATGATCCGCTGACGAACCTTGCACTGCTGTGAGAGGATATTACACTGATGAATGGTCCAGATATAGCCCCATTGGCTTCCTGGAATAATGTCTCTTTCCTCTTAGTGTATACATCGTCTAAGCTGAGTTCACTCACTTTCTTGTCCCATATTACTCAATATTACTGTCATCCTGATTAGTCAATAGATGAACAAAACATGCTTATATGCCATAAATAGATTCATGCATGTGCATGGGTTCACGCCGCATGCATACGCATTCATTGATGCTGATTAAAGTATATGTTTCAGAACAACGCGCATAAACTAATCAACAAATTTAAATAAAATTCGGAAACAAATGTATGCCACAAAAACTGGAATATTTTAACATATATTATTTAAATTTAAATCGTGATAATAAGCGTTTGGACTAAAATCCCAAAGAATAAACATTTCTTTAAATATAAACATAATTATAACTTTTATCAACCCTGGCATCAACCCACATTATGACAGCGAAGCCAAACGTTTATCTCAGTAAGTGCCAACTGTTGGGCTCTCCAAGCGAGACTTACTCTCTCGATCTCATCCTCTTTCAAAACATTTTATATTTGATGAATAACACCATGATGAATTTTACAATGTGGCCAGAAAGTTTGATGGGGGACAATGATTTATCTCATTCAAACATAATACTGAATTACTGAGAGTTCAATAATCACCGTCTTCATCAAACGTCAAGTAGGCCTATAGGTATCTATACAAATAAATACTCCCTTAGGAAGTTCTTCACAGGCTGCATCATGCGTTCGTAAATTGTATCAGATAGTACTGATGTCAATAGGTCATACGATATGTACATCGATAATGATACCAATATTATAATACACAGATTGAGATACAACGAACATATCTCTATGAAAATGTTAACAACGTTTCAGATCTTCGTATAACATCGAATTGGAGGTATATAACCTATATAACCTCCAAAATGTTCCACCTGTAAGTGTAAAGAATCTACACGTCTCTGGTAGAGTCGGGCGGGATGGTGTATCACAGACACAAACTTTGCAGTAAACTATTAGTTTCAAACTCTTGTTTACGTTTAGTAAAAATCACACTGGTGATTAGTGGGACATCTACCGATTATTCCATTTCATTGAAATGGTGATTGCTAGATTAAATAAAATGTAAATCCCGTGTAAGTAAATAGCTTTTTCCTATCACTAACCGCTGTTACTGGCTTGTACAGCGAGATGTATCGATACTGCAGTTCTTTTCGCTGAAGCTAGACGTCGTACTAGATTGAGACCGGTGTATTGTAGTGTTATATTACTGTCAAATAGTTCCATCATAATACATTCATATAATATATTCAGAAGTATCGCAATGAAGCCACATACGACTACGCTATTATAAACCTTGTGGCAATAACTTTTCAATGAAAATCAACTTGGCTGAATGAGCGATGAATTTGTGTTTTATATATAATACTACCGTAATGACTGGTCGCTGTTATGTTGTTTCTTCTAATGTGTTTTATAATTAGGAAAGTCATTTGATTTATCACGATTTCTGAACAAACGAAAATGATTAACAGTGCTGGTTCATTCCAAAAATAAACAAAATGAAAATGAAAGAGTTTGCTAACAAAATGCGCTTTAAATCAAATTGTATTGTTACTAAATTAATTGTGAGAAGCTACACTCATTTGATGAAGCTTTCAGTTATGAGTACACCATTAAGACCAAAGCTGTCAGATCAGTATGAGTCTATTACAGTACATTATAGAATTACTAAATTAAAAATAAAATTGGCCGTGCTTTTCTAAAATATATTTGTATGTCCTCCTACACTTCACATCATTATTTGCTCACGTTTTCTTGCTCGGCTAAAAATTTCCATTTATCCATTTTATATTCTAGTCAACTTCCGTCCATTGTCAGATAACAATATTATTGTAGATAGATAGATGGTGTTTTTCTTTCCCTTTAACATTCAAGTTTACCAATTGTAAACTGCGAACCTCCAGTAAGTGTGGTTTTGTTTTGGAGAAAAAAACCTTTCATATACTTAGAGTTGATTGAATATATTTCAGAGCAGAAATATATAAAATCTGTGCTAATCGAAACGTGTTACTTGTAATAGTGGGATAGTCCCCTAGAAAGTGGCCTATTCCCGTATGCCTTAGATTATAAATAACGATCTTGATAAGAATAAGAATAATATGTGTGGAATGTTACTACTCTCTGCGTGCCAATACTGAGCATGCGTGCATATTCTTCTGTATAATTAATTAACCACATGATGGTCGGATAAAAGTGGCTCGTGTAAATAGCAGATATGTATGATAGAGTGACTAATAATGCTAATAATAATTATTGTTATTAGAACCACTCGAAAACGTTATTAGTCACCAAAAAGAATCGGTTTAGTATTAAACATACAGTCAATGTGCAATGCGATGGAATAATGGTTTGCAATTGAGCAAAATAGTATAGCCAGAGCATCTCTCCTGGGACACTAGTCAGAATGAATCAGCTAACATTTCATTCACAATTTCATTGTCAGTTCTTTTGAAATTTAATCTTTATATAGTGACTTTGTATTGTAAAAATGCGATAATATTTAATCATAATTATTGTACTTCCTATGTTTCAGTTAAGATGTTGAACGTAACCAATAATAATATATAATAATATGTGACATTTATACAGCGTCTTTGCAGTATTATTATCCCTCACTCAGATCTGTTCCAATCCATCACACACCTCAATTCCCAAGTGACCATACAACGCATGCTGCCGTTATAGGCGCAAAGCCGTACTCAAACACATGCCCATCGCGTCCTGTCAGATTCCATTTTTTAAGGATAAGTGAACTAGTCGTCACATTATAACATTGCAGCTTCGGAGCCTCGAACCCGCGACCATTCGGCTACGAGTCCTGTGCTTTAACTAACTGGGCTATCACTGCGGAAAAATGTTAACTCTGATTCAATAACCTTCTCTCTGTTGCTTGCAACTGATTTTCTCACGTCTCTATAATTTGGTTGTCTGTTACTTAACAATAAGTAAATCACCGAACACTTGTCTCCGTTTAAATTGATCTCTTTTTGAGAGAGAAAACAAACAAATCATACAACATCTCACACGATCTAGGCTAGAAATTAACCAATAAGACAAGTTGATCAGCATGATAGGAAGGTGGTGATAGATGGTGGTATTATAGATACATATGTGTCATGATCGATAATCATTAACGAATAATGACAATGTAATCTTCACATCGCGATGTATTCTATTCCAGAACAATTATGACTTTAACATCAAATACAACATCCAAACATTTCAGAAGCAGATATTCTCTCTATGTCACAATAATTACTCCCAGTTATCAAGCAATAATACTAGAGTAGTCGAATAGAACACAAGATATTGCAGATTCCAAACTCGATGGTCCCTTGTTGATTTTATTTTGGTGATAGGTAATGGATTAAACCATAAACGATTATCTTGCTGGAAACGATCGACATGAAGAAATAAATTGACGCATTGTGTAAAGAACACAATTTTCAGAATTTAACTGATTGAAGCACACAAATATTTGCTATCAATATTTAATTAGTGCATCTCATGTATCATGTCCAATGTAATGTTACCAATTATGACAGTTAAAGATTTCGTGTTAATATAACTATCTAAGCTACATCAATGTAGGCAATCAAGGCATATATTTAAGGATTTAATATATAACATTTCAAACAAGTGGGTGATGTTATAACGATGGCCTCTCCAAGAATAAATTTTACCAGAAAATGTTTCATATATATATATATATATATATATATATATATATATATATATATATATATATGACACATACATAACATGGAGTTCTAAAACTTGATTCTGCGGTGAATGCCGACGCCTGCACTATTATAAACGACGGGTCTGACCATAATCTGGTCTAACTATTTACTGATAAGGTAATATATGTTCTAAAAGCTCGTCACCATTATTGTCTAGGTTCAGTAAGTGTATTATATCATCAATACAGCACATGCTAATTATTATTCCTAATATCGTCCATAAGCAGACTTTTCTTATATCATCATTAATGGCAAGAATATCAATCGTGTCTGTATCTCGATAAAGAATATTACATTTATATTCAACTGGATTAGGCTTAATTTCGTTTTCTGCTAGTAACTAAGTTTTCTAATAAATCAAGGAATTCAACAAAGAAGGTATTATAGTAGTAAGGTAAATGACTCAAAATGAACTTTTCAATGATACCAGCAAGTCTGTCTATAACATTTCACATTGAATAAATTTATTCTTATTTCAATACCTTAGTTTATCTAATTTTTACAAACTCTTCAGATGTGTTGTCATTATTGGCAAGATAGCTATTACACAAATTCTGAAACGAATCCTGAAAATTAGCTCTACGTTGTATTTACCAAGATTTTAATATTAACATATTGTAATACGCTCCTTGTGGCTGTTTTAAAGATGTTTAAAGATGGTAAGAGCTTAAATCGAAATGGTCCTCGTTGTATCCAATTTGTTATTAACGTACAATCACCAAAAGAAAATAAATTGGACAAATTGTAGAACTCTCACAATGCTAGTCTGTTAAGTATGATGTTTCAACCTATAAGATTCTAAGATATAACACTGTTGACTGGTATACATAAATATCTTAAACTGTCATAAGACAATGTATTCAAATGTTTTGGAATCTTTTGCAGCAACGCAATGCGTAATCGTGCAATATATTTAAATAGCATTATGTCTAATTAATAAATGCAAGGAATGTCTATATTTTAGAAACACGCATTGTTCTTTTTCTGTCATTATAATCGTCTTGTTTAGGTGGACAAAGGTTGACGCAAAATATATAACATCATCATAAACCTTTTTAATACAATGTTATGTATTTTTCTTTCATGTTAATTAAAAACAGTTCTTAATGTATCTTAACCTATGTTGAATGTCTACTGGATAAACAATATAGTGTAAATATCCATTGATATCGGCGCGGATGTGTATGTACATATGTGTGTATGTGTGGGCATGTGTGTACCTTTCTGCAAGCGCGCGTGTGTGTTTATATATATGTGTGTGTACGTGCGTATTTATATATATATATATATATATATATATGATGTGTGTATTTTTCGGGTGCTGTGTTTTGATTGGGGTTGTTTGTGATGGATATGTGTTGTGTGTGTGTTGTGTGTGGTGTATGTGTGTATATGTGTGTGTGTGTGTGTGTGTGTGTGTGTGTGTGTGTGTGTGTGTGTGTGTGTGTGTGTGTGTGTGTGTGTGTGTGTGTGTGTGTGTGTGTGTGTGTGTGTGTGTGACGTGTGCAATTATCTCAAGAATACTTGTTTAAACAAAATTACCAAACATTTAACCTTGTGGTGCCCTAGATAACAGTGATTGAACATCAGATAAAATAGCCTTGACAATCTATGGGAGCATCCTTCCAAATAGGATCGAAACAATTATATTATGTTACCTGACAGACCAAACATGTATTTCAACATAGAGAAAAATACATTGTAGTAAACTCTATCAAACATAGAGAGAGGTCCAGAAGAATATGTAATACTGCCGTACTATGATGAATTGGCAGCATCATTCACTTTTCACCAAACTAAAACTGGTTCAGTGCTAAGAACACATTTGTATGTAGACTGAGGTGATTTGTTCATATTATGATTGAACAAATATTTGTTTAGGTGGAAGCTAACTCCCCATTAAGGTCTATAATTGTTTATAACATTGTATTCTAAACTTATATATTTTTTTTTGTATTACAAGGACAGCTTGCATGGATCTTTCAAAAACACCCATAAGTCATGTTTTATTACCTATTTTTCATATTAAGTGTATTAGTACATACTGACAATCTTTCACAAACTAGTTCTACAAATTTATTTTGTCCTGGAAGGTATATGCTCATTTACAAAGTCCTTGAATGAAAAGCTATAGATATATATCCGGTAATTAATATAATCTGGTGGATCCAATAATAGAGAAAGGATATGTCCAAATCAGAACAGAAAGAAAAAGAAAAGCATCCTTATCAATCGACTTCTATTTCCTCTGCGAAGTATCTTTAACTGAATTAGAAAAAAATCTGTAAAGATACACCGTTGTTAATAAAGAAATGGTCAGACAATATTGAAAACAAAGACATTCTCAAAGTAATATCATCACGAAAGATAACAAGGTCTAAGGTATGGCTGTGTGTATGTATTTTCTAGCACATGTTGTCGGAGATTGGTTGATCTAAGAATGTCAGCCATTCGTTCGGCTTATGCATTCCTCTGGCAATTCTCATGTATGTTGAAATCGTCTAAGATCAACAGATGACGGCTGTCGGGAGCTAGAGAGGCAGGACATTCTCGGTGGAGTCGCATCACAAACAATAACCTGGCCTGAAACATTACAGTCAGCCAGGTTTCTATAATAACAAGAGAAGCGATGTATGTATCCTTACCGTCATCAGATACCTCATCACATGTATTACAGTTAGTTATTAGTAGCACACTCTTCTATAATTATTCAGATTAAGTGTGCAAATCCCAGAGTTTCCTCTATTGGTCGGATGGTTCGTCTCTTTTCTCTCGGGAATCGACCCTCATCGGCATGACCCCGATGAAACAGCCACGAAGGCCATATAATTCTAGAAGATTATTCTATCAAGAACGTTTGTGTAAACATCTGACTCAAACTTTGAGTATTGTGCAGTAGTGTATTCTAGTAAAAGGTATTATGCAATTAACATAATTTAGATTTTCTTCATATGTAAACGAGTGTATAATTAACCAATGTATGTAATAGTGAAAGGACTATGGAAGCAAAATATATTGGAAATCTTCTAATTTATTGATTCGTGGTTTCGAACGAATCAGTTTCCGCCTTAAGATCATATATTTCAAGTATAAATGTTTAGGTGTTTTAGCACTATTAAACTTATGTTTTCATAGTTAATAACATCATTAATCGGATAGACTATTATAAGAATTTCAGGAACGGACTTCTTATACCTATATTAAAGAAACCACACAGTGATATATCGGTGCCAAATAATTATCGGCCGGTGACAATACCACCCACTTCATCCAAACTGATGGAAATTATCATATTATCACACACACAACATCGGTTCAGTGATGCTCAGTTTGTCTTCATTGATGGGCGCGGTACGCAAATGGCGATAACATTGGTAAACGATGTTGTAAAATATTGTACGCAAAGAGGATCACGGGTATATACATGTTCACCTGACGCCGAAGGTGCTTTTGATGCGATTCCTCGTAGTATTCTGTTCAGGAAAGCATCAGGAGTGATCCCGGATCAGATGGGGAGGATTTTATTTGACTGGTACTCTGATCTTAAAGTGTGCATTAGATGGAACAATTCATTGAGTGATTGTATCTAAGTTTTAAAAGGCACACGACAGGGAGGATTATCATCTCCCTTCCTTTTTTATCTTATTTATCAGCAACTTATTGACATTTCAAATTGTAAAGTTGGAGGAATTTTAATTAATGATGTGCCATTTAACATATTTTGTTATGCTGATGATTTGATACTGACAAGTACTAGTATGACAGAACTCCAGAAGCTAATTAACTGTGCAAATAATTATATGGCTTTGACCACTTCTATGTGACCTCTACATGAAGGATACTGACTAATACCCGAATTAATTATAATGATTTGAAATTGTATATTTTGTTACTTGCTAATACGTTTCGTGTAACAATAATTACCTTACTTCGATACATTCCAATTTTAAACATCTCTCCCTTTTTCTCAGTCACTCCGCCTCTATCTCCCTCCACCTCTCCCTAATTATACCTGATGGTATATATAGACAACAGTTCAGGGTTTTTGTCAACACTAACAGCCAATCAATTATGGCTTATTCGCAATACTAAAATTTATGTGACTGCAAATCCCTCTACAAGATAATTAATAATAATAATAATAATAATAATGTATATTTAATAAAACGTCCTTACTAGCAGAAATCATTCAAAGAAGCTTTACAAATAACATGTAATATAATAATACCCAAAATAATATGTCTGTAAAAACCTTATAAGAGAATTAAAAGATAATTATTATTTATCTGTGACAACAAACTTGAACCGATGTGTTTTAGAATGGATTTAACAATTTTCTGTAGACTTATATCCTCGGGCCAGAAAATAGAAGTTCTATACCAGTTGGACTAGTGCCTAATGATTAGTTTTGTCCTCAGTAACCTTAGTAGTAACTTTTCCAAGCCAGATTACTAACTCTTGATTCATAAATCTGTGGTGGAAAATATACGTGTCGCGAAGTCGTTATTCTGTCAGAATAACGTCGTTGTTGTCAAGGGCTGCTATCGTTAATTGGGATTAAATATTAGAACATGATAATTATACGTCCTCTGGTAGAGTTCCTTTGGCATGTGAAGCTACTTTGATTCATTATTGCCAGATGGTGGGAGCTTCCTGTTATCTCATTGCACAAGAGTGGTAGATGACGTAATTTCCTATTAGATAACATCCTCATACGTCAGCAAGCAGACATCAACGAGACGGTGTTTGCTTATTTGTCTTTTCTGGGGAACAACAATAAAGATCTATATATAGCAAACGACTGACAACCAGACAGGCACATATGCAGGTTAATCAGGAAGATAATTCATCAACCAATTCAATACAAAGCATATAACATATAATAAAATGCATAGTTTGTAGCACGCCTGTAATTTTATAATTCATGCTTCCTATATAATGTCCCTTCTAATAATATTGTTCTCACGTGAACATAGTGAAATAAAATATCACATTATATAAAGAAACATTATGTTTTTATTCATACATTCAAATTACTGTAAATAAGCATATGATGGCGACTTATTAAGTTGGCTAATTTGATAATCTGACAAGATGGCGACGTTTTAATTTGGTGAATTTTTGGTTCTAAACTTTCGGAATTTCGTCATTTTATCTGTAATATAGAGTCCTAAATATATGTGTATATCTACGAACGTTGATTCACAGCATACCTTCAAATCACACCGACATCTATAATATCTCGTAATTCACGCCGTAAGTAAAACACACTTATCCAATCATGCATCACTTTCAAAGTAGGTCATATGGAGCATATATACTAGTAATCCACTTGAAATGTTACGGAGTGAGCTCCGGTGGCTTACCCGTTAAGCACCCGTCACTTGGTGCCAAAGGTCACAGGTTCGAACCCAGCAAGAGATCGAAACTTTCCAGAGATTAATTTATCGGCTCACAACATATTGGGTGGCTGACCATATTAATTGGCGCTGCCGTCTCCACTGAATTATAAAGGGGACGTTAAAGACCCTTTGGGGACGTAAAACACTATGGTAGTGCCCATCTGCAGGGGATTTCGGCTCCATCTTTCCATACTGCTCCCATGTCAGTGGTGGGGGAGGAGTTTTCTCTACCACTCCAATATAGAGGCAGTGACAAATAAGCAATAGCCTGGAGATTCTCCCCGAAATACAAAGCAAGCTAGCATTTATTACAGTTCATTGCAAATGTTATTGCATAGTGTCACCATTATGTAACTCTCCAATTGTATTAGTTGCCTGACAGAAGCCACTAACAGTTTCAAAATAGTGGCATTGCTAACTTGGCATTCGTAGATTCTTATTCTTATTCTTCACAAATTGCAATTAAATATATATCGATATTTACAATTTTCACTCGGATAAATTCCCATGCTGTTGCTGTGAATTATCCATTTGTAATACTCAATATATATATAATTTAATGACCAACGTTCAATTTAACTGTTATATTTAAGTTAATTTGCCTACATAAGCTCACACGATGGAGAACAATAGTGAGTCTTCGACTAGATTTATGATTGTGTGTTATAAAAACGAAAAATGTTGCCGTCGTTACTATTTGGCGATATGTTTGCCTTTCGCGAAATTAGCCAACTTAATACAATTATCAACACTTGTCGATCTACAGTACTAGTAACCAATTGCTGGCTAACATCGTGCTGCTACTATCATTCTGTTTATGTGAAAGCAAATATATATATATATATATGAATATTATTCCATGTGAACCGTATATATCTATGTTAGGCTATGATGTACTCATTGGTGTGAATATTAGTAACAAATGCAGCGATATTTAAAAGAAACTTACTTAATTTAAATGGGATATTTAATACATTTGTGCAGATCTACCATATATTAATTTTATTCTAAATCAGTCTAAGCAGATATTATGTAATAACTGTATTTGAGATATTTTTTTAAATTATCATTCCAAATAAACTAGAATAACAGTCCCACGGCTGATAACACCAAAATATATATCCAGTGTTCATAGAAAACATTATTTAATTTTAAATATTACTCGTTCTGGTATACTTCTTTCGAATATTACAGTCGAGTATTTGAGAGAACTGAGTTTTACCCAGATGAATGAATGAATGAATTTAGGAATACAATACAATACATTAGTTTCGTTAAATACAATACATCAACATATCATTTGTAGCCCCAGGCCATGTAACCGAGTCTGAAGACTGTAAACTCACAAGGAGTGTTACATGGATAAACCATAACGATACAGCAAATTTCAAGTAGGTAAAGGTTTCGACCTCAGAATGCAGCATGCCTTCAGCATGAAACATAAACGTTTGTAAGTACATTAATACAAAATCGTAGTCAATATACATCAACATTATTTAATACTCAGCTCATAATATCAGAAGGCATGCCAATTATCAGAATACGTATTATATAACGTCTATACAAATGGGAATATATCCTACTCCATCAGATACGAAAATAGCATGTGGTATAATATGTATTGGCCAATAGGTGAAATAGATATGTGCCGCTTTAACAAAATTCCCTTCTCATCAGATCAATGGAAACTGAAATTCATGTTTACTGACAGTGTATCTTTTAATCCAAACAAATAGATGCTTTACACACTTTTATGTTATAACGATGTAATCTTTAATGGCCTATTTATGATTATTTATCAATAACACGTAATCTATTCAACCCAATAGAAATATTAGAACACCATCAATGGCAAAGTTAGGCTAGTGTACTCCTTTGGCATTCGTATGTATATACAAATATATGTGCACACAAGCACGCAGCACGTCTAGTTACGTGTATACGTGCGGGTGCACGATTATGTGTAATTGTGTGTTATTTGTGTGTGTGTGTGGCCGGGGGTGTTTGTGTGTGTCGCCATACGTTAAATGAACCTCTTTAAATACCCTTATGTTCTACCTAAACGGTCACAATGTTAGATATTTCATTCGATATCATTCGGTGAATGAGTATTTCGTTTACCCTTGCCACTCGTCACACCTCAGAGATATGACGGTGGGGTGACCCTCCGCAGAATTCCGATAACCAACAAAAACAGTTCATACGCCGATATAACACTCGTAGTATAACTCAGATGAAAAGATAATAAATGCTATCTGCACTATAAGAATTTTAATATAGAAATAGTCATCTCCTATTATATCGGATTTTATGGTATGCCACATAATCAGTTTTCAATATGATTCTCTGAACGCGTCATTTATACACAGAAACAAAAACCATGAAGATGAATCGTTGTTTTCAATTGAAGACAACTGGCTAGCGAAAACGACATCCAAGCAACACTAATTATCTGTCACTCTTAGTTGCTGAAGTAACAAGAAGTTTTCTGATTGAGTCAAACAAAACTTGTAAGTTCAATCAGACGTCTTTACTAAGCTGAGTGTGCTTCAGTGAAATCATGATATTCTTATAAGAACAGCGCAACGTTTGTAATTGATTGTCACCCTTTTACCTGTAATAGAAGTTCTCAAACGCAGTCGTAATAAATACATCCCCAAGTTTAGATATAACCACTTGAATACCAATTGAAAGGATATCTTCAAACCAAAAATTCATTTGTCCTGACGGTATAAAGTCATGTTCGTCTTTCAATCAGGAATTACATTTTAATTAGTAGTTAGTAATACTTAGGACTTTTTACAAGCTAACATCTCTTGAGAATGTTTTATTATTTGTGCGTCAATATCCTCATCCGAAACTACTTATTATAACAAGATCACGCCTACAGACTAATGCCTTTTACGAGTTTCTATTCAACTAAGGAGAAGCCGATGAAAGAACAAAATACAATTAACTACTTCATCCAAATGATGGTGTCTAGGCACGTTTTAGACAGCGAGTAATTTATCTTTATATTACAAGGTTAATGACGACCGCAGGAGACAAAAGAGAGACAGTAACATTTGTATTGGTATTATGATAATTAATAAAGATGTTTTATCTATTATTATCTATTATTAATATATATTATTATTTTGGGGTTGTCATAAATACCTCCGACGTCTAACATTCCTCCCCCCCCGAAATATTATTCTAATATTGGGCAGAAGCATAGGACAAAAAAATTAAAAGTCACAATGTGATATTAAATAAATGCAGCTATTGTTATCTAGCAATCAAAAGAAGGTACCCCAACAAACATTTAAATATAATACACTGTAGACTAAATCCAGAATTCTAATCTCATTAACTCTTCTCTTACTTATGTCATGATTAACAACCAGTGAATAATACCATACTCATACAGGTATACATATTATTCAGATCAGAAGCGAATCAATGGGATTCGAGCTGATTTCTGATCAAATTATGGTATTACACATTACTCTCTGAAGTCAATTTAGTTTTGTATATGTTATCCAAATACTGACATCTACATGGAAAATGTAGCAAGTCGCTGATGTTAGCCTTGACTCAGCTGGTTTGTATTCATCTCATACCACTTGTTCTTTGTAATTAAGAATGGGACCATAAGAGACATTTGATGGTATACAATATCAGTGTTGTAGTGGTATCACACGGAATATATTATTTATAAGACAATGGGTAATATGCGATATCACTTGTGAAATAACTTACCTTATCACATGTTATATCATATACCAAATAATTAAGACAATATAAAAAGAACAAAAATGGTAATTCTTCTACGCTGATTACATAATTATAATAGTATTTGATATAAACAATGGTAATTAAACAATGAAGGTTAGCTTTTATACACATTGAGCTTTAGTACTATAGTTGTGATATTGTTGATATAATTTACGTCATGTGTTCTCGAGACCATATCGGTGCAGAAACAAAAGTCAAAACGTGTACTTATTAATTAATTAATATATCTATTCCTCGTCATAGTTTTGGTTATTTTTGGTTACAATATGATGAAACCTCGTATGACAATTGGATTTAATATCAAATAATAAAGTCCAGAGATAGAAACATGGTTATCTTTTATATAAAAATGGTGATGTATTTTATTTTGTATTCTATTTTACATGTTCAGAACATATTAAAAATATATCTTTTGAACTTAACAAAATGGCTAATCCGGTCTATATTTATATCGTGATGTTGCTTCTGAGGATAGGTATTGTTAGAGCCAGAAAACAGCTGTGGGATATTCCTATCAAGTATATTGGGGCATTCCAATGATCTAGTGGTTAGAACACTGCACTACACACCTCCAAGTTGTGGGTTTGAATCCAGTTCGTGGCTGTGTTTGTAGGAAATTATTTTCCTCGACCAGACGTACCTTTGCTATATGTTCAATGTATGACGTCAAGGCTAAAACAAATCCAGACATAGCCTTATCAAATAGACTATGGATGTTATTTTCCTGGCTAATACAACTGTCTCGTGTCATAATAATAATAATTAATAATATATATGAACTATTAGAAGCCATTCAAATGTGTGTTACGGTGACACCCCAAATAATGTGTTTGTAAACCAAAAAAAGATATTTGAGCCATAAAACTTTCAAGAGGCAACCCATTTCTAATAGCTGCCGGCAACCTATTCCACAAAGTGGGGCTGCAACACTAACCTCACAATTATTATATCACTTGAGCCGAGACATGTGAATGTTTACAAATATATTGACTTGTTGTATGAAAATTTTTGTGTGCGTGTTTTAATGCCAATCAAGTCAATGTAGTTTATTATTACATTATAGCTCTTGTTACAACCAAAATCCCCAAAGAAACATTTATCCTAAAATATACACAAAATTCGTATCGACTACTGGCAATAACAAAGGTAATAGTGTTGTACATATTTTCGTTGGAATGTACACAGATCAGGCGCACAAACGTGGGGGGGTTACAGCCAGAATGAGTAGAAATAGATGCAAGATCAGAATGAAGCATACCAGACATCTAAACACGCAATATATACAATGACAACATTGTAAGAGGGATATATGATTATAATGGCACAAATGTTCATTGTGCATCGCTCGACAAAATTAAATAAAAATAATTCACCAATATTTACTAAACCAGCAGTTGGAATGTATTTAATAAATACTTATCTGTGAAAAAAAAGATGTATATGTATGTATATATATATATATATATATATATATATATATATATATATATATATATATATATATATATATATATATATATATATATATATATATATAAAACACAAAATAAACAAATCAAAATGTTGTCTTATCTATATACCAACTGCTTCATGAGAAGAATTCTTGTTAAATGCTACAACTGTTATGCTATATTAACCAAGCTTTGTTAGAAAAGTCTCACATTGAATAACTAACTTCTTTTTCAAGAAACAAATTAGTAAATGGAAAACCAGCGACACTTAATCAACCACTAATGGACTGATCAATTAGCTTTATCAAACGACACCGCGTACTTTTGGCGCCAGGAAATAAAACTGCAGTTGTTTAATATCCATAGCTTCATCGCAAACCTACACTCTCCTCTATCTCTCTCTATCTCTATAGTTATCTATCTATCAATCAAGCAATCTATCTATCTATTTATCTATTATTATATCTATCTATCTATCTATTTATCTATTATTATATCTATCTATCTATCTATCTGTAATTGTATCTCTATCTCTCTACGAGTCTTTCTGTCTCTTCGTTATAATAGTTGCCTTAAGGAGAGGGTGCCTCACTGGATGAGTGAGGAGTGCGTGAGTGAGGTAGTGAGTGAGGCAGTGAGAGAGTGAGTGAGGAAGTGATCAGTGATTGAGGCAGTGAGTGAGTGATGCAATGAATGAGTGAGGCAGTGAGTGAGTAAACCAATGGGTGATTAAGTGAAGCATTGGTTGAAGCAGTGAATGAGTTGAGTGGGTTAAGTGAGTTGAGTTGGTTAAGTGAGTTAGTGATTGAGTAAGTTATTATCAGTCAGGTAGTCAGTCATTCAGTTAGACAGTCCATCAATTAATCAATTTATCACTCAATCATTTAGTAATCTACTTCTTTTCATTGGCAAAAGGCCACCATTACTTTACATATTCATTGTCTAGATTTGTGGTGCCTAACTTCTTAGTTTTACTGACAGACGTTGTTTCAAACGGCATTATTTAGAAGAAATAAAGTCTTATCAACGCCATGAAAAACAGAGAAGACAAGAAAATCATTACAGACACTCGGAAAGTCTACTTAAGGGCAGACACATATATGTTTGAAAACCTACAAATATTCTATACGAATCGCTCTACTAACGGTCACGATATTACATTTAGCAATATGTAATAAATACATTTAACAAATACATCCTTTCACCAATCAACATAATGTTTAAATATTGTATTACCATTATCAACAATCGTCTAAAACGTAAATTGCTAAAGTGTTATCGTCACATTAACGCTACTAGCTACACAGTTACACAATAATGTAACTAAACCTAATTGTCAGAGATGTGTCATTTATCTAATGAAAATTGAAGGCTTAAAACGGACTCCCAGATGTATCTTCGGGAGGCCTATTTTTTCATAAAGAGTTTGTCTCATTTGCAAGGACGATTCGACGAAGCTTCGAATGATGCGAACGTAATAATGAATAATGATCGAGGATTTAATATCGAAAAACGCATCCAATTTAATTAACCATTTGTGGACGTTACGTCTAATGCCGTCATTTCTTTCAATAGTAAATATTTATTCGATGATAACACTCTGATGGCCACTCTCTCTATATATAATGATTGACTAGAAAATTGCATTACTCCACCACAGCCATAATTGTCAATCCTAGTCATTCATCAACTCCTCGGCATGTAGCATGACAAGAAAATCAAGACACGTATTATTAGACACGCCGATGATGTCCACAACCGCAGTGTATAATAAATGTGTTTATTGCGTAGAAGTAATAATAATATCGGAAGATGACAAGATCTAATACATTATCTTATCTGGATATATGTGGGCGTTCTTATCCAAACTCCAATTGGTGGCTACGAGACAATCAGCAAATTACGAAATTTGTACGAAGAAATATGGCCTCTATCATATCAAAAGTCAGATGATGATGTTCAAAACAGCTGGCCTGACAGTGTAGGTGGATATTTCACTTCAAATAATCACTAACAAATATGCCGACTTGCCCACCTTTTTGTCAGTCAGGGCTGCATCATGGAATGTATATTCAGCTGGAGTCACGTCACTAACAAATTATTCATCAAAAAGTATTATATATTTTACATTAGATACCTGATCATATTTATTACTTATCGAATGACAATTAATGTAGTAATATAGGCAAAGTGATCACAATATTTCGATTACAATTTATCTCCTTTGAAGTTGAAGTATCGAAAAGAATGATGGGGATGTTCAGGCAGGCAATTAATCTTTTGTTTAATTCACTATGTGTGTATGTGTGTATGTGTGTATATATGTGTGTGTATATATGTGTGTGTTATATATGTGTGTGTATATATATGTGTGTGTATATATGTGTGTGTATATATGTGTGTGTATATATGTGTGTGTATATATGTGTGTGTATATATGTGTGTGTATATATGTGTGTGTATATATGTGTGTGTATATATGTGTGTGTATATATGTGTGTGTATATATGTGTGTGTATATATGTGTGTGTATATATGTGTGTGAATATGTGTGTGTGAATATGTGTGTGTGAATATGTGTGTGTGAATATGTGTGTGAATATGTGTGTGAATATGTGTGTGAATATGTGTGTGAATATGTGTGTGAATATGTGTGTGAATATGTGTGTGAATATGTGTGTGAATATGTGTGTGAATATGTGTGTGAATATGTGTGTGAATATGTGTGTGTATATGTGTGTATATGTGTGTATCTGTGTGTGTTTTAGCTGTGTATAATAAGGCACAGGCACAGAGAATCTCGAACCGTGAATTCAAACTCTGGACGTTTCTTCAGGGGACTGAATCCAGAGTGGCGACTTTTCTTGCTGAGACATGTGTAATGTCTCACCAGTCCCTAAGCCGCCAAGCAAAATCAAAATACGAATCACCTACAGCCGTGGAGTTTGGGAGTAAAACACCCAAGTCAGATCACGGCAGTAGTGAGAATGTTTAGATTAATTATCTAAGCAGCCCTATTTATAGCTATTTTTTAATTGCTGTATCTTTCTTCAAAGCAATATTATATAAACCATATAACCCAATTGTCACTGTCTTCAAAGATCAGTTTTTACAACGGGCAGGCGTCATGAAGCGACTACTATTAAAACTGTTTATCTTAATTACTATTAAAAGACTGACATCTGCGCTGAAGCAGACCGTAATAGCGCGTCATAGCTTCCGTACTGTTTGAACTATGCTATCATTTTCAAACCTGACCTAATTTATGCTATTCTAACTATTGTAGTTCTTAAATGTTATTTATGACAAGCAGATTAGAGCTAATCTTGAATGTCATAGTACAAACTGGACATAACTGGACCTAGGAAAGATAATTCTATTCCCACATACAACCAAGGTGAATTATATAAGTTGTTATATAAAACCCACCAACCGCGCGAGCTTTGTCCAATGCCACCGCTCGAGATGCGATGCAGTGTTTCTATTCCTGAGTCAGGAGTACATGCTTTAAGAGCGTACTGTGTCTGCTACAGTCATTTAAATGCTGGATAACCAGACCAAACACTTAAACGGCGTGCCTCCAAAGACGCAAATAGTGCACGGAATATATAGCTCCAGATCAACTTTTCTTGAATGCAGGGACCGGGAAATATGGTCTCCACGCATAGAAAACGGAACTTTCTCAACCGCAGCATAATATGCGTTGTGATATTTGCTGGAGGGTCAAATACCCCATAAACATACAAATCCAATAAATACTATGACCTACTCGTCACTATTACATCGGCGCCTTAGCAGACCGTTATGGCGGAATTGCCGTTCTATATATTAACATTTTCAAATCAGACCTAATGTCTGCTATACAAACTATAATTATAATATAGGGTTTTATTAATGACAAGGAGACTAAAGTTAGCCTTGAATGTCATAGTACAGACTGGACATAACTGGACCTAGGAAAGATAATTCTATTCCCACAAACAACAGTAATCAAGAGTTTATTCCCTTGATAACACACATACACACACACACACACAAACATGTGTGTGTGTGTGTGTGTGTATGTGTGTATGTGTGTGTATGTGTGTGTGTGTGTTTTAGGGTACATAGTAAGAGGCAACAGGCACAGAGCATCAACATATCTAAACATCCTTCGAAACCTAGCTCCATAAATCTAAATACAACTATACATACATTAATCTAAAAATAAAATGTTCCATACCTCCACATATTGATAAATGTGTGCGTATACCTAAGCATGTGTCTGGTCTACTCATCAGTCTGTGGGAACCAGCTAATTCGCTTTTCATACGCGACAAATATGTCACGCCCACAGGAAAGCGGCTACATGCAGGCTACGTACAAAAAGCGGAAGCACGTAAAAACATACCATTTGATATCACAGCTCGCAACAAACAACACGTGCGTGTGGTTCAATGGTGACTTGCTACATACATATCATAAACTATTTTGACACCACAGTTTACATTCAACAGTAATTTTCTGTGGTCCAAAATAAACCTGTATATAAAGCATTTCGACACCTCAGATGCTGACCTCAGCTTTATTCTGGGTTCGAATAACTGAATAAATCCTACCTATATGAACCATGTATCAATACACGTCCGACTGGTCTGGCGTCGAAGTTCTTCTCTAACCTAAGTGAAAATTCAAGCCCTATATATAGCCTCAGCGTGTTAACAAACATTACAGTTTGTTCATAACAAAGAGAATGTACACTAACACAGTATGGACTCACTAAAGCGATTAAACTAAAATAAAAACAAAGTAGCAATACAGCACAATGGATTATTACTGGACTAGAACGAAATATCGTCTCAAACCTGAGTAAATACTACGATTTACTCGAACCTAACAGCTAACCCTCATACGTTTCCGTTCATCACTAAGGGAACGTTCATTCACGCTTAATTTAGCGTCCCTAAGTATATGCAGTTAGGTGTGGTGGGATCTAAATTAAAGCGCCTATCCACTTGATCTATTTGACCCATGGTCGAGAACAGCGGATTTCAGGCAGATCTCCGATACTGCGAATGACACGTCGGGATTATAATAGCTATACATTTAACAAATTTCCCATATGTGTGTGTGTGTGTGTGTGTGTGTCTGTGTGTAGGTTATATAAATATATATATATATATATATATATATATATATATATATATATATATATATATATATGTACCCTTATCTGAAGAAAAAATGGCGTTCTATAATTTATTGTGTACTTTGCACATATACAAAGTGGCAGTAGCAGTCTTACACATCACAATATCCATATCCATCCACAACAGTATGGTACAGACTATAAAATTTCCATCATAGCTCGGCATTATCCATACAAGATTTCGTGTATCCTATCAGTGCCGTCAGACTGCAATGGAACAGAAAAATATGCAAAAATCATTGTATCATCTTAATCCTGGTTTCTTTCTTAAGTAAAACAAACCTTCTGGTCATCTATTACAATAACATCGTCCCTAGTTCTTCGTTATATCTTTATAGATAAGCGACGAATAATGGCATTTCCTCTCACGTGATGCTGGCGTTCTTTATTTAAGATAACGATGTTAATCTTTGGGCTTATCTTCACCCACTAATTGACGATAACAAAACGGTCTCGTCACTTCTCTGTATTTATCATTCTAAATTAAACACAATTAGATTAATCGCCTTACGATGAACGAAAATGTGACTGGTCAATGAGTAGCACAGCACTTTGTTATTATATATATATATATATATATATATATATATATATATATATATATATATATATATAAGTAGGTGAAATATATAGTGCCTTAGGCGTTTAAAGGTATATACAAAATGATTATTCGTGTATACATCGTATATATGTATTAAATATGTGAATTAATATATTGTAGAAATTTTAATTGTTTTGTTGATAATGACAACAACAAAAACTTACAACACAAGTTCAATGTTGCAGAAAGTTTGCCTGTATAATGATCACATGTCTGTATTGTCAAATATACATACTGATTTATGTAGATATGGTATCTCCAGCATGAATACTGAAATCAGACTTGTATCATTAGCAGTCATACACATCACAATATCCGTATCCATCCAAAACAGTATGGTACAGACTATAAAATTTCCATCATAGCTCGGCATTATCCATACAAGATTTCGTGTATCCTATCAGTGCCGTCAGACTGCAATGGAACAGAAAAATATGCAAAAATCATTGTATCATCTTAATCCTGGTTTCTTTCTTAAGTAAAACAAACCTTCTGGTCATCTATTACAATAACATCGTCCCTAGTTCTTCGTTATATCTTTATAGATAAGCGACGAATAATGGCATTTCCTCTCACGTGATGCTGGCGTTCTTTATTTAAGATAACGATGTTAATCTTTGGGCTTATCTTCACCCACTAATTGACGATAACAAAACGGTCTCGTCACTTCTCTGTATTTATCATTCTAAATTAAACACAATTAGATTAATCGCCTTACGATGAACGAAAATGTGACTGGTCAATGAGTAGCACAGCACTTTGTTATTATATATATATATATATATATATATATATATATATATATATATATATATATATATATATATAAAGTAGGTGAAATATATAGTGCCTTAGGCGTTTAAAGGTATATACAAAATGATTATTCGTGTATACATCGTATATATGTATTAAATATGTGAATTAATATATTGTAGAAATTTTAATTGTTTTGTTGATAATGACAACAACAAAAACTTACAACACAAGTTCAATGTTGCAGAAAGTTTGCCTGTATAATGATCACATGTCTGTATTGTCAAATATACATACTGATTTATGTAGATATGGTATCTCCAGCATGAATACTGAAATCAGACTTGTATCTGGTCGCCTCTATTTTGGACTAGGCATCCTGTGGAGAAATTCTCGGGATAAAGCATGTAAAGTTGTAAAATATGAGGATGAATCCAGAATGTTTCGTTAAGAGGTAGGTGACTATGTCAGATGCAGACAGTTCTTGTTAAATATATATTTCCCATATGAACATTCTGATTACTATGATGCATATATGGATTATTAACATAAACTGTGTAGCATTATTGATTATTAAGAGTCACTTTATTTATACATTTTTGATGACTACAATGCAAATCTACTTTGCATAAATTCAGCTTTTGAACTGAAATAATTATTATTTATTAGAAAATTACTTATCTTAGCTGATTGTGTCAAATTACCTGTAGATAATCTTACCCATGTTAGTAAAGACCGACCACTGCCTTCTAACACAGATAGGTTACGAAAATCGAAAATGCTAAGTATATTAAATTTTACAAGGATAGTGTTACTGACAGTCATTTACCACATTTTGTTACAATCGATTGTAATGTAAATGTATTTACTAAATTGTCTAATGATAATAATTTAGAATTTTCTATTAAATATATTACTGATGAAGACATAACTGAGTATAATATTGCTACTGACAGGTTATTGTCTGAGACAGATATTCCTTATGATTCATTGTTATGTTGAAGATTGTGTACTCAACCTTAAATCACTTTGTAGCCAACATATTCCAGGTTGGACTGAACATGTGAAGGATAGTCACTCCATAGCTTTGGACGCATTTCACCTTTGGCTCAAAATCGGTAAACATCGTCAAAGGTATTATTTAAAACTATATTAAATTTAGTCACTTTCATTTCAAATATGCTCTCGGTTACTGTTAAAAGGGCGAAGAAAATAACGAAGCTAATAGGTTTGTTGATGAACTCGGTGAACAGGATTGTGTGGCATTCTGGTAATCAGCTAAAAAGTTGAATCGAAATAGATTTCCAAAAGTTGATTCAGTTGATAATATTTCAGGTGAAGTTGCCATAGTACAAGTATGGGAGACCATTATGAATCAATTCCTTTGCGTTGATCAAAGTAAATATACAAGTTACAATCACATTGCGTAATACTAATTTTGGCAGTGGTATACATGTTTATGTAGCTGAAGTAGCTTGTGCTATCAAGAATCTGAAAAAGGTAAACCCTCCTTGTGTCACCCTGAGGAATGTTAAAATAACTAACATTTGTGAAAATATGGGTCTGGTCACGATATTATATATAATAGTAAGAAAGGTTTGACAATGTTATTCAAACCTAAAAAACTCTTAAATCTCCACCATTTTAGTTGTGTGATAATCAGTTAGACTATTCCTGTGGAACCGCTACAGGAAAACTACAAGCTTCAGAGAAGACAGCTTTAATCACGGAATTTTCATTCCAGTGTATTATAAGGGCAAACCCGCAGGAATGCTCAGACAGCTACATGCGCATTATTGTGGCTGCGCTCATTTGTAAAGCTGTGGACAAAAGGGCTTAATGATCGGATACATTTCATCCTATATCCTAGCCAACATATCCATCCGCTCGGATTTACAATGGGTGCATTTTCCAGTAATGTTGCTGTGTTCGTCACTATTGCCTAATGCATAATGCCAGAATCCAGAGAAAACCTGTCTATGTCGCATATATTGATGTTTCGAACCCGTTCGATACTGTGGATCACAGTTCGGTGCCACGATGTCTTTATGATTGGGGTATGCTAGGAATTATTTGACTCATAATGGATATCATGTTCACAGGATGTAAGGTCAAGTGAGATGACTTAGTGTCTCTGCCGTTTGACGAAAGCCAATCGATACATCAGACTGGAGTGAATTACACATACCTCTTTAATAATTTGATCCGCACATCTCCTGGAAAAGCTTGCCAGTTCACTACTAAATGACTCAACATGCAGTGTCTAAGCAGGGATTGATTCAGGTTTTTTTAGTCAAAACCCAAAATAATTGCCATTAAATACTCCTGTGCTTTGGAACATGTCAACCTCTAAACGTATTTTACTCTATGGCTTGATGATACAAGAGGTAAAGCAGGAAACCGTTTGGGTATTATGCACGCAGCCGATGAGCGTAATAGTGCAACCATAGATGCTAAGATACAGCTAATCCCTAGGATTGCTTACGGACTAATGGATGAAGGTTTTCACAGTCTTAATGATGTCAGCCTGGCGTTAATGTTCAGACTCTCAACACATATGTTACACCTAGTTTGACCTTTAGCTTTAACACTGGATAGGATTAACATTAACCAGCTTGACAACTTCTATAATTCTGCAAAATGCTCCTGCGAAGTATTCTTGATGTAAGAAAGTTAAAAGGTATGTCTCCACTTTGGAAACAGAATCTCTAGAACGAAGTAAATTCAATATTATCAATTCCATACCTCATTATCGATCCCCATTAGCTGGGACGAACAGACAGAGTGTAGAATATTCAAGTTCTGAGCAGCCAGGAAATAGTAAAGCTAAACATGCTAGTCTTCTGCAACATGACTATAAAATGGCCTTTGCTTTTATTAGTTTAAATTTTATTAATTTTACTTTCATTAATTTAAAATGATTAATTTTACTATTTACATCACTCCGTAAAGTGGTTCGTCCACAAGAAGAAAGACGGGAATTATACACAGGAAGAAGAAACAAGGTTAAACGAAAATATAACTATCAATATTATTCGCTTATCTCTCACCTTGCTCGGGACCCAAACAAATTAATTGACATCAAATGAAAAAACACGTCGACAATTATCGCATCTTATGTCATTCATAATCTGAATAACTAAATTACTTTGATTTATCAATGATTGCTTTAACATGTCAAAGCTTCTTGCCATCTGACGACTGATAAGTAGAAAATTACTTCATTCCATCCTACGTGATGTAATCATACGTTACTTAAGAGACAACGACATCAAAGAGTCCGCTCATCTACACCATTTGGATAAGTAGAATAAAACTGTCCTATCCCTTGTTTGTAAATACCATTCTAAATTAAGGAGAATAAGATGTAATATTTTCGCGATGGACAAAAAAGAGGACTCCGCAATAAGATAATATCATCCCGTGTTACAAAATGATAGACACAAATGTTGGTTGAAAGATATAAATAAGTGGCATTAGGATATGTTGCCGTCAAGGAGAACCTTCATTACGTTTCAATATATGTGTGTGTGTGTGTATATATATATATATATATATATATCTATCTATCTATATATATATATATATATATATATATATATATATATATATATATATATATATATATATATATATATATATATATATATATATATACTATTACTATCTAGCTATCTAGCTATCTGTATGTCTAGCTATCTCTCTCTCTCGCTCTGTCTGTCTCTCTCTCTCTCTCTCTCTCTCTCTCTCTATCTCTATCTATCTATCTCTCTCTCGCTCGCTCGCTCTCTCTCTCTCTCTCTCTCTCTCCCTCTTCTCCCTCTCTCTCTTCTATTCCCTCTCTTTTGTATATATATATATATATATATATATATATATATATATATATATATCCCTATATCAATCTACCTCTCGTTGGGGGAGCTAACATAAAGTACTAATCCAAGTGATCTATCGTCAATACCAGATGTCAGATAATTACTCCCAAATAAGAAGAACTCTCTGTCCGCAAGTATCAGTATAAGATACCTAGTGTTTCTATGGTATAGGAAGGAAACACCTTATGGAAACACACGTAACAGTCTATTATCGCCCATGATATTTTCAGCGCATGTATGGCAGACAAAAGGCTGTTTGGCATTTAGAAAGTGACAGTTTCATTGTTTGGCTATATCATCTAAGATGAAGGACGCTTTAATCCAATCAAATTATTATTTAAATATTTTCACGAAGAAACCGCATTTACACAGATAAGTGACGATGATGTAATATATGTGATTTAATTATGTCAGAAATATTATCTCTATTATAGACAAGAAAGATAAAAACAACGGATTATTATGTGGTACATAATATATTCAAAATGAATGCAATTATCACTGTATTTATTACATTTAGGATTGTCACGTATAATTTGCCATCATTCTTCCTGTGTCTTGAAATACTAGAAAAAAAACCTTCGGTGAATATATGTTTCGAAACTGCGAACGTTAATATAACAAAATTAAATATAGATAGATGGCAACGGATTGATACAATTTTCAACATGATACATTCAGAAAATAAAGATAATATCAGAAGTACAAGACTAAAGACTTAAAGTGGGTGGGTGGGTGAGTCAGTCAGTCAGTCAGTCAGTCAGTCAGTCAGTCAGTCAGTCAGTCAGTCAGTCAGTCAGTCAGTCAGTCACTCAGGTTTTACCTTTCTTGTTATTATTGATGTTATTCATAATGCGCATTAATTAACTAATTTATTAATATATATTAGAATAAATACCAAACAGTTGTCTTTGATACACCCTAATACGAAAATTGCAACTGGAAATGTCGTTTTCATTTATCGGACACTTCTTAGAAAATGTTATTACTAAATCATAATTATCTTTTTATATCGATTTTAATATTTGGCCCCAATGAGCCATTTATATTTGATTGTGGAACATGCAACAACATACAAAAAGTGTAGATTATGGTTAAATACATTTGATCCTTTCATTTGTCGATTTAAGGTTATTATGTAGAAATTTGTATTCATAATATTTTAGGGTTCCACAACATTAATTATGTTCATTAACGTTAAGAATATCATAAGTAACCAATCACCTGGATGACGCCTAATTTATAATATGAACTCCACTTAACATACTGTTCTAACATCGCCATATCGGAACGACCTTTATACGTACGCAGATAAAACCTACGAAGCTAACGAGTGCTAACATAAATATTTATTATATGGGCTGTATCTAGGGACTTTCTGTCAGGCCGTACACGATAGGGAAATTAACACTTTGAGGTAGTCACAATGAATATAGTCATACAAAATATTATACGATTATGTTTGTCGCTCGCATTATCATCAGGTAGCTTGTAGTGAACTACTATAGAACATATATTAGACAGTTGGAATACTGGAGACAGCCAACATAAACAACACGCGTGTATTTTTATTATTTCTATAATAATAGACCGGATTATACTCAAGTCTTGAATCAGGAAATTGCTACTGACTATAAAATGTGTTGTCAAAGTAGTTACCTTGTACAACTAGTGCATTTTGTATATGTTATCGTTTCCGGTACGTAGGCACTTCTGCTTCCCAGGGGGGCTTGATACATTTGTCAAACACGAAAATCGGATTGTCTCAGCCCCAAAGGTTGATGGAATACAAATGTAAATGTTGCTGTTTTACGGTCACCTTTTTTGCACATGATAAGTCGCGGGACCTCGAAAATATAATGAGGCGAATTAAAAATGAAACATCTTTCTGACATAACGCGGCTGGATTTTGAACTCATGTGCTACAGATATTTAACCAACCGCGGTACCATTTACATCATGGAGATACCATCGATTGACATGTAGTCCAGAATTGTTATTATTGTCATGATGTAATTTGTATATAGGTCTATGTATATACAGATTCTATAAGTGTTGATATGTTTAGATTTTTGTACGTTTACCTTTATGTATATTTACGTTTATATATATTTCGATTTATGTAAGCACGGAATTATATATTTATGGAAATATATGTTTTAGAGAAAACAACAGTAATCAAGAGTTTATTTCCTTGATAACACACATACACACACACAAAAAAAAACATTTGTGTGTGTGTGTGTGTGTGTGTGTGTGTGTGTGTGTGTGTGTGTGTGTGTGTGTTTTTAGGTACATATAAAGAGGCAACAGGCACAGAGCATCAACATATCTAAACATCCTTCGAAACCTACCTCCTTAAATCTAAATACAACTATACATACATTAATCTAAAAATAAAATGTTCCATACCTCAACATATTGACAGATGCGTGCGTATACCTAAGCATGTGTCTGGTCTACTCATCAGCCTGTGGGAACCAGCTAATTCGCTTTTCATACGCGACAAATATGTCACGCCCACAGGAAAGCGGCTACATGCAGGCTACGTACAAAAAGCGGAAGCACGTAAAAAACATACCATTTGATACCACAGCTCGCAGCAAACAACACGTGCGTGTGGTTCAATGGTGACTTACTATATACATATCATAAACTATTTTGACACCACAGTTTACATTCAACAGTAATTTTCTGTGATCCAAAAGAAACCTGTATATAAAACATTTCGACACCTCAGATGCTGACCTCAGCTTTATTGTGGGTTCGAATAACTGAATAAATCCTACCTATATGAACCATGTATCAATAGACGTCCGACTGGTCTGGCGTCGAAGTTCTTCTCTAACCTAAGTGAATGGACTCACTGGAGTGATTTAACTAAAACAAAGTAGCAATACTGTACAATGGATTATTACTGGACTAGAACGAAATATCGTCTCAAACCTGAGTAAATACTATGATTTACTCGAACCTAACAGCTAACCCTCATATGTTTCCGTTTCACCCCGATTAAACAACAGTTTGGCGACGCCAAACCTGCCGGGCGTCTGTCCGTATGATTTATATTGGTAGAATTGGTTTAGCTATTCGACACCAGGTTGGAGTTGAGATCAGCATATATGGTATTGAAATGTTTAACGTATAGGCTACCTTTGAGCCACAGCAAATTACTGCTGAATGTAAACTGTTATGTCAAAATATTTATCTTGTATATGTGTTAACTTACTTTGCGAGCTGTGATGTCAAATGGTACTTTTTTAAATTTTGTGTTCCACTTTTTGTCTGTAGCCTACAAGAACTGCTTCCCTGTGTGCGTGACATATTTGTTACGTACAAAAAGCGAATTAGCTGGGCCCCACAGGCTGATGAGTATGTGGAAGTATAGAACATTTATATTTAGATTGATGTATGTATAGTCTTATTTAGGTTCAGATTTATGGAGGTAGAGGTTTCAAAGGATATTTAGATATGTTGGTGTTCTGCGCCTGTGCCTCTCTATATGTATCCTAAAACACACCCACACACAGTTATCAGGCAGTTATGATATTTAATTAGTAATCATTGACTGAATAAAGGGATTCATTATTTTGAAATGAATCATTCCTTTGAAATAATTGACTAGAAGATAAATTAAATATTGCAAGAGGTATGAGACTCGGCACGTTAGAAGATGATTTTTGGAGAGGCATCTTAGTTATTCACTAAACGAGACAAATAACACATTTATCATAGTTTATTTACAAAGATCTCTCACCTTTTGTTTTCTTATTATGAGAAACCAATACTCTGAGTGTAATACCAGTCTGTCTCTCTGTTGAATTTATTCTGTGTTACATGTTTTATAATCAAACTAAAGTAAAATGTCAATGCTGATATCCGGTGCTTCCTCGCCCAGATATCAGTGAGACTGAAGATTTCTAATTGTAAACATCGAGCTTAGTAACAAGAAATTGCGGTTATATATATGAAATACTCTATAGAATAGTATTCTCATTACTTAGATAATAAGTGGAATGTCATATGTTGATAAGATCCAGGATCCCGGTTACCAACTCCGTGCCATTCACTCCGTAATGATATATAAGAGAAAATCCCAATTTATGAACACCATTAGTCATCCTGACTGTTGCCTTATTGTTTTTAAGTATATGTAACTTGTGACTCTATGCTTAAATCTAAAACAACATATATATATATATATATATATATATATATATATATATATATATATATATATCACTTTCTGTCTGCCAATATGTAATGCATCAATTTGTTAATTCCAGCTCATGTTCATTGTTTATGGCATACGTTTATTTTGGGAGTTGCCCATCAGCCACATGTCTCAGGTGTGATTACCAGAAATTACCAGAAGCAGTAAGTGAATTAAATTTTTTGTTTGTTGATTGTTTGGACATTAAGAATTATGATCGAATCTTTCCAGAAAAAGATACTTTGTGTGAGCCTTGGGAGTTCTTCTAACTTCAAAATGTTCCTTCTATTTACAATATAGTTCCTACCCTTACACACACACATATATATATATATATATATATATATATATATGTGTGTGTGTGTGTGTGTGTGTGTGTGTGTGTGTGTGTGTGTGTGTGTGTGTGTGTGTGTGTGTGTGTGTGTGTGTGTGTGTGTGTGTGTGTGTACATACTCAGTTTGTGATTAGTAAGCACTTACTGCTGTAGCAATCCGTTATATTTAAGTTATTACAATCCTTATAAACCACAATGCACGCTGATAAACCTCGTGATTCGCTAAATACCACGACTGCCGATTGAACGAACCACTCTTCAGCTTAATCTAACTCGTCAAACACTTCGCGATTATATTTCAGCACGGTTTTGTACGGAACCAAATGATGTAGAGGTAGTCGTTGACTTACGACCTTGATTGGTTACGACCAAATGGTCGAAAGTTGATCTGGTCGAAAGTAGGCCGTTGTTATAATTACCTTACATATATTATACTATGTACTGATATTATGATCATCTTTAAGTCGTGCTGCCGGTCGTAAAGTCGAACAGTCATAAATTACTTAGATTGTAAGTCGATGACTACCTGTATTCACACTGACTCACTATTCTGCCCATTGAACTTTTCTTGGAATCGTTCGTTTAGATTGGACTGAGTCGAATTTTTTTGCTGGTCATAGGCCGCAATTAGTCATATGACATTCTCTATTTGCCAATTTTGTTTTTGTCATAAAAGATCGGGACAGCTATTCAAGGTATAACTATTATATTAATTGTGTTTGGCTTGTTTAATGAGTGTATTGTGCCAGCTTTGCAATAAATTGAGCTATATAATAGCTGGTGGTGGATTTATTAACTTCGACAGTTTTATGTTTTTCGAATCATGGAAAACATCACCTGATGCAAATAATATAATATAAATATGTTGGTTAGAATTACAACTGAATTTAAATTATTCTGTACAGATGATGTAAATTGAAAGTTAATTTCACTATTTGAAACCATTGTCTAAATCCGATAGGAACTATTAATCTGTCTATATCCTGATAGACCAGAAAAAACCCTCTGAACTTCATAATATAGAGCTGAAAGCAAATTTGTGAACACATTTATGAACACCGAGCTTCCACCTTCGGTGTCATACTGAAACGGACTAGTAATGAACTTGGTATTGAACATTGATACATATACCATGGGTTATATCTTGGGATTATCAGATAAGTGGCTGCAATTGTCCGCTGATGGAAATGATGGCAAACGGATGCATATAATAAAACATGAGGGTGGGCATGCAGGCACCATAGTTGTTGCCACTGGTCGGATTGAACTACACTGTGACTATTGTTATAAGAAAAACATAATTGGCTGCCACTGCGTTCGACAATTGTATGACAAAAGTTGATCGTCAGAGGAGACTAGTATTATGCAAAGTCGTCCATCCTTCTTGTATATAATGCTGCTAGCCACAAAGTATACGCCACACTCACCAATATCAAACTATACTTTCCGTCACCAAACAGTACAACACAAATCTAACCCTTTAAATGCCGGCACCATTAGTACATTCAAGTAGGGTTTCAAGATAACTATTTAAATACATGTGTAGAAACAAACAGGTTATATCATAGAATGCTATATCACCATACAAATCCAATTGCTAAGATGAGTTGCTAAATAATATTCCCAGTGATTAGTATTAACTATATCAATTGATCATCTAACAATATGACGTATACAAGGTTTAAGGGTTCCATTTATACTTAATTATGTAATACAGAATTACTTATTATTCCTTTTAAAACACATACTAACCTTATCCTTGTTTTGTTTAATCTTTCACACAACATTAGTTATTGTTTGATCGTGTTAGTGTCCTCTTCACGATTTACAACAGAGTATTTACGGTCTAGTAAGCCTACATCTGGCCAACGAGTGATAGTAGTTTGTTAACGAGATATACGTCAGGCCACCGAACTTGGAAAACCTGCTGGCATTATAGTAATCTTTGTAATTATAGTGACCAGAGATAGTGTGCATAGTATTTAATATGGCACAGTACTCATTGATACAGATACTATAACATGGTTGTTTATAATACCTCAGGGTATCTTCCTAAATATTGTTGACTTGTTGATATAACTCAATATTCATATAGGTATTTATAAATAATTGTTCGAACAGTTAGACTAACGTCAATTGTTCATTATGGTTTTTTGTAAGGATACATCTCCACATGGGATTAAACAACGCCCTCTTCTGGAAGTCATTCCGGTATCCCACAATATGTGGCTTTACGTTATTCACCAATTTAATCCGACCTAAGCTTAATTTATTATATCAGTTGTTATATCAAAGTCGACTGTTATGCTGCTTTGTTAATAATGAATACCTTCCACTGCTATAACAATACGTCCAGTAGGAAGACACAAACCAGTAATGACCTCTTGTATCAGTATGTGGACTTCAGAAATTGCTCTTGCATACAGAATTGCACAAAAACTATGTGAGACCAGAAAGTAAGGCTTATGTGATCACATGGTCATCTTAATAATAATGCATGATCATGATAGTCAACATCTTAACAACACATCACATTCCCATTCTTTACTGTTATATGCTAGAAACATTTAACTATATTAGTCGAGCTTACATTCAAATTTAGATAGTTTTCATCATATCAGAAACTACTTATTTTCAACACCTAAACATGATACATATATATCTACCTTCATCTCGTGTAATGATCTACCTCAGCAAATATATATCATCCCCGCCTCATCACTCTGGTAATTTGTAATTAATCAGCGCTTTTTAAACTCCAGAGAAAGGTAAGGCGTCCCAACGGTATAGTAGCATGCACATACTAAAGGTAAACTCATCTGATAATTTAAAAAAAAAAACGTCAGGGTTAGAGGGCACTCATAAGATTCGGGTTTCGAATATGACATAATAGCTCTAAATCGCCTACTCTATGTGACACGATACCAAACTGTACACTCCCTCACGATATAATCTGATAGAAAAACATTGCGGGCAAGATGTACTGTTGTAGAAGATCATGGCCGTATGATATATGCCTATATTTAATATTTACCATCACACATCAATCAATAATTACCTACTCTCAGACATTAAACTATGGTTTGTTTTCTACACTTTATCAACGCATCGACTTAGTTATTTTTAAAGGTACTGCATCTGAACCTTATCGGTCTGATGCAGTTATTTTAGATACTCTGTATAATGAACGTTAAGCCAGAAATCACTATTATTACTATCAAGAGATATATTACTAATATCAATCAAATATATTTTCTATAATTAATATTCCATTAACTGTCATATTCATCATATACCAGACACATTTTGGCAACATCGTAATATAAATTCAGTAGGTATATTTACAATTTACCTGGTAAATTGTCTTACCTGGTATCTATATCAGCATCTACTTATCAGAAATATATAATTTTATGTGAATTGATGAAGTGCATATCTTATATTAAAATTTCTTCAGGAATGACATCATAATCGAATATCAATCATTGCACATGTTATACGTCTGATGTTAAGGTTTGATTTGTTGATTTACCCATCAATTTATCTGTTATTAGGCGCACGTAGCGGTTGTGTGACAGCTTGTATCGGCTTAAATGCACATGTATACAAATTAAATAACTAGGGTATAATACATAATTCTGATAGTTAATCGATATATATTTGGAAAAACAATAACACCAAATATGATAGGGCATCTCCTATGTGCACATACTCAAATTCAATTCCAAATTCATTAAATGTTGTAGTCAATTCCTTCCTGAATCGTTTATCTCTAAGTATTTGAGAATGGATTCCAGGGTTATCGAGCTCACTAAAAAGGCGATGCGTTCTTTTCTAGACAACAACTAACCAGATCTGGTTTTGTATTAACTAACTTCAACTGACAATCGATCAATATTGACGAAGCAGTTGTGTGTCGGCTATTAGATTTATTCAATCGTTCGATACCATAATCGCTTAAAACGTGACCCTACATTGAGGCACTTTAGTAAATGACTCCCATCAATCAGTGTCACGCTAAAACATTATTACACACGTACTATTATACACCTACATGACCTTTATTAAAGGTTTAATACTCTGTTCGAAATTATATATTTTAAATTTAAGTCACATCCTTATGCCAATTACTTTAAGGCATTAAATTAGATATCTTGTGATGAAATATAGACATTAATTGAATATATAAAATTAGACATATAGTTTCGAAGCATTTCCAATCTTAACACTTCTTGAATCAAGCAACATATGACGTTCACTAATTTAATAATGTTATATTAAAGTACTACTGTTGAATAGATCGTCTTATTCAACTTCAGTTGTTGTAGGATGGTTTTGATGGAAGACATAATTAAGACATAACATGGATCATATAGCTATATATTTCATAATCTATAGCATTAAAGGAATGGTGGTATTCTTAATATATATCAACGTCAATTATCATAGAATATCTTCTTTTTACAAAAATATAAAGAACAATCAATCGATCGAACATAGGATCAATAAGGTTCAGTCAATAGTAATTATTGAGTATATTATATTGACCTCTAATTAGAACTAACATACACATATCGTGTGCGTAGAAGGACGATGTGACATGATGTACATAACAGAAACAATGAAGTTTATTATCATTGTGACAACTATAATACTACAGTCTGTGATGATGTTCTTATCAGCTGATATCAACAGAGATGGTGTAGGTGACAACTGGCTAACATAAATTTGATGCTTAGGTTCTGGAAGGTCACCACTCTCTTCATATCTTATCAACACTATGGAACCTCCTTCTTATTATTCCAATGATAACGCTGTAGTAGATCGTTGTCTTACAGAATACGGTGTAACACACACACACACACACACATATATATATATATATATATATATATATATATATATCCTTTTCATGTTTAAATTGATGTTGACTAGTCATCAGCTAGAGATTCATTGGATCTGATAAGGGTTTGCTTAATTTTAATGCCTTCGTGCAATAATTTTATGTTGTGATGTCAAAAGAGTAAACAGTTTAAATTTCAGACAAAACTTTGTATTACCTTATCGCCATTTCATCAATCAGACAAATTAAAACTAAGTTATCTTATTAATCAGATAAAAGGCTCTAGAGTTGACATTTGAGGATCTTAGTTTACTTTGCTCTTTAGATATTATTAGCACGATTGTTTGCCAACTCCAAGAAACTGCTCTTTGGAGAAATTCCTACCGTTTATTAAATTTTTTATATATTACCTAACTTGTGTATGTGTTTTAGGGTACATATAAAGAGGCAACAGGCATAGAGCATCAACATATCTAAACATCCTTCGAGACCTACGTCCATAAATCTAAATACAAATACAACTATACATACATTAATCTAAAAATAAAATGTTCCATATTTCCACATATGAAATCCAATATAATTTGGAAATCGTATTTTCCTGCAATTATAATTATGACATAAAAGCAGATAAATAACGTACAATATCAGTTATTGTTTGGTATATAGTCCACCACAAATCGAAACGCCCATTATCGCTAAATATCGAATGTGAAAACAAATTCGGCAACTATCAATACACCAACATGTCAAAGAAAGATAGACAGACAGACAGACAAACAGACAGGGAGACATACAGAAAAATGGACACGTTAACGGTGACATCATTTCAAATTTAATTTCCCACCGGCAAAATACTGTCAGGTTCTATCACAACGGGTTCATTCTAGCATGAAATAAACTCGCTATTATTCACTCTTTGAAGAAGCAACTAATACAGTGACAAGACGAAAGGAATGGATTAGGTGATAAAATGTTTGTCATAATTCCTTTACTGGTGAAGAGTGGAGGTACTTTATCCCACCTAGACGGGGTTATTACGGACTGACCTCTGTATTGGTATTGATAGATCAAGTGGTAATGGTTTAGTATTAGTTACCATAGCAACGAATTGTATGTAAAAATAACATCAAGGTAACTATTGAAGATAACTATTATTGGATGGAACTAAATGAGTAATTAATTTATGACATTATTAGTAATTTCGTTAAGGTTATCTCGAGCTACTCTTTGCATTCTGTGAATCAAAATAAATATTTCGATGTTTTCCTAGACACCGACTTTGACCCACTCTGATGGATTATTCCAATAACATTCATTAATATTCGTTTCGGTCACTCTGACCCTATGCTCCTGGTTCACAAATATTATTACAACATAGCAAAACTCTACTTTGTATAAATTATGCTAAAATACCGTCTTCTACCACTTTCAACTGGATTTTTCTCTCACCCAGGTCATTATTACATACATTACACAGGAATATTATCCACAACAGCAGACGCTTCAGCTTAAATAAATGATTATGCATTTTGTCAAGGTAAGACCATATACCTTATTTGTGCTTGATTTGTTTTTGAATTAAGAGAATATTCCAATAGGAATTAGGTAGAAGGAAAGTCGCAAGATGAGCAAATATCTGGAAAGTATTACAACAGAACATTACAGATATGGTAAACACCGAATAAAATCGATCTATCATGCCATAATATCTCGCTTCCTTCTGTTAAACTCTTTGTTCAAATTGAACTTCTAATATCACAATAAAACAGACCTTAGGCAAACATCCATTGAGCCGAAGCGATTACTTGAATCTAACATTTCTGTAATGGACCAGATGTATATATATCTAGTAGCAAAACAGGAATAAACTAGACAAAATAGAGAAACCAGGATTAAAAAAATAAATTAAGATTTGTGAAAACAGGATTAAATTATAGTTTAATATTGTGAAAACAGGAATCAATTATACTTTAATAATAAAAATGGCACATTATCATAGAATCAACTACTTTAGCAATAGTAATAGTATTATCCATCTGCTCAATGGAAAAGAGTTGCCGTTTAACTTAGCAATATATAAGGAACACAACTTCTGCACCGAGAGAAGCTGACTTTAATTTAGTAAAGTTCAGCCATTGCGGCTCAAATAATTATCAGCAAGGTATGAAGATGTCTGTACTACCTTTAGACTGAACTCATCGTTTCTTGATTGGTGTCATTCTAGAGTCTTTCCCCATATTCTCCAGTGCCAGTCATGGTGAATGCTGAACATCAATACAAATGGCCTTACAGGTATAACTATATATGTGACAGGCAGGATTAACATACTGGCCAATTCACCTTACTCTCACGATCGGTATAGAAAATATCCTATGTAGCCATGTCGCATTCTGAAGTTAATTCATGATGGTTTTATCCTACATGTAGAAGACCATAGCCGATGTGGAACCAACCTCCGATTTGGCATCCTTATCAAGACTTCGGACACTCCATAACGTTTCCATAAAATGTTATATGCTGATCCTGATGTAGATATCCACTAAATCTATGTACCATGGCTGGGTGATTATAGTGGAACATTTCAACTAAGTAGGTTATCCAGCTCCCCCTCACTACGCTAATGCATTTGTGAATTATGTTTAAACTTTTTAATTTCGATGGATATTCCTTGATCACATTTCAACTATATAGCCATATAATGATGATGTATAATACCTACAGATTACCTTATTAATGCATCATATCATCAACAAGTATTTCAAGAAGAACAACTCGAATTAGGCTTTAAGCATACCTTTTATAACCTTATATATATATTCGCATGATATTTTAGATATATTAATTCTAAATAATAGTTTTTCGTATTAAATTGAGCATCATTTTCATGCAAGCTCTTTGGTATGTTAATATTCGCTCACATTTTGCTAACAGCCAGGTTTTAATAAGGATAAAGGATTTTATCTCGGGTGCATTGAAATTCATCAACGGCAGGGCTGAACACCATCGTTTGATTGTTCTTGAAATAACATGATTTTAAACAACATCCTGAAATGCACTCTTGTGGTAGAAAAGAACTATGTCATTTGCTATTAGCAAGGAGTTGCATAGTACGATATACATACACAAGGATCATACATCTATTAAAATAAGCATGAAAACAACACTGCCATAAAACGATCAATCACTCATTAAAGCCTGATATGAAAGATCCTCTTTATTCTAAAGTGTTGTACCGTTAAATAAATTTGTATCCGTTACATGTTCTTGTTCTAATTTGCGACGATAAATTTGTATTGATCACAAAATGGTAATTCTTTATTCTGACCATCGATGAAATGCCGACTGATTTAACATATATTGTGTGTTTCATTCCATCAATTGGATGAGTGTGAATTGTCCATAAGTTTGGTTTGTTTGATCCAGTTACCAAACCATTATTTTCAACTATTGAGCATGTGGTAGTTGACTATTAAATATAATTTTTACATCACACAGACGCGCAGGCGTACACACACACACACACTATATATATATATATATATATATATATATATAATGAGAGAGAAAGAGAGTCATTTTCCTTTAAACCGCACACCAGAAATCCGATCGCAGAGCAGCCCGCGCGATATTTCAAGGGAACGGACCGCACATATTCTAAAATGCTTCCATTATACGGCTATTCATGCTTCCGTTTCCACAAGAGCCTCTTGGGAACAAAATACATATAATGCGTGTTATTCAAATTCGTTAATCCGGCCGCTAGTAACTTCATCTGGTCGTTTCTCACAACATAACTACCATGAACATTTCAACCAATTCAATGTCACAAATTAGCGATCTGGGTTTCCACACAATAACAGAACAACCGTGATAAACTTAATCTGTATTTACTAGTACAATTAATAGTCTCTGTTTGGTCTAGTTCATTACCTGTGAAACTAACACCGTACTATTTCTTCATCGTCTATGGGAAAATATTGGCATGTGGAGTAATTATCATATAAGAAACATATTATGAAACTGTGCGATATGATTTTAATTAAACTTATAATATACTATTAAGACTGGATAAAATAACAAAATTAATACGTACATTTCAAGCTTTCCATATATCAAAACGTCAGCATGTGGAAATGACAAATGAACAGAAAAGGCAAATCTGCGAATATAAACGAAACCACGCGAGTTTTAGTCTCAGTGATTTGCAAAAATCGGATTATGGAATTGAACATGACAATAAGAAAATCTACTGTAGGTGAGATTGTCAGAACATCCTATAAGTGGCTACACCTGATAGCTGTGATGCTACTAGTGAAAGGTGTGTTAAGTATGTACAGATGGAAGCAGCCTTGTTTGTGTAGTTTTGTGAATTGCGTTCTCGTTTTGGTGTTCTTAGTCATGATATGGTCAAAGCAAATCAGTTTGGGAAAAGGTACTTGGTGTAAATAGCTTCGCTTATTCAAGGAGATGGATTGCTCGCTTCAAATCACGTCATGGTATTTGGCTAGTGCATATGCCACAGCTGTAGCGACCTGTCGCCTGGAGCTCTAAGAAATCCTCTGTGTATATCAACCAGAAGGTATATCTACCTGTTCTATAAACTTGGACCAAACAGCACTCTAGCAACAGGTGCGGTCAATGGAGCGATACTATCTAAGGAGAGGATATCTCTCGATCTAGATAAGGCAATGATGATAACACGTGCAAAACGATCATTTGGCAAAAAACATTCAAGCTTCATATCAACTGTGACAACGTGGACATTGTCAAAACGTGGACACTGCTCTGTCAAAAATTACCCTGCATTTCCCAAGCAGCACACAACCAACAGTGACAGTTTGGAACAAGCATAGGACTTTAAGACATGTCTTATGTTAAGCAAACTAACGTCACAGAACACAAGATAAGTTTATATTCTTTTTTACCCATGGTGTTTATTAAAATGACTGTTTCATGGAGAAAATGTGGATTTTTCAAATTATTAAAACAATATGATAATTTTATCAAATACATGTTGCTATTAATATGCCTATGCTGAATATAAACGTTTAAGAATATTTAGTTTAACTAACCAGCCATCCAGCACAGTTCTGAACCCGGCTGTAAGAACTTTGTGAGAGACAGCGATATATATATATATATAATATATATATATATATATATATATATATAGAGAAGAGAGAGAAGAGAGAGAGAGAGAGAGAGAGAAAGAGAGAGAGAGAGAGATAGAGAGAGAAGATAAAATATATATATATATATATATATATATATATATGAGAGAGAGAGAGAGAGAGAGAGAGAGAGAGAGAGAGAGAGAGAGAGAGAGAGAGAGAGAGTTTCCATATATTTCACATATTTCTTCAAAAACTTATATCTTACTAACATGATTGTCCGGAGACTTGGTAATAATTTCGGACCTCTACCGCATTAGCTGGACGAAATATTTCTATCGTTTTTTCAGCTAAACGAAATGTGCGCATTCATAGCGATACTGGAGTTATTATTAGGGACATCAGAAATTGTACTAATCCCACTGATTGTAATTTTTCTGATAAAAAGTGAATAACCTAACCGCCAGAAAGGTAAAACGTTGTAGATTTACATTTGAATTATTATTTGCCATCAATTTTCTAGTTAGTTTAAATAGGTTCTTTAATATTTTTGACAGAATCCTCTTTGAGTAATACAGACAATTCTTCTCCTCCTCGATTAATAGTGTATTCACTCTGATAGACTTCCTTGCACATTTCATAGTCCACCGTTATTATTATGTAATGACTGTATATCGATGAAGGAATTATAATAACTGCAATTCATTTAGATATACTCTCAGAAGACGATGTATTAACATTTAAATTGAGAATAAACGAGTCCTGTGCCTACTCATTATTATATTAAGCAATGAGATTGTTGATGTTTACTCGAGGTTTATTGTAGCATCACTTGTATCGATTACAACTAATAATCACAGTACTATCAGTTCATTCTGAAATAATGTGTTAAGAAATCGTCTACAAAAAAAACAGCAAACAAGGAATATTTCATAGGAAGATATACATCTGCTGAACGAATTTAGACAACACTTTTATCGCATTTCATTCGACTAACTGGACCATTACCGTGTTCTCGCCCATATTGTGATTGTGTTTTTGCTGTCGAAGCAGGTAACCATGTACAGAAGAAGGGTTAATACCTGAGCTACTGGGACACCCTTTTTAACTGTGGTACGATTTAATATATGCCAAACCAAAAAAAAACCTACAACCTAAGAGCCACACTTCTTGTATATTTTGTTAAAGAACAAAATGGCAATTCTGACGATGTTAGAATGTCTGATACAAGCTATTAACGAATCCTAATAAACAATCTCAGATATTACAAAACTAGACAGCATGAACCCATCAATATATCCCAGCGTATTTATGAAATCCGGGCATAAAATACAACAATATGCTTTGTATAGCATTGAAGAAAGCGTACAGGAAGCCAGACCACACGACAGTTAACGATGCTGTACACCTATATTGTTCTTTTAATAGTATAGATGATTGTTTTGCATTCTCATTCAATAATCATGATTCTTATTTTGACTCCTCATTCAGTATTCACGTTTAATATTTTAGCTTATCATTCAGTAATCACAATGATTATTTTACCTTTTCATTTGTAATAACAACTATTATTTTACCTTATCATTAAGTAATCACAGCGATTATTTTGCTGATCTATCAGGGCACCACGGATAAAATCCGCGGAATAGCTGAACTTGATCCAAACTAAGATGGGGCTAAAATAACAATATTTTTACGTTCAGATAAAAGTCTCTGTAACCCATCTTGTAACCCGTCTGGAGCACTTAATGTGGGCAGGGCAAATTAGAATAATATTTCACACTAATCATATATCAAGCTTATAGCCGTACCTCTATCATAGGGCCAACCCCTTATCTCAGCTTGTCTTCTTACAGTGATCATCCATGTAAATGTGGGAAGAAATATGTCGAGCACCAGAGGATAGTGAATGGCCACAGGATATTTGAACTTGTCTCTAGAAAGGACACTAATTAGAATCTATTCTAAACCGCTTATGAATTACCAGAGACCTTTGCCCACCTGCCAACTTTAGCAGTATTTTGACTAAATCTAGTGTCCGATATTTCCGGCTTTATGGTGAAACCGGGTATAACTTATGCAACTTACAGGTAAACATGCAATATCATATTATTTATAGGTGTTATTTATCGCTGGAATAGGTTTAATGTAACTCAGCGCATGCCTAATTATGGTTTTATAAAGAAAATGAATAATTATTTTGCAATTACCAAGACACCTGGACTTTGATTGTTGTTTAAATCTGAAATAAACATTTAAGGTTTTGTACGGTTATTTACAAGATCAGTAAGTGTTTTAATGAATAAGATTATATTTGCTTATTTACAACTACTTAAAATAACAGCTTACTCCCGCCCCCCTAATTTAAGCTACTATTAATTTTAAAATACTCAGTTATGTGTGGTGTGATTTTCAAAGAGACGCTAACTAAAGCATAGAAATATTCCAAACTAAAGTTAATATAATAAAAACCGATCTGTGTTGTATCATAAATTGGAATTTCATCTAATCATTGCATAAGTATTTTACGAAGTTATTTTCAACATCCCATATCATGTAAGTCAGCCATATTTTATTTGCCTTTCCATAAATATTTAGAAGATGAAAATCTCGTCATCAGAATGACACTTTCATGTTGTTATCCATTCAGGTAAAACTAAGTGAACGACAACCACTAATTACATCTTCAGATAAGAGGAGGTTGATGAAAGTAGATACAAGGGAAACTATAATGTTTCTTCTAAGACACATCAGAGACGAGAGACATGATGGTGATAATAAGAATGAGATCAGAGTAAATAATGTCACAGTGATGCGATTTTCTCTTAGATTTTTCACATAATCATCAGACATTATGAATTATAGATATCGTTTTACATCAAAGAAGTACACCATAAGAAATCATTAACTGACAAGATCTCATAATAAGTGAAAGCAATAATAAAGGGTTTCTAACTGTAGACTGCTTTCTGGATCTCTTTTTGTCCGTATCCATCATAGCCATAGAGGTAGGTCAGTCCTTCTGGCCTAGCTGTAAAGGTGTCGTACCACGAACATCGAATACCTCGATATGAATCCAATAATCAGATATAAGTCGTTCAATTGCTCACAACTTCACTCGAATATATATTATTTTTTCTACATTTACGTTCCTATTCTCTTCCAAGAGAAAATCCAAGTACAGATTTCCTAAAAGACCAGCGTTCTGACATCCAAATATCACTCAATTAAGTATATTTTCCAATTTTTCCCGAAGTAAAATCGTTCTGACGATTCACAAAAAAACTACAAATAAAGATAAAACTTGACGCAATTCGTTTGACATCAATCAGGTTATATGTAAAATAGCACCACTGTGTGACATGAAGATCAAGTAAACTAAGCGGGTGTGTATCTTGGTATTTATAGTAAAATTCAAGTGTTAAAAATTAAAATGCCTGCATACGTGTGTGATATATATATATATATATATATATATATATATATATATATATATATATATATATATATATATATATATATATATATATAATCAAGGTCTGAGCCCAAACAAAACACCTATTCATTCCATGCAAAGTAATTTTGAATTCGGAAATCACAGTCAAAGTAGCAGTTAGAAATACATCAAAACATATTCTGTAGAAAATTATTTGTTAAGCCTGTACCTCTATATATACATACCCTGAAAAGGACGAAGGCGGGGGAGGTAAATAGAGACAACATGAGAGAGAGAGAGAGAGAGAGAGAGAGAGAGAGATTATAAGCATTTCGGATATTGATTATGAAACAAAGAAGAGTTATGTTCACAAAGCTGAATGTTAATTCATTTAAATACGTAAAATACAAATAAAGAAAATTACACATATTTCTCCAGACATGCAGTACAAATCTTATGTTTGGTAGAATATAAACCAATAGCACCATTAGTGAGTGAATCGGACAATTATCAACGTGCGATGATATAATCATGGATATATTTACATATGAAACAAAATACAGGTTATATAACATTATCACCATTTGAAAACACTCCAAAGTAATAGATTACGGCAAAACCGTACTGATAATGCTAATGAACGAATCAGATATGACTGGATTGTTAATTTGTATTCTATTAATATCTCTTCGAAAGCGTGACCCATTACAGGGACTATCAATAGTCATAGGAAAGCCAATTGTATCAGAGACATTCAATATTTATAATGGAGAATGTAACATAATACCCTTGTATGTGCGAATAAAAAGCTATAATAATGGCATGTTATCTGCTCCACTATCGATATGTACATAATATCCAGTTATAAGTATTCATGTATTTTGTTGATATTTGTATATTCGTGAGATCATGTGAAGTGAGTATCCTAGCAACGATGTGAAATATGAAACGACATTACCATATATTAGAAGCCATAATTCTCTAGATAATTGGGCCACTGTAGAGAATTATGGTTGAGGTATAATATCGTTCGCATACAATTGGTAAACACGTATGAAAAAAGTAATAATCATATACCAAAACGTGGCTCAGTAAAGGTTGACAAGAAATATATATAGGAGACACAAAATAATGTTTGCCAAGAAAACATAGATCACAATTTAATAAACACTGATGCTAAAAAAACACTGCTTGGCAATTATGCAGCTGTGTTTAATATGTGTGATTAATTGATGCTTTAGTTAAACACTAGTATCAAATATATCAATTGTTCCCGATGACATACTACCATGGGAAATGAAGCAAACATATTGAATAGTTTATTTGATGAATGAAACACTCCATAGAGATATATAACACTGGTATTTGCTACGACGACCTGGATGGATATCAAACATATATCATAACATCTGACGCATTAACAACCTGATAGAGTACTCTTTACAGGGGTGTTGTATAGACCAAATTCTGCTCCAATGGCTGACGCTAATATATTTACAGACACCTTATATGATATTTTGGATACTACCAATCAGGAAAATAAATATGGCATTTTAATAGGTGACTTAACTTTTCATCTGTTTATGTTTTTTGGGCAATCATGGTAGAATTCGTCATTACCTTGACAACTTATTCTCACATTGTTTCGTACCAACCATTACTAAAAAGCAACTAGAGTTGGGAGATGATCAGCCACTCAAAGTGACCATATTTATACCATTTCGTATGGCATCTCAAACTTCATCACGGATTATCATTACTGACGTAGCTGACCATTTTATCACGTTTATATCTATCAGGAATAGGTTTGAACCAACCTGCAATAACTGCACCCTCACTAGATTCTACACTGAACATAATTTAACAAAATTTAAGTCATAATTAGACAGAACAGATATGTGGAATATTTTAAATTTGGATGTCCCAGTCGGGCTTTTATTTATTTTATGAGGAAGATGAAAGCTACCTTTGTAGAAGCATTTCCACAACAATCTATTAAAATAAACAAAAATATATAAAAAGAGAATCATGGCTCACACATGGCCTTCTTTCATCATCACGCACGAGACGTTCTGAGCAAGAAAATACGTGTCCCGACCGAAAACACTATACACTTGTTAAATATATAGCAATGTATTTAATAAAGTCAAACATATGATAAAATTAATTATTACAATAACATTAATAAAGAAAATGGATACAATATGAAAACAGATTAGTCAGTTTTAAGGAATATCATTGATATCAAATGGTCCTCCTAAATTTACTATTGAAGGCCAACTTGTTACTAATAAATCAAATATTGTTGAATATTTTAATGATTTTTTTAAAAATTAGATTCAAAACTATGGCCATGATAAAATATCAACTAAATTATTAAAGAAATAAATTAATAACATAATTGATCCAATTATTCACATTGTTAAGAGATCCTTTATTGCTGGAATAGTTTCAATTTTGTAGCTATCACTAACTGTCGTCCATTTGGTCTTCTTACCTCATTCTCGAAGTTACTTGAAAAACTTATCTATGATACGGTTATGTCTTTTCTCAAAATGAATTATATATTGTATAAACACCAGTATAGATTCAGAGTAAAACTCTGTGCCCTACATCCTATCATCCACATTCTCAACTATTCTGCAGAAGCAAATAATAAGCAACCTTGTGTAATTGTAATTGGAGGCACCATCTTTGCACACCGGAACATCCACAAGCTTACCTGGAAATCACCTGATAGTAAGACAAGCAATCACATCGAGCACATTATCATAAATGGAAAATGGCGTAGGTCCCTTCAAGATGTGAGAGTTTGCCGTGGAGCTGACATTTATAGTGATCACTATTTCGTAACCGCATGCGTCAAGTTGAAGCTCCACAAAGTGGTACCAGAGAGTCAACGCCAGAAACAACTAGATGTCACAAGACTCGCATGCACAGTCACCAAACAGGAGCTTGTTTTCGAGCTGAGAAACGGCATCAGTGCATTAACAGACACATCAAAGGAGACTGACCACGATGCTACCAACAAATAGCATACCATCAAGAAGACCTATGTCGAAGAAACTACCAAAGTCTTGGGCCACAACAAGAAGAACCACAAGGAATTGCTAACATCGGGAACATAGAAAAAGATTGAGGAGCAGAAACAACTCAAAATCAAGATGCTGAGTATCAAATCATCGAGACTCCAACAACAAGTCCAAAAAGCATACAAAGACAAAGACAAAAAAGTGAAGAAGAGTGCCATGAATAACAAGAGGTCCTATGTAGAAAGGCTAGCAGCAGAAGCTGAGAGTGCTGCAGCAAGAGGTGAAATGAGCACTGTCTACAAGATCACCTGACGTCTCTGTGGTAACTACTCTGCCCAAGTGAAAGGCAAAGATGGCAGCACTATTACAACTGAATGTGAAAAACCTGAAAGATGGGTTGAATATTTCTGTGAAGTCCTGAACCACCCTCAGCCAGATGAACCCGCCGACCCCCACCAGTGCCAGATGACCTCAACATCGACACCAGTCCCCCAACAGAAGCGGAAGTTAGAAATGCCATCAAAGCTATGAAGAGTAGAAAAGCCCAAGGCGTAGCCTCCATTCATGCTGAAATGTTGAAGGCCGACCTCAATACAGCTACAAGAGTCCTGACTAAATTGTTCGACACCATTTGGGAAAAAAGAGACTATCCCAGGTGACTGGGACAAAGGACTCATTATAAAAATCCTTAAGAAAGGCAAGTAGAATCCTTCTTTTTGGAAGAATCGAGACAGGTATCGATAAGAAGCTTAGACAAGAACAAGTGGAATTCCGGAAGAGAAGAGGGTACACTGATCAGATATTTGCATTGAGAAACATCATAGAGCAGACTTAGAATGGAACTGCCCACTGCCCACTGCCTCATTGATTTCAAAAAGGCCTTTGGTAGTATCCACCATTACACTCTGTGGAAGATGCTAATATCCTATGGAGTACCTCTAAAGATTGTTTCAATGATAGAGACATTCTACAACCACTTTGAATGCAGTGTCATCCTCAGTAATACATCCTCTGAGTGGTTCCCAGAGAAATCGGGTGTTAGACAGGGATGCACCCTCTCACCCATCCTCTTCTTTGTCGTCATCGACTGGGTCATGCGGAAAACTACATCACATAAACCCAGGAGTATCCAATGGCCTCTCCTTTCCCAGTTAGAACACCTCGACTTTGCTAATGACCTTGCATTAGAGAGATATGCAAATCAAACTGGGATTACCATCAATACATCGAAGACACAAGTGATGAGCATCAACAACCACACCAACCGCACCTGTTACAGTAAATGGTGAACCACTTGAGTTTGTACAGGACTTTACCTACCTGGGTAGTCTCATCAGCAAAGAAAATGGAGGCCAAAAACAAATCAAGGCAAGACTCCGGTAAAGCCCGCTGTACTTTCACCAAAGTGCAGAACATTTGGAAGTCTAACCAATACACCACCAAAACAAAGATAAGACTTTACAACAGTAATCTGAAGTCCATCCTACTGTATGGCTCAGAGTGATGGCGAGGGGTTAAAGGGACATGGCAAAGATCAATGCGTTCCACAATGGATGTTTGAGAAAGATCTGCCGAATATTATGACCAAATAAAATTTCCAACATGGAACTCTATAAGAAGACTGTTGCAATAGTGCTGTCCTCGAAATCAAACGCCGACGACTGACATGGCTCGAACACGTCCTGAGAATGCCCAAAGACAGCATCCCCAAAGTGGCACTGAGATGGACACCACCTGGAAAAGGGAAGCGAGGACGGCCAACGATGACATGGCGACAGACAGTAATGGCCGAGTTGAAAGAGAAGGGGCAGTCATAGGGTGAGACTCAGGCCTCAGCTAAAGACAGGACCTTGTGGCAAAACATTGTTGTGGCCTTATGTCCAACTGGAGACGAAGAGGATAAGAGAAAGTGAAATAATAAACATAACCCAGAATACATCTTGGTACATGTTTGTGACATGTCAAAATTCCGGATGCTATGGATGTTATCGTAAGGTATAGTCGCCTCCTCATTGTTGGTGTCACCATACTTGTCTTAACCTCCTCCCACAAGATATAACTCTTAACTTCGTACACTTCTGTGAATTGATAGCCTACTCCTGGCTTCGTTCGTCTTCTCCATTCTCTCTCATGGGTACACCCAGAAATGTAAGACATATTTATCTTATTGTGCATTGTATTTCACGGCGCTTGTGGAAAGACAGCTTGAAGTATCTACACATGTCCTCCAATTTGTATCAACTGTATAATTATATTCTATATAGAATTAAAAGTAAGAAGTAATATACAAATTGGAAATAAATATTATTATTGTCGTGATGTAGCCTGTGCAAGTCGCATATCAGTGTTATTTTATATCCATGTATCACGACTGTAATTAGTGAAGACGTATCACATGCTGTACTAGACATTTCCCAGTCTTGAGTACTCCACATAATTACTCATCATAATATAATATCATGATTGTAGATAAACGATGAGATGTTATATATTATTATTGTGAGATTTGAAATGGTGAACTATTTAAACGACACGAGAAACTATTATTAGATATGTAACAAACATTAGTATACACCATATGAAGGTAAAACTTTATTTATAAATTTTTCATACCAAATATGGACGTACCTAGAACAATATTTTAAACATCATGGTGCCATCGTAATCATAAATGTTCTATAACAAAATGCATGAAGATGATGAACATATATGAAAGAGATATTGAGTAACTTCAGCCTATCAATATCTATTAGAGGTAACCAATCATGCGAATTGCGCCTTAGGGGTGCAGCGAAACATAAAGACGGGAGTTTGCTATCAGATTAAATAGAAACCAATAAGATAATGTGATAGAATTCAGCATCAGGAAAAAACTAACAACATTTTTGTCGAAAGCTTTAAACGATCAATATCTATCACAATCATGATAAGCAAACATCACCTAGATGATAAAGATATTTTGATACACCTGATTTTGATATTCAACTAATGTATCATCAGTAATAACTCCGCTCAGTTACCACTAGAAAGAAGGAAAAATCATGACCATCTATACAAATATGAAGCAAAGAAAGGGCATGTACCTATATCCAATTATTTAGGCATGTAAGAAGAACTGTGAACCTATACCTCCATTAATCTAAGCATAATTAAATCAGTGCATAGTTTAATTTAAGCATCAAAAAGTACAGATCTATACATACGTAGGCCTATATACATCTGAACTATTCATCAGCCTGTGGGTGACCAGATAATCCCCTTTTCGTACGTCACAAATATGTTACGCCCACAGGGAAGCGATTGATCTAGGCTACGTACAAAAAGCGGGAATTAATTATATAAAGTACCATTTGACACCACAGCTCGTAGTAAACAACACGTGCATGTGGTTCAAAAGTGGGTTAAGATATATACAAGATCAATATTTTGATACCACAGTTTACATTCAGCAGAGCTTAAATACAAGAGAATATTCTATCAATATTATTCGACTAACAAATTAATTGAAATCAAATGAATAAAATATATCAAAAATAATCCCATCTTATGGCATTTATAATCTGGATATGAAAATGCGTTTGATCTATCAACAATTGCTATAATATGTCAGAGCTTCTCGCCATCTGACGACTGATAAGTGGAAAAGTCCATTCTGTTTTCCTCCTTACGTGATGTAATCATACAATACTTAAGAGACAACGACATCAAAGAGTTGGCTCACCTACACCATATGGATAAGTAGAATGAAGCTGCCCTATCAATTGTTTGTAAATACCTATCTAAATTACACAGAATAAGATGTAATATTCTCGCATTTGACTAAATGGAGGAAAACAGCATTAAGATAATATCATCCCATCTTACGAAATCATAAACAGAACAGAAATTAAAGTTATAATTAAGTAGCATTAGGATGTTTTGCCGTCAAGTAAAACTTGTAAATCTTCATTGCCTTTTACGTCAATCGTTTAAAGGTAGCTTGATGCCCCCCCCCACTCTATCCCCTCTCTCTTTCTCTCTCTCTATCTATCTATCTATCTATCTATCTATCTCTCGCTCGCTCGCTTGCTCGTTTGCTCGTTCGCTCGCTCTCTATCTCTCCTTCTATCTATCTCTCTCTATTTATCTGTCCATCTATATATATATATATATATATATATATATATATATATATATATATATATATATATATATATATATTGATTTGAAAATCTTATGTATAGTGGAACAATGTCCAATGGAGTACTAAAGGTCTAGAATAAAATATTAGCTCATTCCTCGGCATATAATACCAATAACTCAAGTTCTACAGGTTATACTTGTATATTTTCTTAAAATGAGCTTCCTTGGGTTTACAGGGAATTTCAATAGAGATATGGTAGAGTACTGCAATGCAAACCTCCAGGTTGGGCGGTATAATCCGGCTCATACCTATGATTTATGGGACTTATATCCCTAGTTAGATACCCTTCTGTCATCCGTGTCGGGTGTGACCAGCGTCAAGGCTTGACAACTCAAATCCTTGAGTTAATATAATCAAGTCTAATGGGAGCTAGCCTGAAGTGTATATCCAGGTGATCTACCTGACTCCATAATCGTCATCAACCAATGTCAAGTATGTTTCAACTAAACATATAATAGCTAAATATTCAATATTTTATAATTACTTCCAAATAAGAAAAACTCTCTGTCCGCTTTTATCCATCTTATAATATACCTACTGTTTCAATGGCACAGGAAGGAGACACCTCATGGAAGTAAACATAAGAGTCTATTATCGCCCACGATATTTTCAGCGTATGAATGGCTGATAAAGGAACTCATAAGAAGGATGTTTGGCACTTAGAAAGTGACAGTTTCATTGTTTGGTTGGTATCATCTAAGATGAAGGATGCTTTAATTCAATCCAATTATGATTTAAATACTTTCATGAAGAAAGCGCACTTAAATAGATAAGTGACGATGATGTAATATAAGTAATTTAATTATGCCAGAAAAAAATATATTATACCTATTATAGACACTGTATTTAATTTATTTAGGATTTGTCACCTCTAGATTGCCACCATTCTTCTTGTGTCTGGAAATACTTGGAAATAAGCTTCGACGGATATATGTTTCAAAATATCGAACGCTAATATAAGAAATTCAAATATAGATCGCTGGCTCGATTTATACATACTACCATCCGAGACCTAATACTTGGATCTTACAAAATGCCAAAAATCTCAGATCACAAAGAATTTTTGATCAAGGAAGACAAACAGGAAATGCTTATCTATCGGTGTTTGGTATTATTTCCACATATATATAAACTACATTATCATCTAAAGTGTCATGATAATTATCTTATCATAATATTTGGCCTCAATGAGCGATTTTTATTTGGTTGTGGAAAATGCAGCAACATACAAAAAGTGTCAACTTAGGTCAATTGATCTAAAGCCCCTTCGAGTACAAAAACTACAGAAAATATAGATTATGGTTAAATACATTTTATCCTTTTATTTGTCGATATAAGGTTATTATGTAGAAATTTGTATTTATAACATTCTAGGTAAAAAACAACTTTAATTATATTTATTAGCATTAAAAATGTCATAAGTAGCTAACGACCTGATTGTCGCCTAATTCCTAATATGTACCCTACTTGTCATAGTGTTCTGATCGTTGCCATATCGTAACTACGGTTATCCGTACGCAGATAAAATCTACGAAGCTAACGAGTGATACGGTAAATATTTATTTTATGGGCCGTATCTAGGGACTTTCTGTCAGGCTGTACACGATAGGGAAATTAACACTTTGACGTAGGCACAATAATTATAGTCATAGAAATATTATACGATTATGTTTCTCGCTGGCATTGTCATCAGGTAGCATGTAGCGGACAAAAGCAGAACATATATTAGATAATTGGAATACTGGAGACAGCTACGTCCTTAGATACCTAAAGTAGCATAGATATAAATATATATAGATAACGCTTTCTACAAGTTGTGGTTTCGATTCCTACTCAGTTCTTTGTTTATGGGGTATGTTTCTTTAGGGAGTCGCCCATCAGCCACATGTCTCAGGTGTGATTAGCGCGAGGCACTAATCATCTGAACTAAAATCACCATAAGCAGTAAGTGAATCAAATTTTGTTTGTCATCTGTTTGGACATTAAGAATTACAATCGAATTTTTCCAGACAAAGAAACGTTGTGGAGCATTGTAAATTCTTCTAACTTCAAAATGTTCCTTCCATTTACAATATGATTGCTTCCCTAAAAAATACATATATAAACCTCAGCCTATGTTTAAAAAACACCTACTGCTATAGCACTCCGTAAATATATTGTCACAATTAAGTTATTACAGTCATTAGACTGCACATTACACGCTGCTAAACATCACGATTCACCAAATACCACGACTTCCGATTGAACGAACCACTCTTCAGCTTATTCTAACTCGTCATACACGTGGCTCTTGTGTTTCAGCGCGGTCTTGTTGGGAACCAATTGACGTACAGGTAGTCATTGACTTACGAGCTTGATTGGTTACGACCGACTGGTCGTAAGTTGATCTGGTCGAAAGTAGGCCTTTGTTATAATTATCTTACATATATTATACTGAGTAATGATATTATAATCATCTTTATGTCGTACCACCGGTCGTAAAGTCGCAGAGTCATAAATTGCGTAGATCGTAAGTCGACGGCTACTGGTATTTAAACTGATTCGTTATTATGTCCACTGAACATTTCTTGAAACCACTCTGAACTGGTCGTTTCAATTTAACGTCAGGTCAAAATGTTTTTTTCTGGTCAGATCCCTCAATTAATCATATGACATTCACTACTACCGATTGTCATCAAAGGGTCGGGACAGCTATTCAAGGTATAACTATAAATTAATTGCGTTTGCCTTGTTTGATGAGTGTATAATCCCAGCATTGCAGTAAATTCAGCTACTGTTATCATTGCATAAGTATAATAACTGTTGATAGATTTATTAACTTTGATAGTTTTATGTTTTTTTCGAATCATGCAAAACATCACTTGAAGCAAATAGTAGAACACAAATATGTTGTTTAGAATTATAATTGAATTTAAATCATTATGTATAAATGATGGAACATTGAATGTTAATGTCACTATTTGAAACAATTGTCTAAACCTAACAGGAACCACTGGTCCATCTGTATTTTGATGGGCCAGGAACACCCTCTAAATGTCGTAAGGTAGAGTTAAATGCTGGACCCAAGAAGCAGATTTGTGAACATAGTCGTGACCACCGAGCTTCCAGCCTCATTACATTACTGAAATGGACAGGTAATGAACTTGATCTATGACATCGGTAAATATAACATGTGTTATATCTTGAGATCATTGGATAAGTGGCTACAATTTTCCGATGATGAAAATGGTGGAAATGGGTGCATATGCAAAACATGATGATCTTGCTAAAGCTTTGTTGTAGAGCCAGGTCATTTGGTGCTAGCTGGATATTGTCGACTTTCTGTATATGTATTGACCTGGATGGCTGGCTCGTTTCAAATGACGCCATGGGGTAACCCACCAAAAGATACACAGGGAGAGTTGGAGTGCCGGCCCCGCAGTTGTTGCCACGGTATGGATTGAACTATGCTGTGACTATTATTATAACAAAAGCATAACTGGCTGCAGCTGTGTTCGACAATTGAATTACAAAAGTTGATCATCAGAATGAGACTACTAGGACGTAAAGTCATCCGTCCTTCTTGTAGATAATGCCACCACCCACAAAGTGAACGCCGCACTCACCAAATGTCACACTACACTTCCTGCCACCTAACACTACAATCCGAATCCAGCCCCTTGATGCAGCCACCATTCGTACAAAGGACTATTTAAATACATTTGTTGCAGCAAACAGATTATATCATAGCAGGCCATATCACCAAACAAATCCAATTGCTAAGATCAGTTGCTAAATAATATTCCCAGTGATTAGTATGAACTATATCAATTGATCATCTAACAATATGACGTATACAAGGTTTAAGGGTTCCATTTATATTTAATTGTGTAATACAGAATTACTTATTATTCCATTTAAAACACATACTAACCGTATCCTTGGTTTGTTTAATCTTTCACACAACATTAGTTATTGTTTGATCGTGTTAGTGTCCTCTTCACGATTTACAACTGAGTATTTACGGTCTAATAAGTCTACATCTGGCCAACGAGTGATAGTAGTTTGTTAACGAGATATACGTCAGGCCACCGAACTTGGAAAACCTAATTACCAACTTCGTGTGGTTCACTTGTCAACGTAACTCTCCATAATGAAGTTTTCGGGTAGAACCATCTCATAGCCTGCTGGCATTATAGTAATCCTTGTAATTATAGTGACGAGAGATTGTGTGCATAGTATTTAATATGGCACAGTACTCATTGATACAGAGACTATAACATGGTTGTTTATAATACCTCAGAGTATCTTCCTAATGTTGTTGTCTTGTTGATATAACTCTGGTAATCTTCATATAGGTATTTATAAATAATTGTTCGAACAGTTAGACTAACGTCAATTGTTCATTATGGTTTTTTGTAAGGATACATCTCCACATGGGATTAAACAACGCCCTCTTCTGGAAGTCATTCCGGTATCCCACAATATGTGGCTTTGCGTTATTCACCAATTTAATCCGACCTAAGCTTAATTTATTATATCAGTTGTTATATCAAAGTCGACTGTTATGCTGCTTTGTTAATAATGAATACCTTCCACTGCTATAACAATACGCCCAGTAGGAAGACACAAACCAGTAGTGACCTCTTGTCTCATTATGTGGACTTGAGAAATTGTTCTTATATACAGAGCTGCACAAAAACTATGTGAGACCAGAAAGTAAGGCTTATGTGATCACATGGTCATCTTAATAATAATGCATTATCATGATAGTCAACATCTTAACAACACATCACATTCCCATTCTTTACTGTTATATGCTAGAAACATTTAACTATATTAGTCGAGCTTACATTCAAATTTAGATAGTTTTCATCATATCAGAAACTACTTATTTTCAACACCTAAACATGATACATAGATATCTACCTTCATCTCGTGTAATGATCTACCTCAGCAAATATATATCATCCCCGCCTCATCACTCTGATAATTTGTAATTAATCAGCGATTTTAAAACTCCAGAGAAGGATAAGGTGCTCCAATAGTATAGCAAGCACATACTAAAGTTAAACTTGTCTGATAATTAAAAAATAGACTGGGTTAAATGGCGCTGATACGAATCGGGTTTGGATGATGGCCTAATAAATCCAAGTCGCATAATTCGTATGACACGATAACAAACTGTACACTCTCTCGTGGTATACATTTATGTACTTGTAGAAGATCATGATCATATGATATATGCCTATATTTAATATATATCATCACATATCATTAATAATTACCTACCATCACTCATTAGATTATGATTTGTTTTCTACACTTTATCAACGTTTTGACTTAACAATGATCAAGCTAATATAGTTTTGTTATTTTTAAAGGTAACTCATCTGAACCTTATCGGTCTGATGCAGTTATTTGAGATAATCTGTATAATGAACGTTAAGCCAGAAATCACCATTTATAATAAGGCTAACTATCAAGAGATATATTACTAATATTAATCGAATACATTTTCTAAAATTAATATTCCCATAACTGTTATATTTATCATATACCAGACACATTTTTTGGCAACATGTTAATAACTTTACCGACCTTTATCTTACCTGGTACAATATCACAAAATAGACTTCAACATCTACCTATCAGAAGAATATCATTTTATGTGTATTGATGAAGTGCACGTTTTATATTAATATTCGTCCGACGTTGAAATTTGATTTATTGATTTATCCATCAATTTATCTGTTATTAGGCGCAATTAGCAGTTGTGTGGCAGCTTGTATCGGGTTAAGTGCATATATATGCAAATTAAATCACTATGGTATAATAAATAATTATGAAATAAAATAATAAGCACAATTTCTTCAATAAACATCCCATCTGATAGTTATATAGATATATATTTGACAAAAAAACGGCATGAAATACAATAGGGCATTTGATATTTGCATCAAATCAAATACAATTTCAAATTCATTGAAAGCTGCAATCAATTCCTTCCTGGATCGTTTATTTCTACATATTTCACAATGGACTCCAGGGTAATCGAGCTCACTAAATAGGCGATGTGTTCTTTTCTGGGCACCAACTAACCAGATCTTATTTTAAATGACAATTGACAATTGCTCAATAATGACTGGTCCCCTTTTATTAGATTATTCGCTAGAATAATCGCCTAAAACGTGACCCTACATTGAGGCATCTTAGCAAATGACTCCCATCAATCAGTGACGTGCAAAAACCTTATATCACACCTACGTGAGCCTTATTTAAAGGTGTTATACTCCGTACGAAAGCAATCCTACCGAGAAACAGTGTTGAAAAATATTTTCTTTTTCATAAATCCAAAAGTTCAATTTGTATGATTGAAATTATATATTTTAAATTTAAATCACATCCTCTTGCCAATTAATTTAAGGCATTAAGATGTATATTGTGATGAAATATAGACATTAATTGAATATATAAAATCAGGTATATAGTTTCGAAGCATTTTGTTTTCAATCTTAAGACTTTTGCATCAATCAGCAATGTCTGACACCAACTAATTTAAATAACATAATATTAAAGTAATAGTAGTGCATAGAGCGTCTTATTTAACTTGAGTTGTTGTAAGGTGTTTATGATTGAAGACATAATTAAGACATAGTATGGCTCATATAGCTATATATTTCATAATCTATGGATTTAAAGGAATGGTGGTATACCTTATATTACAAAGTCAATTATTTATAAAAATATGAAGAACAATCGATCAATCGAACATCAGCTCAATAAGGGTCAGTCAATAGTAATTATTGAAGATATTATATTGACCCCTAATTAGAGCTAACATACATATATCGTGTGCGTAGAAGGACGATGTGACATGATGTACATAACAGAAACAATGAAGTTTATTATCATTGTGACAACTATAATACTACAGTCTGTGGTGATGTTCTTATCAGCTGATATCAACAGAGATGGTGTAGGTGACAACTGGCTAACATAAATTTGATGCTTAGGTTCTGTAAGGTCACCACTCTAGTTAATATCTTGTGAGCGTCATGCAACCTCCTTCTTCTTATTCCAATGATAACGCTGTAGTAGATCGCAGTCTTATAGAATACTTGTATAATATATATATATATATATATATATATATATATATATATATATATATATATATATATCCTAAAACACACATTGCCCGTGTGACTGGTCACCAGCTACAGGTTCACTGGATATGATAAGTGTTTGCTAAATTTAATGCCTTCATGGAATAATGTTATGTTGTGTTATTTATTACCAGAGTAAATGGTTTTAACTTCAGACAAAGATTTTTATTACCTTATCGCCATTTGCTAAATAAGATAAATTAAAACGAGGTTATCCTATTAATCTATAATACCAATAAAAGGCTCTAATTTTGACATTGGAGGATTTTGTATTTATGTACTATAATTTCAAAATATTATGTAGTACATCATAAACTGTTCTGTTTTTAACACCTATATATTTAACTATTAGATAATAGCCATCTTAAATAGCATCAGTTTTTCCATAATTAACATGCGTCAAACACACACACACACACACACACATATATATATATATATATATATATATATATATATATATATATATATATATATATATATATATATATATATATATATATATATAAACCGACACTAAACGTAACAAACAATATACTTTATATATAACTAGCTACTTTTGAATATGAAATACAAAGGAGAAAATACACAAGGCGTTATACGATTACAGATTAGCAACATATGAAATACACTATAATCTGGAAATTGCATTTAGCTGCAATTACAATTATGACATAAAACAGATAAATGAGGTGCAGTGTCAGTTATTGTTTGGTATATAATTCACCACGAGTCAAAATATCCATATTCGGCAAACAGAAAGATGGGCACAATAACTGCGACATCATTTCGAATTTAATTTCCCACCGGCAAGATACTGTCAGGTTCTATCACAAAGGGTTCATTTTAGCATGAAATAAACTCGCAATTATTCACTCTTTTAAGAAGCGATTAATACGGCGATGAGAAGGTGACATAAGGGAATGGATTAGTTGCTAAACTGTGTGTCATAAGACCTTTATTGGTGAAGAGTGGAGGTACTTCACCCCACCTAGACGACGTTATCACAGACTCACTTCTGCATTAGTATTGATAGAGCAAGTAGTAATGGTTTAGTATTAGTTAATATAGCAATAAATTGTATGTAAAAATAACATCAAGGTGACTATTGAAGATAACTATTATTAGATGGAACTAAATGAGTAAATCTGCTGTCAAACTAATTTGTATGACATTATTAATAATTTCGTTAAGGTTATCTCGGCCTACTCTTTGCATTCTGTGAATCAAAATAAATATTTCGATGTTTTCTAGACACCGACTTTGACCCACTGTGATGGATTATTCCAATAAAACTCATTAATATTCTTTTCGGCCACTCGGACCCTATGCTCCTGGTTCACCACAACTTATTACAGTATAACAAAACTCTACTTTGTATAAATTATGCTAAAATACCATCTTCTATCACCTTCAACTGAATTTTTATCTCACCCTGGTCATTAGTACATACAATACAATACACAGGATTGTTATTCACAACATCGGATGCTTCAGCTTAAATCAAATAGTATACATTTTGTCAAAGTAAGACGACTATAAATCTTATTTTTACCATATTTGTATTTGAATGAAGAGAATATTCCAAAAGGAATAAGGTAGAAGGAAACTCGGAAGATGATAAAATATCTGGAAAGTATTACAACGGAACATTACTGATATGGCTAACACTGAATAACATCTATCTATCATACCATAATGTCCCACAAATTCCACTTCTTCTATCACAGTAAAACAGAAATTAAGCAAACAGCCATTGATCTGAAGCGATTAATTGAGTTTAACATTTGTGTAATGACTCAGGTTTATATAGATCTACTAGAGAGAAAAAAAACCAGGATTAAACTAGACAAAAATAGGGAAACTAGTATTAGAATATAATTTAAGATTTGTGAAAGGGGATTAAATTATTGTGTAATATCATGAAAACAGGAATCAATAAGGTACTCCGGAACTAATCCGCGAGGCGGCGCTGCGAGCGACCCATTCCTACTTGTGCGGCGCCCATGGTTACATATCAGTTCCGGAACACCATTGTCGGCTTTTTATTCTCTCGATTCGTCTGTATTTGTTTTGGATATGGCGTCAAATAAACGCCAATTCGAAGATATGTCTTTAGTACAACTAAAAACCTGATGAGGTGACGAACTAAGAGGATGTGGTTGCACAATTTATGGTCGAAAACGGGAACTTATAGATAGGTGAGAAGAGCACACTCCTCTTGGTTGTAAATAATGCTCGCGGTTCTGTAACCTATATATTTCAACATGGACGCGCGTAGGCTGAAATCGGCTTGATCTCAGTGCGATATATCGAGTTGAGTATTAGACCTAGAACCTACTTACTAATATTAATTAAGAATATGTTATAATAAGAATATGTAGCCCTATATGCATGGTACCTATTGATAAACGAACTAAATTCTGCATTGTCCTAATATAATTTACCTGTGTGCAGCTTACCATAAATGTCGGCTAAGAGTGCTAGATATCCTGAAGAGCACATGCGGGATTTTGAATAAAAATAAATATACAAGAATATTGGTCAGCGAAAAGCACATATTTAATCAATATTAATCAGTATGATTTATATTTTATGTATGATTGAGTCATGCAGCTTCGTATTCATCTATGTCTGTCTAATTTATTTTCTGAACATAATAAAGCGGGTGATATATCTACAAGAATATCATTGTTTTAATAGACTGAGTTTCTACGAGAACAATGCTGCTGCTGGGACATCGAATAGAGGAGAGAACACGATGTGTATGCGAGCAATGTTCGCATACAAGGATCTGCACTCTGGAATCAATCAATCAATCAAACAATCAATATGTTTATTTCAACCTGAATCTAGAATGGCATTATATATATATATATATATATATATATATATATATATATATATATATATATATATATATATATATAATAAATGAAGCGAGTATATGGTAGATACAGTTTGGGGTTGGACCAAAGATGTTAAATATGTACAAGGATGCAACATGGTATGTTTTAAGAGAAATAACAATAAAAAATATAGTGAAAAGGTTGCATGTGTACTTTTGGTATGCACGTCATTGACAGACTACCCACTAATTTGGGCAATAAGTCACTCCAACATATAGTGTTATGTTAAATCTTCGAGTAGAGATGATGATGCAACAAGTCAATGCGAGTGATGATCTGAATAAGTACCTTAGTAATATTTCTTTACTCAATGGTTGAATGGTTTGAATGACTTGCAGTTTTTCACGTCGTCTGGCAAAGCTAGCCAAGCCTTTAGACATTGGTAAATAAAGGTTCTTGTGACACTATTCTTTTTCTAGCTATGCTATGAGGATCCCGGGAATGACGTGTTTGGTGACTGTGTACAAAACAATTATTTGTAAATAGTATTTGTAATTAAGTAAGTAAAGCAGCAGTGTTGTATGAATATATTAATTTGCAGAGTTGAATATCATATATGTCCATTAATTTGGTAATGCCGAGCTGCTTAAAACATTTAGTTATCGGTGCATTGTATCCAACATTTCATATATTTCTGATTGATTTATTCTGTAATAATTCATGTTTATGCAGTCTGTATTGATCCCCATAACATTGTGCCATGCGTACGAGGAAAATGAATATGACTGTAATATAATGATTTAAAATTATCGACAGACATATCTTTTGACCGTATGCATTGCTTATGATCCACTGGATAACTGTTTGTGTAAATACCTAGGAATTTTCCATTTGTTGATTTCCCGGTGTGATGGATGTTATGTTATTGTTTGTGATCTTTAGAGAAAACACAACAAAAGTTGTCTTCTAAACATCCAATGATAATTTGTCATATACTGATATAGAATGATACAACATGAACTTATTTTTGGTGCATTAATTACAGGCAAAATTATTATTTCAATAAAATATAAACATATAATCGGACTTTCATGGGCAAAATAATAGGTCTGCACTATATGTAGTCATATAATCAAAATGTGCCTGACACAACGCCTTACAAGTAGAACTAAATATTTTGACATTATTAACCTACTGGCTAATTCACCTTACTCAACCAATCTTTATAGAGAATATCCCATGCAGTCTTGTCACACCCTGAAGTCATTAAGCTTTTATCCTACATGTAGGAGACTTTAGCCCATGTTGGAGCAGCCAGCGATTTTGCATCCTTATCAAGACTTCGGACTCTCCGTAACGTTTCCATATCATGTTATATGCTGATTATAGTTGGATGTTTCAACTAAGTGGGTTATCTCATATCACCTACAATTTAATGTTTGAAGAACGTCCAGCTCGAATTTCCTATCTACTTTTCTTTTAAACATTCCTTTTATAGAGTTATAACAGTTATATGATCATATTGATTCGCATATTGTCAACCTTAATGCCAACATACCACATCATTCGTATGAACATAAGGGTCTCGAATGTATGGTATTTCAGTGAGCAACAGCCAGGGCAAACGATCTTACCATCTACACTGAATATTCGCTCAACTGGAGCAGAAGAAGCCAGTACAGTGAGGTATTGTTTACCCAGCTTACTGAGATTTGGAATGTTCAGCTGTTGTTGCTGCCAATAAGATAAAGCGTTAGTCTGCTTAAGATGCATTGCTGACCGAAGTAATCTGAAATCTCACTGTCTGCTGACGAAATTGTTGTGGGAACCCTGCGATTCCCCATAAATGGGAACACCTTTTAACGCTTTCTGTGGGTTTCCAGAATATCCTGTGAAGCTTGTGCTTCAAGTGCTTGTTGTATACACACGGCCTCTGTTTTGAGGGTCTGCTTCATTGATGCTAACTGGTTAACTGAACAACACCTTGAGGTTTCCAGTTGTATTCCCAGAGATGTCGAAATGATCAAGTATTGTCAGAGTGAAGGTTTATCTGATATAATAATATATTTGTTCAAACATTATTCAAGTTGAGTTCCTCTAAGACGTTTTACATTAAAAACAGAATTAAAACATTTACTGGCTCACATAGCCCATGTACGTTTCATTTTATAAAGACTATATAAGACTAATTTAGATAAGTGGGGTTTCAGACCGTTATCAATTATTTCTTTATTTTCTGCCTGTTACATATAATTAAGCAACTTATTCCACAGTCTGGGATTTGTTTCCATACATTGCGGTGTGGTCTTTTGACACTGTCTAAAGAGAACATAATCATAAAATCATATATACTTATTGATCAGATCACTTAAATACTGTACTGGTGGTCTATTCAGTACTAAGTATATTCGAAAGGTGTGAAACAGGTGATCTGAAGGATCCGATGTAAGCAGTTTGAGAGAGAGAGAGAGAGAGAGAGAGAGAGAGAGAGAGAGTGGTGGTGATTGAGTGAGTGAGAGAAAGAATGAGAGAGAAAGAGAGAGAAATAGAGATACGTTAAGACGGCATTTCAATACAGGAACCGGAAGAAAATTAAAACCATCTATCCGTTCCTTAACTGACCTCACATTGGATATATTAAGAAACTCTGGGCACAAAATGTTTACTCATTCGTTTTTTTGTATTTTGCTAAGCTGTTAGATATATCGGCCGACGGTTGATATGATTGTTTTACTCGGCTTGATGTTAACAAATAGTTCGTGATCTATGCATAATATGTTTCAATGATTCGGGACTTAAGGAAATAAAACCACAAAAGGAATCGTTTCGGGATCATCTTAGGGAATTGTTGTTTAAATCTGAAGAAAAAACGAAATAAACATTTACGGTTTTGTACAATTATTTACAAGACCAGTTAGTGTTTAAATGAATAAGATTATGTTTGCTTACTTACAACTACTTAAAAGAATAGCTTATCTTTAATGTGATGTGATGTTTATTTTCCAAGAGAATCTAACTAAAGATAGACGCATTACTGGTGAGAAATACGACAACATTTTACATTATGTTGAAGTTGTAATTACTTTTTAAGACCATATCCAGATAACGTGCTCTAATAACATCGAGAACAATGCCCGATTCAAGTCACAGATGCTCTGGGTGAGTCATCCTCCGTACTTCATCTACCTCTGGGCTCAACCTGCCTTAACTACTGCTAATTGACAGTTCAGTAACAACTAAATTTATGAATATTCATCGTGTTTAAATTGTGTCATCGTTAATCACTTGTGCGAACATATTTGTATTATTCCCACAAAACTGAAAAAAAGCTTTTACTCATTTGATAAATAAAAAAGAGGGGGGTCCAAATTCATAACATTCGACGATATACAGATATCAAGACAGACAAATGAACATAATCATTCTGGCACCTGTCCATCTCGACAAAGTAGCGAGCGCATAAGACATTCAACTGATTAGACAGATAGATAGGGACTGACATAAGACTGGTTAAACATCCACCAACACAGAAACATTAACAGATAGGTAGTCAGTTACATCAACATCAAGATAATCGAGGAGACACACTGTATCTTCATATATCCCGGATAGACACCAAAAAAGGAGAAAAGGTTAAGTACACAAAATGAATGATTACGAAATATAAATTGTCAGCTAAGACCTGATATGTACAGTGACATCACACTTATGGTCTAACCGATTCCCATCCATAACGTCCTTATCGTCATATGTATGTCACGATATATCAAGTGCTTGAGCAAAGACATGGTTATAGCAATGTAAGGTATGAAGCCATTCTAATATAGATTATTGTAGACAACCTTTCACACAATAAAGTCATCTGTTTAACAAATGAAGGCATGTGATGATCAGCAACTGTTCGTCTCAGCCGTGGAACGTATTATATGACGGATGATGATACCATTTGACTTTGCTACTTATATGAGGTATCGTAACGTCTGTATTTTAGTATAAATAAAAAATCACGTTTTTGCAATCGAAATTTGTGAAGTAAGTACGCCACCTTAGACTACGGCTTCGTGTAACAAATAAATAAATAATGATGGCATAGTCTATCTATTTATCTGTACTAGAAAATGAATTATACCACATATTTGTTATTAAATATAGCAATTACTTGTAATGTTATCAAACTGAGTTACAAAATTATTATAACTTTGTTCGCGGTTAAGACTTTTTGAAATATAAACATTATTTACATTGAGTCAAATTACGTGTAAAATATTCTCTAAAGTAGTAATTAAGCCATCATGAGTAAAGTATTTATATTTATCGAAATGTTTAGTCAACACTAAACCCTATAAAAGGTTAACAGTACTTTTTAGTTTCTCACATTATGAAATATTTAATGATTAGAAATATTTCTATTAGAAATAGGCATCCTGATATAAGGACATTAAAGTTCCACATCAGACTTAGAAACGTTACGCCTATTTTATAGCTATCTTAAATTAGGCTTTATCAACATCCACATTGTAAATATAACAGTGAATATAATTAAGAATCAGATGTAAAATAATTTGAGTGAAATAAAATAGTAAATCTAATTTGAAAATAAATACTATATAGCAATATTAATTATATATATATATATATATATATATATATATATATATATATATATATATATATATATATATGACTTATTTCATCAAAATATTTGACACAAGTACGCCACTGTGGATGATTGATGTTTTACGGCCACTTTTGTAGGCTAAATGGGCCGAACGCCATTGTGGACTATAGCTTTATATAACAAATAAATAATGGTAGCATGTTCTGTATTAGAAAATAAATTAAACCACAGTATTTGCCCATAATGTTATCATATGTTATCACGTTCATGGATAGAATGTTTACCATACATACACACACTATTTATATCCAGTCAAATTACGTGTCAAATATTCTCTAAACTAGTAATTATACCATCGAGGGTAAAGTATTTATGTTTTTTTTAAATATTTACTGAACGCTAAGCCCTATCTCTGAGATGGTGACATAGATTCACGTCACCCAGAAAAGGCTAACATTACTTCATCAAATTATGAAATATTTAATGACTAGAAATCATTCTATAAGAAATGTATATCCTTATATAAGAACACTAAAGCTCATTATCAAACCTAAAGACACTACGCCTATTTTAACACTTTATCTACCCACTCGGTCAATTTATTAATAGTGCATTAGTTGAGTTGTTTATCCTCGGTGCAGGTCAAGTCTGGGAGATGTGTCCGACCGACAAATGCCAAAGGAAAACATCCCACAAGCACAGATGTAAGTCGGTTTCGAACCCACAACATAACATTTTGTGGGGCAATGCTCTAATCACTGCGCCATTATGATGTCCTGGGACTGTATATTACACTAGAGCTTTGAAGTGTAAATATACATCATACTCTGTGGTGCGCAAAATACGTCTCTGATATATAAATTAGAGTAAATGAAGTTCATAATATAAGTCAAAACGCTTAAAGGATCATCATATTACTACTACTTATACTAATAATAATAATAATAATACAATTACTGCTATCACCACCATCACCTACCACCAATACTAGGACACTGAATGGCCTAAATTGTGCCGATGTGTCGTTAAACAACATTCATCCATCCACCACCAATATTATTTATAATAATACTATAAAACAAAATTATATTTGATATTTGTAAGGTAATAAAGCCATCATAAACATAATAAAGATTTCATTTGTGAGTTATTTTCTATATTCGCGTGTTAGATTAATTTTGGGGTATTGTTAATTTAAGAATGGGCTCCTGCTTTATTAACTGTACATACGATTAAGTTATATTTTAAAACTATGCTATAAGAAACTACATCATAAATAGACGGATATTATTTAATAAAGACCACCTTTAACATGTTAATATATATATATATATATATATATATATATATATATATATATATATATATATATATATATATATATATATATATATATATATATAAAATTTGATCTGTCTAGAAGTATAAATGTAATATTCCATCCTTAAGTCTCATCATTCTAAATGGGAATGAGTATGGATTCTTGAAGATGTTAATATTACCAGTCAGTATGAAACTTTCATGTTGTTATTCATTCAGGTAAAAATAAGTGAACGACAACCAATAATTACATCTTGAGATAAGAGGAGGTTGATGAAAGTAGATACAAGAGAGACTATAATGTTTCTTCTAAGACACACCAAAGAGGAGAGACCTGATGGTGATAATTAGAATGAGATCTGAGTGAATAATGCCACAGCGTTGTTATTTGTTCTTAGATTTGTCACATAATTATCAGACATTTTCCATCAAAGAAGTACACCATAAGAAATGCATTATCTGCCAAGATTTCATAATAAGCGAATCAAATAATAAAGGATTTCTACCTATGAACTGTTTTCTGGATCTCTGATAAAGGTAAAAATTAACAGGTTCATTGTCCGTATCCATCATGGCCTTAGAGGTAGGTCAGTATTTCCATCCTTTTTCAACGCCATGGGGATTCATAAAATTATAACAAAAAAAGTTAAAGCTTGACGAGTGTTGTTTGATTTCAATCAGGTTATACGTAAAATAGCACCTGAGGATGACATGACGATCAGGTAAGCGAAGTCGGGTGTATATTTTGGTCTTTGTAATAAAAGACATTGTGCATGTTAAAAAATAAAATAGAGCATTATACTACTAACAAATAAAACATTCAGTGTTCGCATTGTGCAGCTGGGAGCATTGCGATGTTGACATTCATCTCATTGCCCTCTTGGGTAGTCTCTCATGTGTGTCATATGAAACCAACAATAAATTTTATACGATTACAAATTTGTTATTTGGTTGAATATAAATCAATAACATAATTAGTGAATCGTAACTTTAAAGGAAACAATACACTGGTTATAGCATTTTTCCCTTTTGAAATCACCCAAAAGACATGGATTATGGCAACAATCCTAATGTCAATGCTATACAACGAATTAGGTATGACTGGATTGTTAATTTGTATTCTACTCGGCCATCTTCGAAAGCTTCACGCATTAAAGGAATTATCAAGTAGGGTTGTAGGAATGTTAATTTTCTTAGAGACATACGATATTTCTAATAAAGAATATAACACACTACCCTTTACATAACGAATAAAATACTACAGTAATATCATGTAATCTACTGCAGTAGTACTATGTACATAATGTATAGTTATAGATATTCATGTAATCTGTTGATATTTGTATATCAACGTTAGATCACGTTAAGTGAGTATCCTAGCAACGATATGAAATATGAAATGATATTATTATATATCAACAAGCCCAGCCCTAATTCCCTACATAATTGAGCCGCCGTAGAGAATTGGGTTGAAGTATAATATGTTTAAGGTGATAACTTTTGATAAATATTCTGGACACATATCATTCATTATTTTATATGCGATCTCGAGAAATTTGCGATTACTTGTTATATACAATTGTGTCTTATTACATTTACTAATAAATTATTATATAAACTTGTGAAATAAGTAGATATTAATCTAAGAGCCTTTTCCTGAATTGTTTTCTATTTTATATGTATTAGTTTTACTACAAAAATGCCATATAGTGGAACAAACATTAAATTAGCATTCAACACAACTTTTCTATAATAACATTTTGATAACCTGCTCGAGAACATGTGATTATCTAGATAACATTTGTACCTGTCGTCCACAGTAGTAACTTTAGAATATAATTATACACATCAGGTGAACAGCCATATGTTCAAAGTTTGGATGGATGGATGAATGTTGTTTAACGACACATCGGCACAATTTAGGCCATTCAGTATCCTTCAAAGTTTGGAAATGAACAATGTATAAGGTATGCAGATAAATCCATGAGTATCATACATACAACTTTACTTTCATCAAGAGACATTTTAATATTTTCGATCATCCGAGAAAAACTGTTTCGCAACTGTGTTTCCAACTAAAACCAGATAATAAGGGGCTGAATATAGTGTTGAAATAACTGGTAAGTTGATTAACAATTCTCTTTGATATATATATATATATATATATATATATATATATATATATAATTTGTTTTACACTATAACGATGCTATAATTGCAACATATTTAAAAGATACATAAAAACAAACGAATCTTAGTATTACAGAGACATTAACAACCTGATATGGTACCCGAAAACCGGGTTCTTTAACAAGTGAATATTATTTCTGTCTGTTGATAATGAGATGTCACCTGTGTAAAAAATAATATACCCGTGCTGTAACACCACGTAATAAAATGTATCGCTATCTGAAGCGGGCTATACATACGCAACAAGTATTCACCATTATTTTCATAGACATTCATATTAATAGTTAACTTGTACCAATGACCACGTTTACCACAAGGAAAAGTAAAAACCATAACCTTGTATAAACAGATTAAGCCAAAAAGGCGATAACCAATTCATGTCAGAAGAACTATATATTGAAAGCATGCTGAGACATGTGGGTCGAGCTATTATTCAGAAAGTTGCAAAGGATTATGTGTTTGTGATCTCTTCATATTCTCCAATGATCTATTATGACTGTTATAGCTAAAATAGTCAGATATACGGACATAAATCCACTTGTTATGAGCACAAGTAACAAACTTTTAAGGTCGTTATACGTATTTGGATAAATACCCAAGCCTTTGATACCAATCTACGCTGTATTCCACCACCCTCCAGATCCAGCTGTTCCAAACCACCTGACTCACCACTTCTAGCTAAATACCTGTAGACATAATTGTTTATTATCACTTAGGTACGGTAGCTTAGGATATCACCAGTAGTAAAGTATTGTAGCTAAGCTTATATAAGAACAATGTACCTGTCATATTCAGATGACTAAACATTTGATCAACCAAGTCATCTCTTATGTTTATAGAAACAAGTAACCCGAATTCAGATTTACTTAAAACAAATTTTAAACAACCAAGTTTTAACCTAAATATTTTAGGGAAAAAGTAATAAATTTTGGGGGAATTTTAATAACCAATTTTAAACCAAAAATACTTTTCCCCAAAAGGTTTTAGGGTTGTTTTTTTTTTTTTTTTAAAAAAAAAAAAATTTATTTGCGTAATTAAATAATTGCGTTCCATTTATTTGTTTGAAATTTATTATGCTATGCCTATTATTCAAGAATCTTCAAGAGTATACTGCTAAAGCAGAGATACTTCACTATCCTGCAGTTCGCAACGTTATTGTGGATTCCATAAAGTCACCTTTGCAGTTGATACGGTGCCCGCTTCCTCGGTGAGTGTATTCCACAGTGGAATACAACATACGTAGAATGACGGCTGGTAGATCGTGCAAATAGTTGGCAGAGTTCAAAGTTTGTGATTTTTTTGGGATCTGATGTGGTCATCTACTGTGGTAATGATTACAGACAAGCTGGATCGCGTTAGTCCGTGGTGGATTTGAAAGAACCTTGTGATATCTCATATGCGCCTTCGTGTGTACAAAGAGTTCCACGTGAGATTAAAACACATCGCATTGACGCTTGAAGTGCTTCGATAGTCACCAGTGACAAAGAATATGGTATTAGCAGTTTAAATTTCAGTATTACGTTGTATGAAAATATTATATATAAAATATTAATATAAAATGGTAAATATTTAAACTTCCATTTGCTAAAGTACATGGCTATTGAGGAAGCTCATATAATGATTTCAATAGATTTATTTGCAGTTGAAATCCTAAGACGTCTTTAGAAGTCAGGGTAGATATAAAATCTTAAATCACATCCTTTAACAGAACTAAGAAAAAAACTGGCCAACGCCAGAGTTCAGTAGCGAGGACACTTAATGACATACTTCACCACATTTACATCTCCGACGCTTAAAGTAATGTTATGTTGATTTCAGTAAAGACTAATACGTGATGTGGTCTATATTACAATTAAGGTCATTTTATGACTCTTTGTCATATATCCTAGCAAGTTATCGCGTTTGTTTGTTGAAAATACCGCTAAGACCCGACGTTATTCAACAATCTTGGCAAACAATACCAAAAACTAAGAAGTGTTCTACTTTTAGACTATGCTAAAATAAACTCTTACTAAAACATTATTTACCAGAAGGTGCACTTACCTACGACAAAGGCAACAACTTTAAGTAACATAATTAATAATGAATAGCAGTGATTTGACAGAATGTACATGAGTAATTTGAGATCTTGACAGCCGATGAATCAGTTGTTGTATTAATGCTAAAATTAACATTCATTTACCAGAATATTCTGACAATGAGGTAGTTACAGAATATAGATGTTAATTACGAAAGTGTATTGAGATCTTATCAAAATAGTGAAAATGTATTGTGTTTTGCGCATTAAAACAGTAAACTGGGACATCTGGAGATCGCTTAGACGCGATCACGTACACACACTCACACATATTTAATTCTAGAAGATCTAATAACTTCCATTTCAGTTTCGGATCTTCCCCGTTATTGACTATTTTAACACTTTGAGTAAAGATATTACCACAGTATCTAATAACTTGTCCAGTATATTTGGTCATAAACCAATAGTTCATCCAAATGGAATTGTTTTCCAATTTGTTATGAAGCCTTCTCATTTGAATCGAATTATTGTTGGTTTATGCTAAGTATTTTAATATGTTAGATCAGCGGCAGCACACATTAGATTACATGTTAGTCGCCATAATAGTGGCCCATTATTCGAGTTGTGGCAGCTGTTAATCAGTTTTTCTATCGTTTTAACAATAAAGGACCGTTATTCTTCCAATATCAGTGGAAATACAAACCATATATCAGCAGCAGACAACTGATTCCTCGAATCAATTTATATTGAACTGTAGGCTTTGGTTGTGCGTCACCTATGGCAAAGGATTCAAGAACTTTTACTGAATTTTCTTCTATTCCCTGTGTTATTTTACGATGATGAACTCTATGTTATGTTTCTATGGGAAATTCTACTGCCTGTATCACCAGTCTCGAGTATCCTGGTGTATATTTACCTCGATTAGAATGTCAGTATTAAATATCAATTATCTCAGTGTTTATTTGTACCATCGCCAAATTACCAAAAAAAAACAAAGATCGAAATAAGAGTGTTCATTTCTATAATCATTTGTTTCAGATAATACTAAAATCTATTAACATTCTCACTTCTCTTATTTCCTCAGATAATAGACGACCTTCCAGATGTTGGAATAAACATTACTACTGGTGTATCAAAGAATGATAAAAACAAATATATATATATATATTATTTAACACGGCGTTAGCTCAGAGCACTAAGACCAACACATCCATAAAACATTATCTCTCCACAGATGTATAAAAATATTTTAAAACACTCATCACTCGCTTGGTCAAACAGACCATCCACGTTTCACACGTGATAAATGTAATACTTGTTCTTCTGGACCTGTCTGCTGCATTTGATACAGTTGACCATAATGTACTTTTCTCTAGGTTAAAAGATATGTTTGGTCTGTCAGGTAGAGTACTTGAATGGTTTAGATCATATCTGGAACAACGCTCCCAGAGAGTGTCTGTTCATGGTATTTTATCTGACATTCAGTTTTTGTTATCTGGTGTACCACAGGGTTCAGTTCTTGGTCCTCTGGTTTTCACAATGTATACCCGTCCTCTTGGGATCATTGCGCAGCGATATGGGATTAAATATCACTTGTATGCTGATGACACACAGCTGTATATATCACTGGATCCTGACAATGAGTTAAATTTCTCCTCTTTCTTGAAGAATTTAGAACATTGTATTGCCGATATTCGGCTATGGATGACTCAAAATCTTCTAAAACTAAATGATAATAAAACAAATATTTTATATTTGGCATCACCACATTGTGTTAAATCCCTAAAGACACCAGCATTACAGATTGGTACATCTTCGATTACCCCTAATGGGTCAGTAAAAAATCTAGGGGTTATTTTTGACCAATGTATTAACATGCATGAACATGTCACATCAGTATGCCGAGCTGCCTACTACCATCTTAAGAACATCCACTGTTTAAAAGCATTCTTGACACAAGAATCACTTTTAACTGTAGTTCATGCCTTTGTTACATCTCGTATAGACTATTGTAACTCCCTGTTATATGGCATATCTGATTATAACATTAATCGCCTTCAGATTACCACAAATACAGTTATAAGTTGGATTGGAACCAACAACCTGAAGGTTTGACTTGCACCGCAATCAGTGATCTAACTACGTACTAATTCACACTTGACTCAACAAAATAAGATTATGTATAGTTTATGTAGACTACAGTGATAATATGATTAATAAATGAACTCAGCTCGCATTGTAACAAATACTAGAAAATATGATCATATTACCCCAATTCTTCAAAAACTACATTGGCTACCTGTTAGACAGCGTATCCATTTTAAGATTCTGTTAATAACTTATAAATCTATTAATGATATGGCACCAGAATACCTGTGTGAACTGGTTTCCATTAGAAAGTCATCCCGAAAACTCAGGTCATCCAGTCAGATACTATTGCAGGTGCCAGTGTCTCGGCTCAAGTCATATGGTGATTGTGCGTTTAGTGTTGCAGCCCCCAATTTGTGGAATAAGTTGCCGGCAAATATTAGAAATTCGTCGTCTCTTGGAAATTTTAAGTCTCTTCTAAAAACACACCTATTTAAGGTCGCTTTCACAGATAAATAATTATTATCTTTTAAATCATTACAGGGTTTTTACAGACATTATTTGGGGTATTATTAAATTACATATTATTTGTACAGCGCCTTTGAATGGCTCCTGCTAGTAAGGGCGCTTTATTAAATATACATTATTATTATTATTATTATTATTATTATTATTATTAAATGTGTCAATCCACGTGTATAAGAAGTGGTAACATATATTAGATTCTCATTTGACACAACAGGCTGCAGTCAAGAGCAATTTGCTGTGGTTCATAAGTAACCTACATATTATTATATTCCTGCTCCACAGAAGCTGACATTAGCTTCATTCTGAGTTCGTATAATTGAACAATCCGATCTATAAAATGCAGTGAAAGATGATGCAATTTTATAGGTTTTCGATGCGTCAGCCAATCTAAAAGCTTCAAGTTGACCACACGACAAACTTGGCAAACTAAGGCTACTTTTGGAAGCAATCGAATGACTAAGATAAAAATAAAATAGCAACACTGCGAAGTGGATTATTAATGGACTAGAACGAAATATCGCCTCAATTATCAGTGTTATGATTTACTCAATCGTAACACCTAATCTTTATACAATTGCGTTCATCATTTGGAGAACACCATCATCTTTGGCACATTTTACGCGTTTTTCTCATAAATTAAATGGACTTCCAAATAACTGTAACATTTTATAACTGAAACATTTGGGTAATAAAATATTATTACTTAAGTGAGGTATTTATGTTTAATTGCACTCTCAAATCATTAAGGGAAACTGCCAATTGTTGACATTAATAGAGAATTATTTTTTTTGTACCATGTGTGTAGTTGATATTGAGCGAAATATAATTAGTTGTTGTTGTTTAATAATTTCAGTTAATTCTCTTCGTATACGGCTTTGTTGATTTAAGCATAGCTTGATGTTTTATTAAAAGGATGTCATCTGCCTAAGTTAAATCGTGGATGAGCAAATAAATTTCTGTAATTAGTGAAACTGCATAAATCTAATCATTATATGTGTGTGTGCGTGAGTGCGTGCGTGTGTGTGCATGTGTATGTGTGTATGTGTGTGTGTGTGCGTGCGTGCGTGCATGCGTGCGTGTGTGTACTGAATATAATCAGATAACTTCAACAAAATGTCTTCAGTTCATACTTTCAAGATTGTTCACGGAAAATTTGTCTTAATTTATAATAATATATCACTGTTGGAATAGTAAATCCCAGTCGTACATCTTTATTGTTCTTTGTATTCAGACATTGTGACAGTATAAATGAAGTTTACATTAAGGGGCTCTCGGGGGCATTTCCATTCCTTATAGTACATCATCAATGCCTTTATTACATTATAACAATATAACATTAATAAATCACATCTGCTTTGTGAACAAAATTAGCAACCACTGCATTAAAACGTACCTTGTTATCCTTATCCAGTTATTATTATATATATTGGGTAACATTATCAATTTCAGGAGACGGTACTAGCCAGGGTTTAGAGTGATCGGTTGTCAGGTGGTGGACAATAAATCAATCAAGAATTACATCATTTAACTGGACTCGATTACGTTTGTTGACAGAAAACAAATTTCATCTGTCAGCTACTCGTTAATCCCCCATACGTCATGCAAACGACAATTCCAACAGCCAATCAGAAAGGCGACAGTTACATTTTAGTATCAACTACATAAACACGACTTGTTAGTATACTTGTTAGTATACTTGTTAGTATACTCAACAATAATTAAAGACAAATAACATTTTGGGCCACATATTACGATATATCCCATTTAAGTTTTAGTCTGGTTTGTTACATACTTTAAGACTAACATTCACCCTGATCCCGATGGGGGCAGATTTTACATTATGACATGTCATCAAACTTTAGATTTATGGCGTAAAGAGGAAGCAGGATAGATATTCGTTCGGAAGAAAAGCAGATTACGAAATATTTCTGCTTTTAAACTCACCACTTTTATATTGTCACCGTTAGGTTCGATCGTGAATGAATGCACAGTTAAATAAGAGGTCCACCTGGCTGGCCAACTCTAAACAATTTGTCTGTAGAAGTTCCATAACCATAAGACGCCATAGTATGTAAACATACCAACTGTTATAAACAAAAATTATTACATCCCGATACTGATATTATTTTTAACCAGTGTATATATTGTATCAGACTCATCTCGCATTCAGTTTTCGAAATTCCTTAACCATGTAATCGCTAAAGATGTTAGTTTCTATAAATCTAAGAAACTGGTAAATAAACACTACATACCATTGTAATAATAATATTAAAGCATTTTTAAAAAAACGCCGTGATTTCTGTCCCAATGCAAACGCCGTTATCTAAGACAAACAGTGAGGAAATGTATCTTGGCCTTCTTGTTAGGCATCTTGCCAATTTCAAATTTCTGGAAACTGGATTATGTAAGAATCATCAAAACTCATCTATTAAGATATTCATCGATCTCTTTCAACCACATATATTTTCTGTGAGCAATTTTGCGAGTTTATTCCGACCTAGTTCGAGGTGTAGGAACAACAATCTCCTGATTCTGTTTTATATCTGTTCTATATGACTCCTTGTGCCCTTCATAGAACTATCGCTATTTCTTGCTGTTTGATTTTTCCGAGTCGTAATACTGTCATATATTAGTATATTTGATAGCTAAGTTGTATTGTGATGTCTTCTAGTCGCGCAAACAATTTAGAATAATATTAAAGCGTAAATCAGGAGATATGCACAGCAAGGCGTGTGATACTTATTATATTCAGTTGTCAAGATGTATGACTAATAGATACAGGTGAATCTCTCGAAAGGCACATATTATCACCCCCATCATCTTAAGTAAGCGATAACATCCATTGAGGAACATTTATTGTGTTTTTCATTTGGTATGGACTAAAGCTGTATAGTGTATTCAATATGGCTCTTATTTGTACAGCAATTCTTAACTAAAAATCGAATGTAAAATGTAAACAGCTGATAGGACACTTTGATTAAACTTGTATTTTTTCAAATTACTATAACAATTGACACAATTTTTTAAACACTTCTCACTACCAACAGCGAACATATTTCCCTGATGTTTAATGATATTTTAATAAATAAAATTATATAATTCATAAAAAAATAATAAAGATCGGTCTACACATATTATGTATTTGTACAAAATGGGTCCTATTTTAGTTAGATACAAGATATCTACGTTAACTATGTATTCATAATCGTATTGAAATCCAGTACTACAATAAAAATAGACAAATAAATAATATGAGTATTAGGCTAGCATGGGCAACAAGTAAATTCCATCAATTGCAACCTGCTTCAACTCTTCTACGTTATAGACACCTCAACTTATGATAAGTGTCTATACATTGGTTATTCATTCACATGCCAACAAAGTAAACTTGAATCAGTCATCTTTTCGTAAATTATTCATTATAAAACTAGTTTTAAATACGAGATCCAGGTAGAACACTTATTGTATGAGAGAAATACAATGAAGAAATACAATTTATTTTCTTCTTGGAAACCGCTCTTCAATCAAATAATAATCGCTTCCGCCACTTATCACACAAAAGAATTTTGTTTCTCGACAGGGATGATTACAATAGGAAGTTGACCTTTAGATTGGTTTTAACACTTCATGTCTTCTACACAACTAAACTCAGAATTTGTTTCGAAATGCACGGCATGAAACATCCGACATTCCGAGACGCAGATCCTAGAAACACTTTAAGTAATTTCAACATAATGATAGACTCTTACAAATAACATTTGTAATAGTGATTCATTCATATCGCTTACTCTTTGGTTTTATTACACCTTGTTGTTGCTATTATATATATATATATATATATATATATATATATATATATATATATATATATATATATATATATATATCTTTTTAGATAAAGTTTGATCTGTTTTTGTCATTTACTGACTGATCTTTATCTCAAATGTGTACATAGCATTACTCCGTTATTATCATATGTAGAATTAGACACCCATCAGTACGAACCATGAACTCTGAACAGTAAACATAGATTATCTTCATGCCAACTATTGAATACAGGCGATTCTCTCCAAACGCACATATTATCTTCCCATCACTCCGAGTTGTTGAATAAAGAGGCAGCTTTATAACATAAATTATTTTCATAATGTTAAGATGAAAATGCTATCTTTATTTTATGCATAAATGTATCTTTCTCTTGGTACGTGACATCTTGTAAATAGTGGGTGTTTGAGGCCAATGTTTCACTTTAATGGACATCAGTAACTGTAATATCAAAAGGAAGACAAAAACAAAAGGAACACAGCACAAAAGACAGAAAATATAATGACATGCATTGAATAACAGGAACATATTTCAAACCCGTAGCTTAGAGTGATTAAATACGTCTTCAGGTGTTATTATATTTCGCAGTAATCAATAACACCATAACGAATACAATACCATAAGGTAAATGCTCAAAATTATGGAACTGCCCGGCAAGATGCTTCAGAATTGATCTGTTGATTTGTTTACTAAGTGGTTTTGATAACAAATCGGATATATATATATATATATATATATATATATATATGATGTCACAGTTAAGAGCACTAAGACCCAAATATCCATTAAACCTATGCCTCAAGTCTATGCTTACTTAAATATATACATAAATGAACTTAAACACAAATATAAACATACATAATTTGAAGCATACATAAACGTATGCATACATGAAGCTACACCTCCACAAATCCAAACATACAGAGACGTATATATCAATGCAAAATCCAATATTTAATTCAGTGCATATATCACGAATAGTTTTCAGTGAAAACACCAGGTATACCCATTCAGTGGCTAGTATTATAGCGGCTTAGATCTAGAGTCTAGTTCACTTCGACGTGCTGTAATCAGACGATGTTATATAATAAGATCTACCTCGGAGTAATATAGCCATCACAATGTCAGATAAATGGATTATCAGACTGTAACAGGGTCTAGGTGGGGCCATTTTGGGGCTATATCTTCATCATTAGCTTTATGTCGGCAACGTTCGAGACATACATTCGCTTCTAATCACATATATTTTGTAACATTTTATGTACGACTGTAGTTATCGTAATTACGTCCGCTGGATTATGACTCCGATTCAGGATACAGCAGAGCTTTCTTCGGTATGCTCATTAGCTGGATATATTCTAAACACGTTCAGACTTAACAGTGACGATGATAGGGTGGAAACTTACTGCTTTTTATAGAATCGTATTACTCAGCTATGATGATCTATTTAAGGAACTTGTGCTGTAAAAATGGAAAATGTATAACCTACAATATCAACAATTGCATGCCACGTAAAATTAGGCTATATATTGTCAATAGTAATTATCAAACTATTAATATTACTTGTTTTGGTAGTAGTAGTAGTAGTAGCAGTAGTAGTAGAAGTAGTAGTAGTAATAGTAGTAGTAGTAATAGTAGTAGTAGTAGCTTCATTAGAGATAAGTTTAAAACAAATTCTAACACGAAGATTAGATGGAGGTTTATCGGAGGTTTATATATATATATATATAGTTAATAAACGTGAAAATCAGAATATAAAGCCCGTGACATACCAGTAGTCAGTGTCGCACATTTTTAGATCGTGAAGACATGCCGTTGTATGTAACAAAAATAATACGCAACATCCATTGGAGCCACAATGATGCTTATAATCTCGTGGTGTATTTATTTATTTTCAAGAATTATGACACAATAAATGACCAGATCATTTTGATGTTTTTTAATTACGGACACTATAAAGAAATACTCGTGTTACTCAGATTAACTCATGATCTGCTCATTGGATGATGATGATGATTGATGTTTTACGGCCACTTTTGTGCACGAGGTAGGCTAAATGGGCCGAGCGACCTCCAAAGGTAATGAGGCGAAGTCAAAGACGAAACAACCTTCAGCTATGCCCACGCCAGGATTCGAACACGGGTGGTAGTGATCTGTGGTCCAGCACGCTACCGCTAGACCACGGAGGCGCCCGATCTGCTCATTGGAAAGATCACGCATTTGTGTTTGTCATTAGCCATGAATGATTATGATTGGCATCGCGTGTTGGTGTCTATGGTCAAGGACGATTGTAATTGGTTACGATATAGCAATTATTGCGTGTGGGCGGGTTAATTACATCTTCACTTTATTTTAGGAACTAAATGTCATGTCCATGTTTATTGTAGTGCTTATAGGTGTACCCAAATCAGTCACTGCCTAATGAGCCCAAGTATAGATATCACACGTATGTAACATCAAGAGATACATTGATAACCCATGGTGGCTTTATACAACGAGGTAGTGATATAGGCCGACAGTCATGTATCTGTCCTATCATCTTTTAAGAGGTGATCACGATATGCTGCCATGTCGTCGTACCTTGGCACTCAATGACGCGATGGTGGTATATTGTTCTTGTTTGTTAACATGCCACTTTATGGTTGTTATCAATTAATAATGGCATATATTCTTTATTGTCTATATATGGACATTCATAAGGTGTTAATGATTTTTTATATATAAAGGCTACCACGGCATGACAATAATAAATTCTTGGCCTAGCAACCGTTTGGCCATTTTTTAAGTACTAACGACATAGTTCCATAACATAAAACCCAGCCATTAGATATGTGAAATTAAATATTAGGATCTTGGTGTGATCATATGGATAAATGTCAACTGGTATCGTTGATATTAATTATACTTCTAGTTGTTAATTAGGTGGCGGGAAGTATGACCGGCTCTCGATGTAATGGCACCGGAATATTTCTCGGATAGTTCAGCTATTAGATAAGTTACACCAGTGAAACTGGTGTATTTTGCATATTATGTAATATAGATTTAATTTATATTAATATAAATTGATTATATTTAGTTATTTTGTATTTCTTGTATTTTCTTTTTAACTGCTCATTTGACGCCCTATATTATCGCCCGCTCCAGTTTTTCCCATAAGAACTCGGTTTTTGCTTGTGTATGTTTTATTTTATTTTTATTTTTCACTTATTTTATTTCTATAATTATAATGAATTATAGTAGAGATCAGTTGCTTCATTACGCCCCCTATGGTGGAATCCCTTTTTGTTTAGCGATGCGCCCACGTAGTGGAAAACATCCAAAGCAGATTGGGCCCGATGCCAGAAATTTTGGGATCACTGTGCCAATAACACCATATAATGGCACAGCTGTACAAAATGAAGAAATTGGTCTTAGTAACTGGTCGATCTGTAATAAATCTGATGAAATATCTGATGTTGTTAAGGATATGGATTTTGATGCTTTTGTCATTACAGAGATTTGGCTGACTGGTAATGTCTCAGACCAGAAAATTGTTGGTGATGTGACCCCAGCTGGATATTCATTCCACCTTTCACCCGGATTCACAAAAAGGTGGAGGAGTCGGCATTCTTCTCCGTGATTTTTTTAAAAATTTCCAACTGACTTTTATATCTGGGGTGATAAGTGTTCGTGAGCTATTATCTCCCGATTACACCCCACTAAAAAAAAATGGCCTGAAAGCAGCAGTTTTTTTCCCAAGGAATTTTCGGGATTTGTTGACCCCTTTTTGCTACCAACAGTGGTCATTTGTTGATTTTAGGTGTTTTTAAATACATTGGGATTGCCAGGGGAAAGCAGATACCAAACAACTGGCTGAAATTCTTAGATCCCCCAAATTCAGGCAGCATGTCCAAGAAAGAACACACAGACATGGTCCCCATTTTAGACTTGTCATCTCCCGGATGATGACAATTTGATTAAAGGTGTGTCTGTTCTTCCATGCTGTCTGATCTTTTTTTTTGTTGCAAAAGCCCCTTTAAAAAAACAATTGTTTCAGCTAAAGTTATTTCAAAAGAAGATATAAGTCAATTGACAAGGAGGCTTTTTTTGGCTGATCTGGAGTCTCTTCTCTGGTTTTGGGAATCCACCGGATGATGTGGATCATCTGGTGGATCTCTATGATAATACATTGAGAGACATTGTAGATCAACATGCACCTTTTAAAGGGCAAAGGAAATGCCAAGCAGGCCAATGCTTTCCCTGGTATAATAAGAACATACACGCTGCAAAAAAACCCGAAGGTATTGTGAGCGGCTGTGGATCAGGGCCAGTTTGTGTGTTCATTTTGAAATGTTCAAGGTCAGTAAAATTTTGTTAAAATTCCCTTGCCTCTGCTAAATCTGAATATTATAATAAAAAGATCAAGGCATCCAAAGGAAACAAAAAGGGCTGTTTTCAGGGGTTGTGAATAAAGTATTAAAAAAAGTCAAAATGTCCCCCCAAATAATACCCAAAAAAGATAAAGATATGGCCCATTGTTTTAATAACTACTTCTGTCAAAAAATATTAAATATACATAGGGGGGTTCCAGTCCAGCACCTTATCACAGGGTAAGCCATTGGTAGAAGAGTCCTGCATTCCATGATGGATAATTTCATTTGAACCTTTTTTCAGAGACTGATATCAGACAGTTGCTGAAAAAGTCATCTAATGGCCTTTTGCAGTTGACCCTATGCCTACATGGCTTGTGGGTTGTCTGGATGTTCTGGTAAACCCCAAATTTCAAATATAGTTAAAAATCATTATCTCTGGGTGTTTTTTCCCCAAATCCATGAAAGCTGCCCTTATAAAACCATTAAAAAAAACCACACCATGGACTGTAATATTCTAAACAATTACAGACCTGTTTCAAATTTTAATTTTTTCTAAAGTTATAGAAAAAAGGGAGTTGCTTTCCATCTAAACAAATATTTAATCAATAATAACCTTTAAAGAATCACTACAGTCTGCCTATAAAAGTGGTCACAGCACTGAAACAACCTTGGTTCGAGTGAAAAAAGATATTATGATGTCAATTGATCAAGGGAAGCCCAATACTTGTTCTTCTGGGCCTGTCTGCCGATTTGAACAGTTTACCATAAGGCCTTTTTTTAGGGTTAAAAAACATGTTTGGTCTGTTGTTAATACGGGAAAGGTTTAGATCATACTAAAAAACGCTCCCAGAGAGTGTCTGTTCGGTTTTTTTGGGCATTCAGTTTTTTTGTTATCTGGTAAAACCCCAGGGGTTTAGTTTTTGGTCCTTTTGGTTTTCACAATGTATAACCGTCCTCTTGGGATCATTGCGCAGCGATATGGGGTTAAATATCACTTATATGCTGATGACACACAGTTGTTTTTATATCCACTGGAAAATTTTTCCTCTTCCTTTAAGAATTTAGAAATTTTATTGCCGATATTCGGCTATGGATGACTCAAAATCTTCTAAAAAATAAATAAAAAAATATTTTATATTTGGGATCACCACATTGTGTTAAATCCCTAAAGACACCACATTACAGGTGGGTGCATCTTCGATTACCCCTAATGGGTCAGTAAAAAATCTAGGGGTTATTTTTTACCAATGTATTAACATGCATGAACATGTCACATCAGTATGCCGAGCTGCCTACTACCATCTTAAGAACATCCACTGTTTAAAAGCATTCTTGGGCACAAGAATCACTTTTTAAATGTAGTTACCACCTTGTATAGACTTTGTAACTCCCTATTATATGGCATATCTGATTATAACATTAATCGCCTTCAGCGAATTCAGAATAGTGCAGCTCGCATTGTAACAAATACTAGAAAATATGATCATATCACCCCAATTCTTCAAAACCTACATTGGCTACCTGTTAGACAGCGTATCCATTTCAAGATTCTGTTAATAACTTATAAATCTATTAATGATATGGCACCAGAATACCTGTGTGAATTGGTTTCCATTAGAAAGTCATCCCGAAAACTCAGGTCATCCAGTCAGATACTATTGCAGGTGCGAGCGTCTCGACTCAAGTCATATGGTGATTGTGCGTTTAGTGTTGCAGCCCCCAATTTGTGGAATAAGTTGCCGGCAGATATTAGAAATGCGTCGTCTCTTTTAAGTCTCTTCTAAAAACACACCTATTTAAGGTCGCTTTCACAGATAAATAATTATTATCTTTTAAATCATTACAGGGTTTTTACAGACATTATTTGGGGGTATTATTATATTACATATTATTTGTACAGCGCCTTTGAATGGCTCCTGCTAGTAAGGGCGCTTTATTAAATATACATTATTATTATTATTATTATTGTTAATATGAAAAGGCTAAGTCGACTGTCTCTTATATTATGAGATTACAGCATATGTAAGTGATATGTGCTCTTTGATAAATAACTATGCTGAATTATTAAGAGTTGTAATACACATAGTTTTGGAAGCATTTTATTATACCTGTAAATTATCAGTTAGCGCGGCGTGCCTATTCAATTATTTCCTTCTCTGATCAAAGAGTGTGAGTGGGTGTTTTGTGGGTGGGTGTTGTTTGTGTGTGGGTGGGTGAGTGAGTCGTTTAGCTGTGTATAATACGGTACAGGTACAGAGAATATCTAACTGTGATGTGTCAACTTTTCATGCTGAAACATGTATAATGTCTCATCAGTCCCTAAGCAGTCCAGGAGCAAAAAGCGAATCGCCTACAACCGTGGAGTTTGAGAGTTGAACACCAAAGTCGGATCATGGCAGGAGGGAGAATGTTTAGGTTAATTATCGAAGCAGTCCCATTTATAGCTAGTTTTCAGTTGCTGTATCTTCTTCCAAGTAATGCCATATCAACTATATAACTCAATTTTCCCTAGCTAATCTCGATTGATATAATACAAACTGGACATAACTGGAGCTAGGAAAGATAATTCTATTCCCACATACAACCAAGGTGAATTTTATATGCAACTAAAGTTGTTATATAAAACACACCAACCGCGCGAGCTGTGCTCAATGCCAGCGCTCGAGATGCGATGCAGTATTTCTGTTCCGATTACTACGGACATTTTTCACATTTAGCAACGAGAAGAGCATATTTTAGAGTAAAATTCCACCCAAATTGATGAGTATTATTTGATGCCATTAATCTCCAGCTCCAAAATTTGTCAGCCAATCAGCGAGCGATACGTGTCCAGTGCTTATCGTACAGACTTCCAGTTAAGGTTCCAACATGTAAATATACCGAATTCGTGTTAGATTACTGTGTATATTGTCAGAATTACCCGGTCATGGCTTCAATTATTCAACCTTATGATTTGAACCAGTATATTCCGATTCTGAAGTATCAATTACTGAAAGTCCAGCGACTGATACAGATGCAGAAGTCTTAAATATCGATAACAATCAACATCGAGTCCGAGCCGATGTTTCCGACTGGTTTTCGTGCGAGCAATGCGTTTCAATGCCTATGGCTATAGAATGTCTATTTTGCTGTGAATTATCAGATGTTACAGAAAGGATAAACAGTCTAGAGTGTTTTTGTGTTTGTATTACAAATACCCAGAGATTTTCAGTCACATGGCTGGATCATGACAATACACATCACACTATTTGGGGATTCATGACGCTCTGGCGAAAGGTCCTTTGTTACACCCTGTACCAAACAGGTAAATTATTATGTGATTTTAGTATTCTCATCGATATGGTCTCCAGTTTTGAAACCGTATCCTAAACATATATATGTAGCTTAGATCTTGTTGCTTCAGACATTGTATTTGTATTTCTATTCTGGACTTTAAATAACCAACAACCAACTTTATTCATATTTAATGCTTTACAGAACTTGGTCGAGAAAAACAGAATTCCTATACCATCATGTGTTGTACAATCAATAAGAAAGACATAGACCGAAGAAAATGATGTACGTGGGATATCATGAAATTATTTAGTGGGATAAAAGAACTTAATATTTTACAATTTAGATCACATATATTCAGTACTTTCACATTTCAAACGTTTACTTATTCTCATGTTGTGACACTACATAATGCACACCATTAAATATGAAATGATTTAATTCGGTTCTTATTACAATATTTGATACATAGCTGTAACATGTCAATGATATTAGACATATTCAACGCATTTTATTGAGACATATAATACGATATATGGTTTAGACAAAAATAAATATTTACAAATAATTTCATGGAGTTCACGCTTAATCAAGTTAGTTTGGTAAGGAATTTGAGAAGCAAGATTGGTGATGGTTAATCACAGCTAACTTTGGAGCGGATTCAGTATCTGCAATATTCTTTGGGGTGTCATCTGGAAGCAGAATGTTCTCCACATGTTCTTTGGAAAGCTCACCAAGTCGAAGGTGAACAGCGTTACGTGCTTGATCATGTCTTCAATCATTGGATTTTGGGGTACTCGTCGGCATTGCCACCCACTGTTTTGTTCTCTTCGGAAAAACTATTTTGTACCTCAAGGTTCCATCTTTTGTTATGGCTTGAGGTCTATTGTTGCAACCACGTCTCCATAACTGAAATGCTAGCACTTTGGTCAATATTTATTAATTAGTACATGAAAGCACTCCTATCTTCCAGTGTGGACTGCCTTAATAATTTTGTTTTAAACCTTTCAGTAAGATTGGATCCATTAACTATTTTTAACTTGCCTTACTCTGTGGAACCAAATTTCAATCACCTCTTGGTACGCTGACCATCCTCAGTGAGAGTTCACATTCATGGAACTGATCGAAATGATCACATGAACGAATGTTACTGATGTGATAGATGAGAGATAGCCATTTTTCTCGAAGCATATCACCATCTTCATTACAGTTTGGGAAACAAAACCACAAATAGTTAACCAAAGACTTGATCCAGGCATATATGTTAAATCAGTCTCTCCCACTGGCTGTTTTTGCAAGTTGTTTCCGCAATCTCTTCGCAACATGATAAACATCAAACTGGTGTTCAATACCGGCAAAATGTTTCTTCAACATAGCCTCTATCGAGTTACTTCCATCTGTGCCAATCATGCCAATGTTCCAACCGTACGCAATCAGTGAGTTTCCATACAAACGTCCGGCTCCATAGCTTATGATGATCCATACTGTGATACGTGTTTTAAGATTTAAAAAAGGTATTTTTCCTGCATCCATCAGAGTATACGTGCCAAATTTAGCTGAAAAGCCAGGGGAGTCACACCAGCCATCTCCCACAAGGGTCAGTACTTTATCTTTGAAAGCTGCGATAAGAGCATCTTTCTGCAACAAATAATTGGTGTGAAACACAGGGAGAGAATGTCATTTTGAATTTTGGGTAGAAATGATTCTCACATATGCTGGGTAGTTTGAACACATATGCAAATTGTCGCAATCTTTCATATGGAAGACCTGTGATACCCATGGCACAGCCAACAAGGTGATTCCCTGCAGCCATACCCCTCAAAGGTTGAGAATACCATATGTCCTTTCTTATAAGCATAGTGAACTCTAATCATAGAACCAGAATTAACACTCAAAATACGATTTATTCACAACTACTCCATATTTTGGGCATCTACTAAATAATTCCCGCAAGTTTTCATTAAATACGAGATACTTAGCTTCCACGTCTGGCGATGCACCATGCGAACTATCCATACTTCTATGGATCTATGAAATAATCAGACCGCAATTTTGATGAAATCTGATGATACGTTCTTCCACGTCTGGCCATGCACCATCAATCTATACCTATCACATGAACAGAGGATGTTTATGTTCTACTTATGTCCATATTGTTTGGCTTGACTGTTACACTTTTCACCAATGCGGATGGCTTCACAAGGATGCTCTTCACAGATGTATGGGCTGGATCTGTCCGACAATCAATGGACTTGGTGATTTGTATGCTGCACCTGCGACATCTGCATGAGCAAGTCTGTGTCAGCGGACTCCTGACGGAACAGAGATGACAAAATATGAACACAAATTCAACTTCAATAGTCGTTAATGTTTCGCAAGTTGGTAGTTCAATATGTATATTCAATTCAATACAAATAATTCCCCTTCCACGTTTAATCAAAATTACAACTAATTTGGTCCATGAATAAACAATACAGTGGTGTGGAAGTTGAAAAAAGAGTAATGAAGATGGGCTGAACTTCATCATTCTCATACATGTAATTTTCCAATTTTAAGGGAGTCAACATGGCAAATACAAATGGGTCTATGTTACATAAATGAGTCACCAACTTCATAGACCTAGTCTTATTTGTTTACTCCTGTACAAAGATGACTTAATATCCATGTTGCTTTTCCATATAAAATACTGGTAAGCGTTTTCACATCAGTCAGTCAACTCCCAGTTCTACATTTTGAAGGGCTAAGCTTTTTAATGTTTTTGTAATTTGGTGAAGTTTTGCTAAACTTGTCAATTTGCACTCCCCAACCTCTACTTTGGAAGGCATGTCAATTTATCGGTTCCTCCACTTCCACAAATCCCTTCATACATACACAAGAAACATACATATACATCATGAATAGTTCTATCCAAATGATGAATTTCACAAATTCTTGCTGCTGCCAGTACTAGATGGTTCGCACTTCTAGATCCTCGTGTACTGATTTCCACTTTATTACTAGTAATTGGATGCATACATTCCTCCAAATCCTCAATGAGAATAAATCACTATTATTATGATAATCAGGCAATACTACAGTACAGGTAATACAGCTATTATTTATCTTTTAATTCGAAGAAAGTAATATATATATATATATACTATTATTAGATAAGTGGGATAAGTCATACTGGGTTATTCTATTTTTGTACAACAATCGATATTGCTAAATATATATATCATCATAATAGGATGGTATATTTCGGGGTTTCATTAATTTGCAACTTGACACTGACAGGCAGTCTAATCTACTAGTCTAGTCTAGATCTATAGATCTATTTTATTTTACTAGTAGCCACTCATTAGCCTGTGGGGCTCAGCTAATTCGCTTTTTGTACGCGACAAATATGTCACGCCCACAGGAAAGTGGCTACATGCAGGCTACATAGAAAAGCGGAAGCACGTAAAACATACAATTTGACACCACAACTCGCAGTAAACAACACGTGCGTGTGGTTCAATGGCGACTTACTACACACATATCATAACTATTTTGACACCACAGTTTACATTCAAAGGTAATTTTTTTGGTCCAAAATAAACCTGTATATAAAAATTTTGACACCCTAGATGCTGACCTTAGCTTTATTCTGGGTTAAAATAACTAAATAAATCCTACCTTTATAAACCATGTATATCGATACACGTCCGACTGGTCTGGCGTCGAAGTTCTTCTCTAACCCAAGTGCATAGTTAGGCGTTTTATAGTCCCTCGACGTATTAACAAACATCACAGTTTGTTGACCACGTGAGACAATGTACACCAACTCCATATGGAAGCAGTGAAGTGATTTACCTAAAATAAATAAAAAAGTAGCAATACTGCACAGTGTATTATTACTGGACTAGGACGAAATATCGTCTCAAACCTGAGTAAATACTCTGATTTACTCGAACCTAACAGCTGATTACTCATACGTTTCTGTTCATCACTAAGTGAACGTTCATCCAGGCATAATTTAGCGTCCCTAAGTATATGCAATTAGGTGTGGTGGGATCTAAATCATAATTATAATGTATGAATGATTCACCAAACCACTAAATCATGAATAGCAACTATTCCTTTAATCAATAGTCTATTTGTTCTTAATGTAAAACAACTTATTATCGTATGAAGGCTTTGTATATTTCTTATACGATAAACCTTGGCAGTCCCTTGGCCCAGTCGGTAGCACATTACACTACAGAAATCTAGCTCTGGAGCAAAATCCTAATTGTATAACCAGACGTGAAGCTAATCATAACAATCACTCAATCATTTACAGCGTATTGAGATATACATAATAAAAGTAATCACTGAAGTACTGTGGGTGTGTCCTTCCAGTATGAAAAATAATTAACATGTATTGTTAAAAACTAACATAATATGAACCATAGTTTGCTTATAAAAATATTGAGGTGGAAGTCATAGTTCGGGATAGGTATTTTGTATTCAAGCACAACAAATATACATTAAATTCTCAAAGTTAGATTTCTACCCAGTAGAAAATTATTTCTGCTCTACCCATTTTTTGGAGATCCGTGGTACAAACAATGCTAAGCATAGAGAAAATGGTAGAAACTGTTTAATTACTGGTAACTGATTTACATAGGATTAAGTTAGTATTTTAGTCGAATTATGTAATTATGCGTGCCACTACGTACAAATAAATAAACGTAATGTTTATATATTATATATATTTTAATATCATGTCATGTTACAACTAGGCTACTAAGTTCAGAGATCATCCAGTTCTTCTATACAAGTATCGACCAGTTTATCGACCACGGCAATTAGCCTTTTACTTGTCACTATTTCTAATAACATAACTTAGTCATTGCTATTGGTGTGGCATATATGCTAATTTGAGGTACTTGAAGGCGGTTTGATATATAAATGGTGCGAACGGTAATTAATATGATAAAAATGTTTCTACAATAGTATTTAGCCTCAGACCTTATATTAAAATAATGAGGAAATATATTTTACTTGTAATTCAAATGTAAACAGAACCAAAATCACAAATCGTGCAAAAATAAATAGGGGGGTTTTCAATAATAACTTAAATACATTATCTAAGTCTAGCATTGAAAAACATTATATAACTAGTTTCTATCATTTCCGCACTAAATACAGAGTAGAAAGGTATTTCTGCACTCTTCAATTAGAGGTGCATTGCGTTACTTAGCCACATAGCCATCACATCCTGTCAGACTATACCATGTTCTAATGTTATGAATATTTTTTGTATTTGACATATAGTTTGGTACTGTCCAGGCTATGATACGACATACATGAATCACTTGCAATCAAAAAAACTCTCTAGTCTTGATATGCTATGATATGATATGATATATGTATTCAGCAAGCAGCAAGTCTTCACGGACATGTTTGATCTGTCAAGCAAATTACTTGAATAATTACAGTTTTATTAGGAAAAAGTCCCCAGACGGTGTCTGTTCATGGTATTTTGTTTTTATATTCTGTCATTGTTTTTTTGGGGGGAGGGGTATATCTTAGAGTTCAGTTCTTGCTCTTTTTGATGTTCACAGTGTAATACAGGTCCTCTTGGGATCACTGCGTTGCGATGTGGTGTTAAATATATATCACTTATAATTATATCAATGGACACTGACAACGGGTTACATATATCAACTTCCGTGACTAATTTCGAACTTTATAATGTTGACTTACGAATGTCGGTTACTAAAAATCCTCTAAAATTAAATGATGATAAAATAAATATCATATATTTGACTTTACTACATTATGTTAAATCTCTAAAAACATCAGCATTACAGATTGGTAAATCTTCCATTACTCCGAATGGTTCATTAATAAATCTAGGAATTATTTCAGACAAATATCGTAATATCAATTAACATGTCACATCAGTATCCTGAGCTGCCTACTACTATTTTAACAGCATCGACAGTCAGAAAGCATTATTTAAACGCCAGGCATTTACTATTGTGTCCCGTGTATTTGTTCCATCTTGTATAGACTATTTTAACTCCCGCTTATACATTATATCTGCTTTTAAGATCAACTGCCTTCTGCGAATTCAGAATGGTTTACTTGCGTGAACAAGTGTCAATTAGAAAGTCATCCTGAAAACCCAAGTCATCAAATCAAATACTATTCTAGGAATTTGTGTCTCGACTAAAGTCAAATGGAGATTGTGCGCTTAACTTCATTTTCCACACTTCGTGGATCAAATTACCGGAAGAGATTATGAGTAAGCCGCCATTTGAAAAGCGAAAAGCTTAAATCTACTTTTTAAATGTACCAGTTCTAGGTTTATTTCAACGATAACTAAAGTTATCGTTGACATTTCTTATTGGATTATTATTTCATACATTTTATTTTATTGTACAGCGCTATTGAATGGCTCCTGGTAATATATGCCCTTTATTAAATATACAATAGTATTATTATTATTATTATTATTATTATTCAAAAGCCATTTTAATTTCCTATAATAAGAATATTCTACGTTGGCATGTGAAGGTAATGGTATTACTAATTACTATCCTGATGAGTTTGTTTTGGTACACTGGTATTAATTCTCCAGCCTAACTTTCAATATCATCTAATTACATACTTTCTTATTAACATATTGGATTAGCATTTATTACAACAATTATGTAATACTAGCTGAGGCAATACAGTTCTGTGCCTGTTTATCAGGCGTCACGTTGACCCAGTAGTTAGAACATTGTGGTGCAAACTTTTAGGTTGTGTGTCGAATCCGACACATACCTGTGTTTGTTGGATGTTTCCGATGATGGTGGTGATGATGATGATGATGATGACGACGATGATGATGGAGACGGTGATAGCAGTTGTGATGATCCTGACCGTCATCATTAGTAGCAATCTAAAACGTACAATGTACATTCTCCTTGATAATTGCCGAGATAGTTATTCCTAATAATTCTAATCAACTTTTGACTATTACAGAAGGCTCAACTTCATCAAGAGAAGGTGTTATCAGAGTACTGTCATACCTAATAACTCTTGACAATGTCGCCAAGCTATCTCAGTAGAGAGAAGAACTGCATATTGTTAGCAACACTGAATACACACACACAAGCACACACACACACACACACATATATATATATATATATATATATATATGTATGTATATTTATTTATTTATTTATTTATTTATTTATTTATTTATTTATTTATTGGCTTTTGAAGAAATGTGTGGATCAACTTCTACCACTAATAACAGCCATTGTCAATAGATCAATGGATGAATCAGTGATGCCGTTGTGTTTGAAACGAGCCACCATCAGCCCGCTTCTTAAGAGACCTGGGTTGGATAAGGAAGAGATGAGGAATTATCGTCCTATTTCTAACCTTCCTTTCATCTCTAATCTTATTGAAAAGGTAGTAGCAAGGCGTATTGAAGAACACTTGGAGCACAATGATCTTACTGACATTTATCAGTCTGCTTATCGTAGAGGTCATTGAACAGAAACTGTTCTCTTGAAAGTGCACAGTGACATTGCTGAGGCTCTTGATGAAGCATCCCTTAATTATGCTTGATTTATCCGCAGCTTTCGACGTAATTGATCACCCAACTCTACTGGAGCGTTTGTGAATTTTCCTTTGGAGTCATGGAAAAGGCTTTAACCTGGATAAAGTAGTACCTCGGCAACAGAACTTAGTGTGTTTCGGCGGCCAATAAAACATCTTTTTTGGTGTACCAAATGGATCTGTTGTAGGACCAACGAATTACTGTATGTATAACAAACAAGTTGGTGAAATTATTAAACGGTATAATATTAAATGTCACTGCTATGCCGCTGATACCCAAGTATACATATCTTTGAAGCCATGTGATAAATGGGGTAATATTTCATCTACAATTGAAGCTTGTATTGCAGATATACGTACTTGGATGAACAGCAACACACCGAAATTTAATAAGGACAAGAGAGAATTTATTGTTCTCTCATCCAAGCAACATATAAAGAAAACTGAGAATCTCCGCATTAAGGTAGGATCCAGTAATATAAATTCTTCCATGGCTATAAGAAATCTAGGGCTTATATTAGGTAATACCCTAGGAATGGAGAAGCAGGTGAATTATATATGTAAGTCCTGTTATTATGAAATAAGAAATATAGGACTTATTCGTAAGTACATGAATGATGAGACATGCAAGACTTTAGTCCAAGTCCTTAGTATTTCTCTACTGGACTATAGCAATGCATTATTATATAATACCCCCCTCTCTCTGACAAACCGCCTACAGCGAGTGCAAAACTGTGCTGGCGACACGCATTCCCAAAAGGGAACATATAACACCAGTTTTGTTCCAGCTTCCTGTACGTACAAGATCTTGTTTCATACATTCAAAGTACTGATTACATAACAATGCAAATAGCACGGCCCATTAGTCAAGATCAAAACGCCGTACACACCGTCAGAGACATAACTGGGGAAGAGCTATCATTGGTCAATATGTTGGTGATTTTTGCCCAATGACAATCAGCGCTCAATCATGCTAAAAAATCCTCAATCAAATTATCCCAAATGGCAGTTGATTGACAGGTAATATTGTTGGCCGGGGACTTTGACACTATGGCGTTTGGCTTCGTCGGGCAGGTGATGGCTCTAGATAAGTCAGTTTGAATGGGACTTGCATCGGAACTTTGGAAAGGTGGCGCATAAGGCCAGGTAGCGTTAAGAGCAGGTTTGACTATATATATATATATATATATATATATATAATATAGTAAAGTCTATGTAAATGTACCAACCAAGGGACTGGTCAAAAGTGGTCAGTTTAGGGAAGTGGTCACTTTATAGACATTTTATCGTATGCAAGAAAATTGAGTTGTTGTTTTGCCAATAGTGTGCTATTATAAACATGTACATACATAGTTTCATATACATGTAAAATATAGCTGCAATTGAACAAATAGTACATGTTTATGGAAAACCTTTCAGAAAATTGCCTTTGGCTCTTTCCCTGGGCAGTTTTACTTTATCAACTAACGATAGCACTTTGTGTTTGTCAGACATGATTGGTTTATGGTCATACAAAATGTATCAAAGCAAAAGATAAAAATAGAACTGATTGCTTGTGTTTTGGGGAGAATCTCCAAACTGTCGATGATTGGTTGAAACTATCTCCTCCCCACCACTCACACAGGAGCAATACGGAAAGATGGAGCCAAAATACCCTGAAGGTAGTCACTACTAGTATGTATTACGTCTTCAGTGGGTCTATAGCGTCCCCTTTTATTTTAATAATTCAGTGGAGACGGCAGCTACATTTAGCGTGGTCAGCCACCCACGATGTTGTGAGCCGAGAAATTAACCTCTGGAAAAGTTTCCACCTGGGATCAAATCTGTGACCCTTGACACCGCACCAAGTGCCGGGTGCTTAACCGCTAAGCCACCGGAGCTCACTTATAACTGGTTGACGGGCTGCTATCATATTTATACACATGATGATATATCGGTTTATTGACGCCATGAATATGAAAGGAATGGCAGCATGCGTTGGGTAGAAACAGGTCTGAGTCAGGGATAAAAAAAACTGTACAGCGCCTCAGGACGGGGTTACCCGATTCTGGCGCTATATAAATATATATTTTAAAAAAATGTTAAAGCATAGCAATAATTTTAGACTGTGAAAAGTGTTCCATTTACAAAAGCGGTTAAATAACAGAGGGGGTCGGCGTTGGAGTTTTGAACGTATATATAAACACATACACACAAAGATAGAGAAGGCAGTGACTTAATCCAGTACAAATATCACAAGAGTCATGATAATATATTAATCCGGTAGCAGTATTAGAAATTGAGAGGATAATAAATTAATCCATTACAAATATTAGAGAGGAAAGATAACCAATTATTCCTGTATATATTAATACGGGGAGTTATATAGACTTTCACATATTAGACAGCAACACGAAAGATTATTAATAACTTGTGAATAAGTTGAAAATTTTAAATTATTCTGCTCGCTGATGTCAGATACCATAGTTTCTAATATAATAAGTACAGTACCGAAATTAGCAAGGGTTTTTTACTGTAAATAAATATTTTATATTACATTGTAAAAAACTGTTAATAACCATAAAACACTGTAAAATACTGTAAACATTTAAAATACAGTAAAAAATGTAAAACCGTATTTCATTATAACTATGAGCCAATTCTACAAGTCTTGGTGAATGTCGTTCAACACATTCATGCGATAGTGTCTTTCACATACATTAATTTTTATTAACTACTCAATATTTGACGCATGAATTTGTACATGAATACTATGAATATAGCAAAATAATGACATTAATCATTCTGCACACAAAGTGAATATTGTCCATCTGAACAGTTAATAATCTAATTCAACACTGCCTCTGAGAATCCTACAGCAGAATACCAGCTTAAAAGCTTTGCTGTTGCCTAGAAGATTGTGCACTTTAGTGTGAATATTTCCAAAGTTGGAAAATATTCGCTTCATTGACAGCTGATGAAAATAAACCCGTTGAACATTTTGTGTAGTAAACTTGCATTTTGGCATCATTGTTAGCTTGCTGATGACCACACGTTTTGCATATTGTTTATTTACAATGGTAACATGTAAAATAATTCCCATATGGAATTGTGTGGCCTTCCACCTTTATACATGACTAAAGGCTGGATATCAAATAATAATCACAGTATTATTTCAAATTTTTCTATAATATAAGCCAAGATGCAGATATGTGATCATAAGAAAGTGCAACACTACATCAAATTAAATTCAGGCTGGCTTTATGTACTCAGGCAAAATGAACTTACAATTTAACACCATATGTCATCTGGGAAATGAAGTCACATCTTAACATCATAATACATGTATCTGTCAACATTGGATATAGGGTTATTCTGAGACTAGTAGATTATGTGCAGTATATACAAGTGGTAATTAGTAAGTAGTAATTGCCAGATATAGTTAAGTAATCAGTGAGGGTCAACTAGACTGGATATTGGGTTATCATAATGTAGATTAGTCTGTTAATTCAATTGCTGTTTATGTATTACAGTCATGCTGTAGTAGATGGTGTTATATGTTTTTATCATTTTACTATTAAATTGAACTTTTTACAAGTCAGTGTAAAAACTGTAAAAAAGCAGTTTTTACATGACGTTAATAACCGTTAATTAACAGTGTTAATAACGTCTGTATAAAAACCTGCCAACCCTGAAATTAACTAAACATATACGATAAATACTGTCTAGTTGTACCAGTCAAATATGTTTCAATGACCGGAATAGCCAGGTGAGTGTTTTATATAGGTGATCTCTAAAATAAATTGTATATTCCGGTGGGAGATTATGATGATTAAGATGATGACGATGATGATGATTATGATAATGATGATGATGATGATGATCCAAAAGATATGATATAACAATAGAATCGACATCGCACGTTATACATTAACAATATTGTGTAATAATGAGGCAGTGTCACATTTTCATCGCTATCCAGATCTGTTTATCTTCCATGCGGATATTTGAAATAAGGAATCCCACCGAATACTTGGTCCTTTATTCTGTTTTATTCGTGACTGGGACATTAATTAGCTTGCAATATATATCTATTATAGCAGAATTAGACGCACCGATGACACAGTGGTTAGAATACTATACTGCAAATATATAAGCTGTGGTTTCGAATCGGACTAACAGCTGTGGTTGTGGGGTGTTTGCCTAGGTGGTCGCCTCTCGGCCATACGTTCTGGTTGTGATCAGTCCCGAGCTGTAGTTTCTGGATACAATATCAGTCATAACGATTTAATGTAAGTCTGAGACATGATACCGTTATGATAAGAATAACTGTTTCGGTGAAAATAGAACTCTTAATTAAATCTAATAATATGTGTCCGAATGCAGTTATGGATCAATGTTTTTTAATAACCGAGATTATTATTTAAGTTATTCCAAAATAGTAAACTTCTGTATATTAATCCTATGAAATGTGAAATTCTGCATTACTTACATTTCGGCGTTGGCTTCTAAAGATACTAAAGGGAAATACCCTTCATAGATAGCTACGGTAGGATTTGAACCCCGGTGTTACAGAGTCAAGACTGACCACGGAAATTAGAGAAAATATATCAAATATTCATTTTTACAAACTGTTCGCTCATTATTTTTGGCCATGGTTGTATGATTTATATTAAAACAAATTAAACGAATGAGAATACGTTGACATGAGGTAGCACCATATTTTGTAAATAGGTGCAGATCTTTTTTAAATTATAACAGCATTTTCCAGATAGAAAGGATTTTTTTTTTATTAAATATAAATTATTATTAGTAGTAGTAGTAGTAGATGGGGTGTAGTAGTAGTAGTAGTATTAGTAGTAGTAGTAATAGTAGTAGTAGTAGTAGCTGTAACAGGCGATAATTAGAACAACCTCGAGGAGTAATCTGTCTCAACCTAGCTCATAGTTTGCAGTATTAATTAATTCAAAGTCTTAATTCAAACAATGCTGCTTGGTGGATTTATACTCCTGGAGTCGTTTGTTACTCCGGCAGGCATCTCCATGAGTATTAAGCTGCGGACAGAGTGTTTTCCCATATTATGAGTAATTAGGTTACACTGATATAGGACATTTGTTAAATAATCCATAGTGCAGTATTGCTACTTTGTTTTTATTTTAGTTAAATCACTTCAGTGAGTCCATACTGAGTTAGTGTACATTCTCTTTGTTATGAACAAACTGTAATGTTTGCTAACACGCTGAGGCTATATAAAAGGCTTAAATTTTCACTTAGGTTAGAGAAGAACTTCGACGCCAGACTAGTCGGACGTGTTGATACATGGTTCATATAGGTAGGATTTAGTCAGTTATTCGAACCCAGAATAAAGCTGAGGTCAGCATCTGAGGTGTCGAAATGTTTTATATACAGGTTTCTTTTGGACCACAGAAAATTACTGTTGAATGTAAACTGTGGTGTCAAAATAGTTTTGATATGTATGTAGCAAGTCACCATTGAACCACACGCACGTGTTGTTTGTTGCGAGCTGTGGTATCAAATGGTATGTTTTTACGTGCTTCCGCTTTTTGTACGTAGCCTGCATGTAACCGCTTTCCTGTGGCGTGACAAATTTGTCGCGTACGAAAAGCGAATTAGCTGGTTCCCACAGGCTGATGAGTAGACCAGACACATGCTTAGTTATACGCACACATGTATCAATACGTGGAGGTATGGAACATTTTATTTTTAGATTAATGTATGTATAGTTGTATTTGTATTTAGCTCTGTGCCTATTGCCTCTTTATATGTACCCTAAAACACACACACACACACACACACACACACACATATATATATATATATATATATATATATATATATATAAAACAAAGTCTTTCCAATGCATCCTTACCTACATATCGCTGGATATCCAAGATGTTGAAACCCAGGAAAACACTCTTTTTAGCAGATTCTGTTTGTCGCTATCCCTTAACATGTGCAAGAGGTCTAGCTCTTTGCCGTGGTCATCGCCTGATTGGAAATTTTCGTTTACGCTTTGGCCGTTCTACACTCTGTAGGTGTTGATAAGATGGCTCGCTGTACTAACATATAGCATGTTCATGAACTCCTGCACCCCTGCTGTAATATCAGATTTGACAGTTACTGCAAAACCTTTAAACACACTCTACCAGAGTCCTTGATTGTATAACACTCTCAGCGACATCTACCGGATAATCCTCATCCGCAGAACAAGCCGCATTCACTTCGAACCTTTGTACTTCTGGGTAAGATGAAGAAAACTGCATGGTTGGAAGACTAACTGTCAAGACCCGTGACCAATACAAATGGTGCATTTGCATTGCGAGACCGAGCTGTAATGGTGCAATTACAGCCCTGGACGCACTGCTTGAATAACTGCTTACCCAGTACTAGCAATCTTTATGGACGTATCCTTCCCAACGAACAGATGCTGAAGCAAAGATCGCAAACTTGCTGGGACATAATCCAATGGACCGATCCATATACTCTTGGTGTCACCATGCGGCTGACTTTCACACTACGGTCTCGGGTTAGAAGTCCAAGAATCACAGTGCTGCATGCCGATTTACGCGTGTAGTCGCCAATAATTGTCTTACTGAAAAGCTGTATATAGGCTATTTACCAGTTATATTTAGATTTTATTTATAGTCCATTAATAGTATGTGATCTCCAGATCCTAATTTTGCATTTAATGGGAATGGTATAGACTTCATCCAATAGATATATGCCACTAAACTAAGAAACGTTCAGCGCGATTTGCATGGTTGGCGTGGTCCGGCCTGTCCAGTTCAAACTTCTATTCTAAAATATTATTTTTATAGAACCTTTACCATCTGATATTACGATGTAAATGGATAAAATTACATTTCCAAAATTTGCAAATTGCCCTTTATATCTACATTAAATATTAAAAATTCTTCATTAAAATCAATTTACATTCAGCTAAAGGTTTAATTTTAAAATTATATATCCATTCAGTTGGAAGACCAAAAGACGGTGATCAGGAAGAGGCTTTTGAAAAGGTCTGCAGATTTATCGAGGAAAACGATACAGAACAGCTAACGACAACAGACCTTGCTGCTAAAATGGAAGAATACTTGAGTGATTGGAAAGGCGTGGCATGTTGAAATCAGTACCTCAAAGAAAAGCTTTTAAAACAATATGATGACTCTATATTCATGGCTGAGGGAAAGGGTGTGAAAAACATTGTTACCTTTCGGGAAAAAACTGTTAGATTCTTCCTGATTACTACAGTTCACCTTGGGAAGACTAGGAAGCACAGAAAGGAGCAATTCTACAAACTGCAGCAAAACTGATCAAAAGTGACATAAAACGAGAGTTGTGCTGTAATGATATATTTGTGTTACAATGGTGTATACGTACCCCTAGAGGTTAGCACACACTGATTGAGCAGAATCTGTCCGATCTTTCTGACTTAAAGCATTGTCCTTTTGGTTTATGAAGTTGATCCGGCATGTTTTGCGTACACAAGTTCCAGCTTTGACTTTGATGTCGACACTTCTTTCAAGGCTAGCACAGTTGATACCTTCAGCTCCTTTCTCACGAATCACCATTTCCTCTTCTCAGCACAATTCCCTTAGTATAAGGGGCGGGTTTCTTTGCTTGAGCTCATTTTCTATTCCTGAAAATATTAAAATTAGGTCTTGAAGAAACCTGCCATCGTATTTACTGTGCACAACCTTGTATTATCTAGTGAGATATTTGGATTTCTTTTACACTACGGGAATATTCGTGTTCCGTTTTATTTTTAAGAGCGTGAAGTGAAAACTGAGGCAGATTTGGGTCATCTGTTTAATATCAGAAATGTTTACTTTCCCGTCGTCCATTTCTCTCCAACTTTTAATATGCTGTTCACTATGCCTGAAAGTACAGCATATAATCATAAAATGCTTTTTGCCATTTTGGGGACTAGGGTTATTTTGGCCCTATATTGACTCTACTACTAAGTATCCACCCATTGAGGTCCCTTGTGGTGTATATTGTTGGAATATGTACCATTAACTAACAATTCCTGGTACCATCATCTGGGAAATTGGACCGCTACTGTTTACTCTATATGTCACACCAGTAAATTATCTTATTCACAGCCACAAATTAGGCCATCGTTTATATGCAGATGACACCCAAGTATTCATATATGTATCTACAGCACACACATATCTGTCTCTTACACAGCTAGTTGACTGTCTCAGTGTTATATCTGGCTAGATGACAAACAATAGACAAGGCTCAATGCAGACAAAAACAGATTTCATTATTATAGATACACCCAGACAACGCAGCAAACTTACTTGTTTCTTCCCTTCGCCTATCTTTAATCGTAGCTTCACAGCGTCACACACTGTCCGTAATATTGGTGTTAGATTTAATGGTGATTTTAAATATTACAGAAAACATATTTATCTGACATATCGCTGCTGCTTCCACCATATTCCTGACTTTCGCTGTATCCATCGCTATATTTCTCTTTCAGTCGCCAAAACTATTGCTACAGCACTAATTACTAGTAAGTAGGCTTGATTACTGCAACTCTATTCTTTATAACAGCGCATCTAAAGATATTGCAATCAACGTGTTCAGAATTGATTAGCTGGGCTTGTCACACGGTTTCTTCAGTTTTTTAATTCTGTGCCACTACTAAAATCACTTCTTTGGCTCCCTGTTCAATCTCGCATCATTTCCAAACTATGTACCATTGCCTATCTAACTCTTTCTTTCGAAGAAACTCTGTATCTATTTTCCATGCTTTCTCTGACACCCAAGCCCAGAGAACTCCGTTCATCTGATTTTCACTTGCTTTCTCTTGCCAGGGTTAAAACTGATTCTGGCACTCGCACTTTTTCAGTTGCTGCCCCTTCTCTTTGGAAATTGCTTCCTGAACACTTTAAGTCATCGAATAGCATAGTTTCTTTCTGTCACCATTTGAATACTCACCTTTTCAGACTTGTTCATCCCTCCAAAGCTTCCACTGCATCCGATCATCTGTTGATGAATTTTGCATCGTTCCTTAACTATGAGATTGCCCAACCCCTGTACTAGGCTCGATTCTTTCCAAGGATATAGGCGCTATATAAGTTTTTTTATTTTTTTATTATTATCATCATTTAGCAAAGTATTATCTGAATACCGAGCATCAAAGTTGCACGTTTATTGGCAAATAGAACACTTTCATATTGTTGTTAATAGCTTACTACACCCATGCTTAGGTTAAAATACTGGAATTCTTCATCTAGTCATCTCATTTCCCAAAAGAATCATCCGTCAATCGTATGTTTTAAACTTGACCAGTCCCATGGCTAAAAACGAGGATAATCACGCACCTCCTCATGCCGTGGTAAATATATTGAAGCCTATAATTTCCAGTTTTGCAACATGTACATCGTCAGGCTGCGCTCAGGCTATACAACTGGTAACGTCTACTTTGGGCATTATGAATAGTTTAAACATTGGCCACACATATTTAAATGTTAAACATACACTACAGCTTCTTGTAGTTATGTCAGAGATTCAATGATGTTCATCAAGAAGTACTGCATTTTACCGTCTGGTGGCTGTACAAATAGTTTCGTTGTCCATCATAGACAAACTTCCGTTCTTTTTAGGGTTTGGCTCAGTAAATTCCAGAAAAACATTCATGATGCCCTTATGAAGTAATCTTTGTTAATTATTTTATTAATGACTGTTTTATACACGGCACTAATAAATAATGGTAACATTTAAAAAACCTGTGTCTATATTAACAAGACTAACAACATTTTTTTTATTTAGAATTTGTTTTCTATTTATTTTAATCTACTATCTTTAACCTATTATTTTTAATCAGCTTTATTTTCACCAATCCAGACAATATACTAAAGAAAACAATACTATTTGAATTATTAATATTATTTTCATTTATGGATATATATTGTATCTAGATTATATCTTCAAAGTAACTGTAACTGTTGAGATGGATTTGTCAATTTATCCATTGTAACTGCAACTTATCGAGATACACTGCAGACATTATTATCATAGCTGCATATTATTATAGCATTAGAAAGTTTTTAAAATATGGAAACTATCAAACAGATCTTGTCATGACAATAAACTCAGACTTTACCTTTAACACCTAAAAGGGATAGTCCACCTTCATTTCAAATTTTCAGGACTATTACAGCTATACTCACAAATATCATAAATAATGTCAAAATGTGTAACCGATCACCCACATATTAAATAATCCAGTTCAAAGTGCTGATTAATCGACTTTTAATGACGTGTGGGCGCCTCCATTTTGAAGTTAGACGGGGAGCTTCTGAATGCTGACGTAATTTGAGCGTATCCTGTTCACCTGAAGTCTGTAGAGCCCGTACAAAAGCATGTAAACAAGTGTGAGCAAAGAATTATTCCAGAACTAAACGGCATTATCTTGCTAAAATTACGTCATGAATGATATACAACCATATGGTTTTGAGCCAGAAGGAACCTGACAAGAGGAAGATAATTCAAAATGGCTTACAAATAAACATTCGAGAGAAACTATCACCCATGTCAGTATAAAGAGCGCCCATGTGACGTCAGAGCATTTCAGTTTTCTCCTTCCCGCCTTCGAATCTGGCTTCCGGTGCAGCCATAATGGCGGCCCTCCAGTAATTTGAATTGTTTCCCTATATCTATGATGTCAGGTATATTTCGTGATTATTACTGTGGAATTTTTGGTTCCTGTTCTAAGAATTACATATTAAAAAAATATTTTCTGATACTGTCCCTTTAACTTGTACTATTATAAGGGACTGTGGATCTACATACATCTGGAAGGTAATTTTAAGCAATTCTGTGTAAATTTTTAGCACTTGATTCAAAACCTGGCTGAGCTATGTCAGAATGGTGTTTCATCTTTCACTTTTCATCATTACTGCTGGGCGTCACTCAGTCTATTTAGCCTATCATGTGCACAAAACTGGCTGTAAAATTGCAACATTTACATCTTGTAAATTTTCATCATACTGTGAAATATACAATTTCTTATTAAAATTGTAAATAAGATTAATTTTGCCATTTTATATAATAAGTTTATTAGAACATTAATTTTATTAAAAGCAAAGACACCACAATACGTTAATATTTTAATAGGACATAATCAGAAATTCAAATCCCAAAACAGCAATCAGGTGCCATATAAGGAATCTTGATGAACATTTCACTCGGCAAATTCCGTAGACAGAATTGTGTACTGACTTCATTAACATGTGTGCATTTTATTATGACATTCTACAAATAAAAACAGATATTTTATTAATAAATTACAGGAAGTAAGTGATAGAATGCCTAATAATGCCAATAAAAGTTAATGTTATTAGAATCATTCAAAAAGGTTATTGACCACCAAAGGATAGAACCTTCCAGACAAAACTCAGAATAAGGTTCCCAAGACTTGGGTCAGAAAATTTGAGATCCTGAATAGACTTTGTATAGCCAGCGACCACACTCAAATCACATGGAACTAAATTTACAGCAATTTTCTAACATTCATCAATATCATTTTACAAAAAAAAAGAATTGTGCAACACTAAAATGAAGATTTGCTAAAAGAAAAGATCAGGCATATCAGATAAAAGTAAAGATATGAGTCTCTCACTTCCAGTTAAGACAAACTAAAAGCTCTTTTTTACCTTTTAATAAGCTATCAAAGCTTGCATAACAAGTACTCATCAAAGTTCAAAAACTTTATGCACAACCTATTATACATGTCTTTATCTTACTTTCAAAGGTAATTTTTTCTTTGATTAACTGTTGTTAATTTGCCAGTCACAACAAGGCTATTGTATATGTTGTGTTCACAGCATAGCCGCAGTTTATATCAACAGAGCTATATATCCTGACAATAATGCCAAAGTTTAATCACTACTTTCTCTGCTTTATCAGTGATAAATTATCATATTTATCATAACCTTGAAATACACTGAAAAATTGCTTCCATCTCAGTAAATCTTGCTTGAACATATTAACAGAAGTATCTCAAGCCATTTGAACATCTCTATGGGCTCAGCTCTAATGTAGAATCAGAGAGGGTATCTGATGACAAAATTGCACATTAATACCAGTATTACGCTAACAAAAACTATAAATAACCTTTAAATCAAGTAATATGGTTACATATTATTTCCTTGATATCCACTAACTTTATGATCATTCTGCATAAAAACACAAATAACAAGTCGTGTGTGCATGAGAATAAGAGACCATGCACAATACAATCTGAGTGAGTTGTGATTTGTTACTCGAGCACATGCATTCCAAAAGTCACCACCTAGATATAGTCTAAAATTATATGTCTAGAAATATAACTGCATCTGAACAGATTTTAACATAACTGTAACTTATCTCCATAATTACACATATTAATGCATATTCCCCATGTCTGATAATAATACAGCTGATGTGAGGGTTTTTTTTTTTTATAATCAGTGATAAATTTGAAAATGCAACCAAACAATTTACACACACTGACACACATGAAATGATAATAAAACAATGATATATTTTAAACAATCACATAATAAATACAACTACTGCCTATATTGTGCTGTAGATAAATAGCTCTGTTTTAGATATATAAATTATTTAATCATATATATATATATATATATATATATATACAAGATTATATTAGATTTTTGAAAATTAGTAATGAATCACACAACAAATGACCACCTGTGATCATTCTAAATTCATACCATTCAGTTCTGCCTCTGCATTTTAACATTTTTAAATTTCTAAATGACTGCCACCCATCAACTTTCCTACACATAATAAGGAAACACTTGAATTTATTATAATTTCCAGACAAATTACATTTAGGTTAACTTCAAATGACTGCAGAGCATCATTAGTAATATAAATTAACTTTCATTTCAGATAATTTTATAGCACATCTGTAGTTTTCTTTAATGACAATCAATGATCAATCTAGATGATATATATATATATATATATATATATATATATATATAGTAACTTCTGATGACAATGCTGGACCTGCTAACATTTCAGTAGTTACTGCATTTGCCATAAAAATAGTAGAACATTAGTGTTTGTACCTGACTGTTGTTGTTCAAAGGTAAAAATTATTTATTTTCTGTATAAAATAGATTCAAATAGTTTTTTTTTATCATTGTACAAAAGATTATTCCATATTTGTAATATATATATATATATATACATATGCATGCACATATACAGTGAAACACACTTATAACAAACATTGGTACAAAGAATTCATGGATATAATGAAATGATTGCTTACATACAAATATTTTTCTGTCTTCTCCATTATAATCGCGTATGCATATTACGAATGAATTCATGATGACAGTGAACATATAACAAACAAAAAATCGCCCCCAGTTCACAAATAACTAGAAGAAGCCATGCCGTAGGTGCACAAAACATCCTAGCCAAAATAATAGGGCTATGCAGTGGGACAATGCTCCAACTGGTGAGAGAAGTTCATTTTATCTTATGAGCCTTAGCCAAGAGGTACTTCAAAGTAGATGAACGACTGTGATTCTGTGGATGCTTAATAAATGATTGAAATTGTAATACGTGATCTAAGCTATGTTTAAATAAATATTGGTAAATGCAGAAGGGCGAGTTAATTTCAGTGTGTGTGAGCCAATAACAGAATCAATTATATTTGATTACTGAATCAACTATAACAAACTAAGCCAGGTTTTGTTCATATACCGTAGGTCCCGTCCATTAAGCCGAGGACGGTTTTTAGGCCTAAAATATCACGACCTAAAAATCTGAACTTTTCCCTGTAGTATTTCCACTAAAATAAGGGTAAAAATCACACAACACATCTTTGCGTTTGAGAGATACCTGGTGATTACCGTATATACTTGTGTATAGGTAGGGACGTCGTTATGTCATGAATATTATTTGACAAGTGCTTTCAAATGGGCGTAAGGAAAATGACGCTTGTGGTTGCCTTAATCTTTCACATAATAACAATAAATTAAACAAATAAACAGAATGCATATAGCTCTATCCCATAATCTAATTTATTTTGAAATGGGGGATATAATTGTTAAATGACGTTACGTCAAAAACAGGCAAGAAACGAAGCGCAAACAACTTTTTGACAAAATGGTCCGCGATAAAATGGTCTACCCTCTTTGCGCACGGCCTTGGCAATATCTATTAACAAACGAAGCTAGCCATATTGTTGCTAATATTCCACTCTTTCTAAATATGCTGGTTTCCCTATGAAAATACGAAACTAACCTAGTCTGCGATCACTGTGATAAAGCTGAGAATGTTTTCTATTTAATGGTATAATTTTGGTTTTTGATGCGAAACTATCCGTGCTGCGCAATGGGAAAAACCCAGAGGTCCTCCAGAGCCAAATCTCGTAAATTCCCGCAGCATCAGTCGAGGATGTTTAGGTTGTTATACAATCCGATCAAATATATGCCTAATTTAGCCCATCCATCCTATTTTATGTATGATATATGCATAATAATATACATAGATATTATATTTGACTATATTTCGTGCACATTGTGAATATTTAAGAAATAATAGATAATTAAACATCTGTTTAAAAAAAGTAGCTTGATTCAAGTTTGCCGGCTAAGATGAACACCGAAAGGTTGCATTGTGTTCGTGATTATTTGCATTTCAATTTGTTAGATGTACATAAAACAATTGATGCATGATTTAATGAGACCATGGATTATGTCCAACATTAAAATTTCATCAATTCAATGTCGTCTTTTCCATTGGATTTCTCCGTCTTAGTTGAAAAATAGTTCATCACATTTGTCACTGTAATATGATTTACATGCATATAATATGTATATATATATATATTCTACATTCTAAGCATAAAACATATTGTATTGTGGTTAATTTCTTAATAGAATATATAACAGCACAACACCTGAACTTCTTTTTCACTGTAGGTCGATTTTAATTGTTTTTTTTATGTCTGTAGGTTAAAAATATATGCATTGGACCATATAGCAGTCATTTTCTACCCTATCGAGGTATATATTTCCATATTATGTAAGGAAACCATGTCAAGTTATATATTTACTTATTATTCTCTTCAAGACCTATCTAATGAAACAAAAATGTTCTACGACTAATTTGAAAATTTCACCATTTCTCACTTTGGACCGCCCTCGTCTAAATTTGCTGATTGGTGTTTGGACCAATTTTGCAGCCTTATTTGATATTTCTGAAAAATATGATAACTTGATACATATTTATTTATTTTAATGTGCTATGCATAAATATTACATTACACAAATGATGAAAACAGGTCAGTGATACAATTATTTGGTGAGTTATGACGTTGATAAACCTTCACCTCTGGCAATGGTACATTTCTGGAATTAGACTTTGTGACCTGTCAAATAAGTGGTGATATTTGGGGCATATTTTAGCTGATTACTCAATAATGATAAGATAGCCCCATTAAACTATATATTTTCTTCTTAGTTATGACAAGACCTATCCAATGAAGCTCTATGACCATTCTGAAAAAAATGACCGCCTTCCCTGGTATAGGTCGCACTTTTATACCACGAAATTGCCACCAAAAGCGAGTGCATCTTATATAAGGCTTAACCTAAAAGGGAAGGTAATATTTGGCATAATTTAGGGGGAAATACAATAATATTGTTTTTCAACATTAATAATGAATATATGAACTATAAACAAATTAAATAGGCTTGTTTTCGCTGTTGTCTTTCGAAGCCAAACTTAATCATGATAACCGCCATGATCATTTAATCTGATGCTCTAATTAGTGACATGATCACAAAGGTATAGGTCCAAATTGGCTGCGATATGAAAATGGCCGCACTATGACCAAAAATGGCCACCTCCATAAAATATTAGAGGCTGATGTTATTTTTGGAATGTATATAATTGGTCTATCTAAGATGTGTCACTACTATCGAAATGTGTGAGCATGTGTAATTGAATGGAACGGTAAATGAGGCCACGCAAAGAACGACCATAGAAGCCACATCAAATGAAAACAATTACAGCAAACAATATGTTAATTGCTTCCAAACTTGGCACATGGGAACCACTAATAAACTACTTCAAACAGTATTACAGAAATGAACGTACAGCAGCAGACAACCTGAAGTGTCTGTCGTTACCTATCGTCACACAGTGGGTGAAAATAGCCTGGGATGAATCTTTTGGTTTTGATTAAATATTGCTGATTTTTAGTGCGTCTTATACGCTGGTTTGACTCTAAGGGGTTTATTGGTCCTAAAACCTGGTGCTTCATATACACGAGTATATACGGTAGTTCAAAACTGTCACATCCAACACTGCCACTTAGTGGATAAACTTCACACGCATATAATGAATTCACAGATATAACAAACTTGCTACCTCTCCACCAAATAGTTTGTTATAAATGTATTGCACTGTACACACACACACACACAAAACAGAGATGTGCCTGTATCTAAATTAGAAATAAACTCTTGTTATTTGACTGATATGATGAGTATGTATGCAGCTAATCACTTGAAGAATACCAAAGACAGATTTTTTGACATTAGACAAACCCCAGACTGCTTAGATTAATGCTGACATCAACAGTAATTTTTCAAATATCAGCTTAAGTTACATCAGAGGAGGTAACATCTGGTGTTTCTGCCAAAATATCATGAAAATTATTTACCAAAACTCAAAGCCTGAGATATGTATATTAACCCAAGAACATCTATCTATCGTGGATGGTGAATAGAAAACGCTGCCAAAAATAAAAGATTAAATCTGACATTTTCTGCCAAACAGGTTTTGCTAAAGAATATATCTGCTAAATTTAAAGAAAATTTGAATATGTTATAGGGTTTTGAATGATAAAATGTTTTTAATTCCCAAAATTCAGTTCAACAATTTTAGGCCTGATTCCATAGCGGTTGCATACAACTTGAAAAGATGGTACCAAAATAGAGATATATATCATTTTAGTGAGAATCATTTCATATCGCAGTTACTAAATTTACTTTGACATTATACAGTCTACAAAGCTAAAGAAACATACTCTCAATAAAAACATCTTTAGCATGACATAGGAATAAGAATTAATTATCTATTACAGCCACAAATGACATGGTGGCAGTGATATTCATATTCAAATTTGGTGGGAAACTAATAAATGCATTCAGACTAAATATCCCAAGACGAACAGCTCAGAATAACTGTACATGTTTCAGATTAAAAAAATCACTAACAACAACAACAATAACAATGACAACAAGAATAGTTACAACAACAGCATATTATCTAGTTGTTGGTAGTTTTGTGGTAGTGTTGTTTTGATCATTCTCTTTACCGAATATCATGACTTGACTAGTATACGTGGGCACTTCATCTTCAGTTCCAAACATCAGACCAAGAATGATGTTCAGTGCCGATGCCTCGAAATGATGGCAGCCCATGTAGAGATATTTCGGCTTTCGGCGCGCATCACAGCCAACACCCTGTGCTCCAAGGGGATGCACACATTCTCTGTCCAATGCACACTTCACCCATGGGAGCATCATTTCTTTGTGGATACGTTTTGTGTTATAGATGATCAGATGGTCGGAGCCCACCATATGTTGGAAGTAGTACTTTGATGTGTGTGTTTTGAAGTAAGTGAACATTCTCGGGTGTGTCATCGCCGAGGTAGAATCTCGTGACTCGATGATCCATGCCACAATGCCATAGTTCTGTGCTTGCTTCAGTAGGGGCAGCACGTCCGAACTGATGAAATAATCCTTGCCTTCAGTCCACAAAATGGCACCATACTCTACAAGAGCTTGCTGTAAACATTATAAATAATCACATAATATGGCAGTCATCTAATGTACCAAAATCTGAGATCTTGTTTAATCAACCATACGTCTAAATCTGTTTTATTCATCTTCAGAGTGCTAAATAAGTTCAGAAACTACTCCAGTTAAAATGACTCATATAGTTTCAATTACACCAGCCCTTTGTTTCTTTCAAAGCAATCATCAAAATAATCCAGATACACTAATCATTTCATTGTATTTATCAATGTGTCATGCAAGAACCATGACCATCTGACCTTCCTCCTACATAAGAATGAGCTAATCCTTTTTTGTATTCGATTAATTTTTATTAGGAACCATAAAAGGTACAAAAATTCAGCAACTTACAATCTGCTAACTTAGTTTGCTTATACAATAGAGGACTATGGTAAATAATGCAAAACTGCCCAGAATCTTTCATGTGATATATTGGTAATGGTATGATAGGTCTGGCACATGTTCAAGGACTGCATACACAATTCAAACTTCCATAAACAAGTAACAGGAGTGATGAAAAACATAGCTAGTTCATGGAAATATTCAATGCAAAATTGCATCTTTATATTCCAGAATTTCCTCACTTAATAGCTACTGGAAGGGCTAGTTTCAAGTTATACTTATCAGCTCAAAAACTTTATTATCACTTATGAATGTGGGACAGGTACTTATTAAACAATTTTAACATTAAAACAAATATATATATATATTGCTATCAACTCCTACAAACATGACCATTGAAAAAATGTGAATAGAACTGAGCTCATCAAGAGAAATTCTTAAAAAGCTGATATAATGCTTTGTCGTGGAATATGTGTAAAACAATAATATCGATTACCTTACCTGTATTGCTATTGGTTTATATGCTTTCATATGCATATTGTGTACATGATGTGGAAATTTTTCAAAATCAAAGGATTTCACAACACATCGGTTACTGGTGTTACAGTGCTTCTGCAACTGAAAAGAACAGACAACTTTACATTTGACAAAGCAGCAAGTCTCAATCAATTAAATTCCATTTTTTTAATTTATATATATATATATATATATATATATATACACACACACACACACATTAGTATCCTTTTAACAGTCAGATCAAACTGAATCCAAACATATTCACAAGTAAGCTTAAAGGTTCACATACAGAATATAGTGACTTATTTCTTCCCAGTTTTTGTTGCTATACATGTAATTTGCAGGGAAAAAACACTTTAACAAATCTCATTTGCCACTGAGCTATCAAATTATATAGCACCCCACATCATTATCTGTAAACATTTTATTTATGGTGACTTACACTAACAAGCTCAGGAGAACCTAAGCCCAGATCATATATATGTACTTGGTTGTTGAACAAGTACTTCTGCACCGACTGCAACAGTTGGATGGAATCTTCATAATTATCATTGGTTACAGCTGTTACAATAACTGGTATCTGAAAAAAATCAATAATATCTGATTAGAAGATGCATTTATCAATTTAACAAATTCACTAAATACATAAAACCATTTTACCACAAATCTAGCTAGTATAAATGAAATAAACATTAATGATAAATTTCAACAGCCAAAATGAAACTTAAAAGGCAAGGGGTAATAAATCATTTTTGCAAGTCCTTGCTACAACCATTTCTGTTTGGGTCTGTTATATTTTAAAACCATTACATTTTACACATTCCCAGATTTTAAGGATAATGGTACTTTCCCATCATTTGAATTAGGCAAACCAAAAATGCATTTATATATTTGAAGAATCATGAAATATTAATAAAGGAGATGTAATAAAGTGCCTTACTAGAAGGAGCCATTCAAAGGCACTGTACAATGATACCCCTAATAATATGTCTGCCAAAAAAGCCCATAGGAGATTTAAACAATAATCATTATTTATCTTCAGCCGGTGTGTTTTTATAATGGATTTAAAATTTTCAAGAGAAGAAGCAAAGTGGGGGCTGCAACACTAAATGCACAATCACCATATAACTCGAGCCCATGAGACAAGCACCTGTAACAGTATCTGACTGGATCACCCGATTCTTCGGGATGACTTTTGCCAGACGCCAGTTCACACAGGTATTCAGGTGATATACTTCGGTTGATAGTCAGTAGGGGTACCATTGAAAGTTAGGACCAATATTTTTCTTCCCTATTTTGCATCCTCTTGAATTGACAATTTCCATATTGCTAAACAATACATTATAAGCACTTTATATATGAAATTTACCTCAGAATTCCGGAGTCCATCCGGATAGAGTTGGGGATTGGCAGTAAAGCCAAGCAATTCCATGTATGTCTCATCCAGGTTGACTTCATGAGACTTGTGCGATGATGACATGACATTGATGTTTTTTAGATTTGTCGTTATCTGCTTGTGAGTCTCGAACATTATATTCTGGAATGTCGGTGTCGGCATGGTCAACAACCATATTGAAATAGACGTGGCCAAGATAAACAGAGTCAGAATGAGAAAGTTCTTGCTCGTGATTACACTCCACACGCCCATGACTCATTGTCATTGTAACAGTGCTGATTTCTGATCGAATGCCATCTGCTGTTTGTGATTTCTCTAGAAAACTTACAAACGAATCCACTGTCAACTGAAACATAAATTAAAGCCATTAGATCAGTAATTTGTTTTACCGCGTATTACACTGACCCATAAAAGAACTGCTTAGACTTAGAGTGTGTCATTTATGGTGACAGTCAGTTTTGATCAGGTGTTAGTAATGACTACAAATGGCAGTTTGCTGTTAATGTACTCTAGGCTAGTTCCACCACAATACAGACTCATAATGGGCTGCATTATAAGCAGATCATGAAACACAACAATTGTTCTCATGTGATCGGTCCGTGTACAACAATGATTGATGGGAGATGGCCTGATGTGACTTTTTGCATTGTCATTTCCTCATGTATTTTCTTCTTTTGAGAATGTGAGAACCAAACCATTGTATAACATAGGAAACTGAATCAATAGTTAGTTGTATTTTTGCACAAATAACATAATAGAAATATTTTACCCAATAATAATTAAGAATGGGTATCTCATCTTTGACTTTGCCTCATTACCTATGGAGGCCACTCAACCCATTTAGCTTATTTTGTGCACAAAAGTGACAATAAAACATTCAGTTTACTATGCTTATGTTACCATAGGCATATAATTGACCAGTCTGATCATGTTGAAACTGTATTATCCAATGACAGGGCTGAAAATTAGCAGTCGCCAACTCGCCCCTGGTGACTACTTCAGTTAGTAAGGGTGACCATTTAATTCAATATACTCGCCTGTCGGGTGACCACACTGTCAGACTTCGAAACAAATTGTGGTGAAGCCGAGATTCTATATATGTGATATGCGTAATGCGGCAAGCGAATCCGAATGTGTATGTTACATTGCTCTAGCGTATGCAACATTGCCGTATCCACCATTCATGTGTTTCCCCGACACTGAATCAGATGGTTGAATCTGGCATTTTACGACCAGAGTCATAAAATTCTGTATTCTTAGCTACTTAGAAAGCTGGAAGACCATGCTTATTGTATAATGACCGTGGTTTGAAGTTAGATGTTGACTTGGATTTGAAGGAGGAATTAATTGATAGACTTTTGAAAATTTATCTGTAATCTGAATTTTTATAATATATTTTTAATCTGACAGTCAGGCATATATATTTTCTCTATTTCAACTAAATCAAGTTTTGTACTTGTTGGGGTGTAGACTGTGTTATTTTGCCACCAGCCAGTATGGTGGTTGGATCACAAATCCCTCCTCGAAAGACCTCATATTACTTGAAACATACCTGAGAAGCACTGTCAAAAGGTCCAATCCAAAATTTTCTTGGCATGGCTTATAGCACTCTTACAGCATTTGGCTTGCTGGATGCACCACTCCCCTTTCAGGGCTACTAACATCGGATAAGGGCCACTAACTTTCAAAAGTTAGTGGCCCTGTGAGCCACTAACTTATTTGTCCTAATCTGTGCCCCTGCAATGACCATTTATTTATATTTCCCATGGCAATGAATCAAAACAGAGGCTATTAGCAACAGCCGAGGTGAGGGTATTGGAGTTTGGTCTCTCAAAATAGCCATTAAATGGTAATCAATGTGATGATTTATATATTTATAAAACAGCTGTTAACCATAACTTACATTACAATCTATTAACATGCTGATCTTTCTTCTTTGTGTGTATTGATGACCTATCCGTTTCATAACAGCACAAAATGGTGAAATGTGTTTTTCAATGTGACGGAGGCTGTTAGGGTTGGCCAATAAAACCACTCCCGGGTTTTACCAGTCAAAACCAACCTGGTCAATACTAAAAAGTCGTCAATACTTATAGATTCTGGGCAACAAATATAACTAAAAATACATAAAACACACTCTATTTCATGCATGGAATCATTTGTTGAATGTGTTTCATGTCTTTCTGGTGTTAATTACACTATAATATTGGAACAAAGACAGTTTTGTCAATATTTGTATTACATTAAAATTGAGCTTGTTGACATTGCACAATATAATAACAAATAAAAATCAGTCTGATAATGGAAAGTCCTAGCCCATGGATCAATGTTTATGTTCACCAGTCTATCTCTTGTTTGCCATGGATAAATTGGCAGCACATAACCAGTTTAGCAGGGTTTTCTGTAATCCCAGAGTTTTGTTTGAATGACTGGATGGACACGTCATTAGATTATGTGCTATAGTACACACATCAGAACTGACAATGCCTGATCTATGAAAACATGACCACCACACTGTAGGCTTAGTCTTCAGGTTGTAGCAGATTCGTGGAGTAATGCTCCAGGTAATGGCAAAGAGTCTGACATAAAGCTCAGGGCTTGTGTCAAGTAGTAATTCATGGGCAGTATTGATATGGTCAGGCAATAACTTGCTGCCACGATACACAGGATGTATCAAGTTTGCCAGGAAGTGATGTGGGGTCATGGCCTGCTTAAAGCAATGTTTGAGCTTCTTCTCATGTGGCTTCAAATCTGGACACTGAAGTATGGCAAGCCTTTGCTCACAGGCATCAGCAATGGTGGATGTGTCTGACTGAAATGTATCTAATGCCTTGGAAATAGGGGATAGCTGTTATAGAAGATTTGTGACCATGTTGAGCAAACCAACATTGTGGATGATATTTCACATGATGTCATCATGAACTCTGTCGAGTAGATCGAGTAGCTTTGCCCTTTAAACAGGTTCTTGTATGTAATGTCACCTTATAAAAAGAGATTTTTGAATTGACCAGTAAATGGCAATTTTAACCAGTATTGACCACTGGTCTGGTCAATACTCTTATCGACCAGTCTTTTCCCAACCCTGTTAAGAATGGGTGTTACATGGCACACAAAATCAATATTTGCTTTGCAAGCACATAAGGGTGAGAATGGATTAATCGAGAGACTCTGAAGATGCAGTGATGCATTGAAAAACTTTGGATTTAAACAATCACTGATGCAAAGGAAATATTTGTTCAATTTATTTAACCACAAAATGTGCTTCTTTCAGAAATCTTCCAATACTCTTTCACATTAAAATGGTCATGGTTCAAATAATATAATAACATCAGACATACAAAAAATATTACTAGTGGCAGTGTATCTTGCATGTTTCAAATGTCCATGATATATTATCAAAATATATATAGAAGTGTAAAAGTTGAGTTTTATCAAACTGATTTTATGTGTTAAGATGTCATCAGCATATCTCAGATGTCATCATTTGGCATGTACAATTCCTATGTCCCCACACCCTCCTAATCTTGCTTCACCTTTCAATGGTTCACCCATATATCACTTTCTTTGGCTGGCTGAGATAATATTCTCACTTTTAGACCTAAACTTCCAAGACATGGTTGATAGTATGAAGTTAATTCCAACTGCTGATGTAGCTATTTAAGTGAGTGGTGAATTGTCTGGGGTTGAAACCAGTCTGAGACAACAATGTTTATAAGTTGGAAATTGACTAACTCTCTGTATTTTATATAATATACATATATATCATATAGTTTGTTACTAGAGCTTATTAATAATTTGGACAACCCTATCCTCAATCTGCATCACATTTTCAGGGTCTAATCTCAGTCACTTGGAAGAATAATTCTAGGGGAAAATAATATTACTACCTTTCATTGTGGGGGGGGTTTATCTTACAGAAAATAGTTTGTTGATGAGTTTTCCAGAGCCCAGATAACAATCAGCTGATGATATCATTTGTAAGTGTGTTGAGCTAAAGGTCCATGTCCATTACTCTATGAAGATGTGCCACTGGTCAGTTTTCCATTTGTTTAATTTTGTTGCAAGAATTAAATACTGTTTAAATGCTCCAACGATGTGACAAAAACATTTTGCATGACTGGTTGGGAGCATGAATGTGACATACTAGCTGCCAATGAAAAAAAGGCCTGCATCATCACAGAATTACACAATTTTAAGGTTTTCACTGTTTATTGCCTAATAAACGATTTGACATTAATTTCCTTTGTCCACTTGTGTACTAGAATTATTTTAGAACAGATAAATAAACCTGCCTGGTCACACAAGACAACAAAATCTTTTGTCTAACAGTGGCTTTCATCTCCCCCACAGACGGGTGTAGATCAAAAGCCCTCTAGGTTAAAAGACCCACCTCTTATTTTGAAATAGGTAAAGAGCCCTCACATTCAGTTTTATATGAAATTAATTGTTATCAAGAAAAATGTTTATTTGGTGATCACATTATGGAAAATATGAAATTTTAAACTGATATATTTTATTTATTTATAGTGTTATATTTTCTTTTGAAAAATACCTTTCAATAATTACCATTATGATTTAATGCTGAGCTTATTTCTATTGCTATAAATAAATTGGCAGTACAAAAATTTACTTTGCCATATATCTGTGTACATTTTATATGTCATTATTAAAAATAAAATATCAAAATATATATGAGAGCTTTAACGTACTAAAAATGTGAGGGCTTTTGACCTAGTTTGGTTTTTCAACAGTTCACTGCGTCAACAGCCACGCATGTGTGAAACTCCTTGTGGCTTTAGTCACAGTGTGTAGTAATATTAATGTATGACAGTTACAACAAAAATGCACAGTACAGTGTAGTCGGTGTTGTTACTAAAGAAGTTTCCCTGTGATATTGTTCTTGATTAAAATGTGGCTAATTAATAATACAGTAGGTCCTCGTTATAATGTGGCTATTGGGGCCCACAAGCTGTTTCGACCATTTTATACGTGGACCACAAAGTGAGACAGCACTGTCGAGTGGGCAAAAATAGGGCGTCCTCGTATTCACCTCATTTTGCACCATCCTTGAAGATTACATAGAACTGTGTATTTCATAAATGTTCCAAGTAATCGCTTAATCATTTGTTGACTTTAACATAAATATTACCTCAGTGTTAGTGTGGAAAATAAATGTTTCTGTAAAAATGCACAAAATCAATGTTGGATTGGTGATATTTATCCACCAGAAACAGTGCATGTTTTCAGATGAAGGTAGCAAATATTTGGACCAATAAAGGAACGTTTATGGGTGCATGTTTAATGCCTGTAACAGCCTCCAATTTCTTATTAACAGTGTATGAATTTCGTTTTGGTATATTTTAGTGGTGTTGTGCATGAAGAACAGGATTGGGGCCAATGTACTCCTGTATTTGTACTGAAGTACACAATTTGAAGTACTCGGGTGTACTCGTGTATTCATAACATGAAGTACTCAGTACTTGTACATTCATAAAGTACTCATATTTTCACCATAAACAGAATATTGTTTTCAATTTATTTCTATTTGTCTTTATAGCCATTTTCCTCCCAAAATAAATTTAGAATTATGTCCACAGAAATTGGTCATTTATCATTTTAAACCAGAATCCCTGTGGATTAGGTCACTTTGATTTGAAACATAGAGTATGAATGTTATGCCATGTAATAACATTAATGTGAATTTCACTAAAACCACTACTGTGATTATGCACATGTTTGTGACATAATTATTATGCAATTTAGGTCTACCTGAATGCTAGTGACTGTCACATCAATACCTTATTTTTTACTTTGTCTGTACAATATAACAGATTGCTAAAAGTAAAACAATTGTGTCCAATAGGCAATATAGACACTTGGCTTACCATGGGCTAAACCATGTTCCTTGAAGGCCATCTGGAATTGCAGTTCAAAAGATATATTGTATTCTTGTGGATCATCTAATCGATCACCTTGTACTGGAATCCTAGATAGTGTTTGAAATCCGGTACAGGTAAATGTGAATTGCTTTCATGTGTGGCCTGATTGTATAACTGGATCATTTCTAGTGGTCTACCACCTGTGTATATTTGAACGTGTTCTCTTTTGATACAACTTTGAATATGGAATCAATGAAACTAGTAATATTTCAGCACTGATAGAGTTCAGTAGAAAAATTAGCTAGTGTGTCTGATTATATACCTATGATTTTGATTGGACAAGTTGACAGACTACTAGCATAATTTCATGTCTTCAAATGATTTAAATACTCCAACAATACCGTTTATTCATTTCTTAAAATGTATGTTTGGTGCATTTAATTATTTCTAAATAGCTGGCATTTTATTCTTTTCATTTAACCATGTTCAATATGTTATGCAGGCTGCATTGAACATGGTTAAATAAAAGAATAAAATAAAGATTGAAATATATGTTTGCATAGTTGTTAATTATTGAATAACTGTACTTAAGGGGTGATCTAATGTTATTGATATCTTTGTCTACATGTATTAAACCATCTACTACATGTCTCTAGAGGTCTTTTATACACAAAATATGATTCCTAATTGCACTATAATTATTGAATGCTAATGACTAAATTATGGATACCTAGGCTAATGAAACATAGCAATATTTTAAGTAGTAATTTTTAGTGACAGTTAAAAAGGTAAGCTATCAGGATTGTTATCAAATGTCAGCAAAGGGATGTCTATTATATAGACTATAGTATTAGTAATTAGGGTTATGGACTATTCGTCCTTAGTTGCATTTGCTCTTGGTATAAATAGACTATTTGCCCTTGGCTGTTATTCACCCTTAATAAAAGGAACTATTCGCCCTTGTTGTGTTACATAAATTATAATAAAATTATATATACCGGTATATATTTATATATATATATATATACTTGTCCATCTGAAATGCCATGTGGACTGGTCAGTTCATATTGTTAATGTTGCATTAGAACAACATTTACAAATAATGACTGAGGGCTGGCACTGATGACTGAACTCAAAATTCCACAGACACAACCTGCCATTCTGCCTGTTAGTTAACTTACTCCATCAAAAGGCCAACTTAGTGGATGTGCAAGTACAGTTAATTGCGGATAAAAAATTGAAGCGGGTGTAGCGCATAAAATATAAAAATCAACAGACAAATAAATTCATATTTTGTGGGAAGATTATGTTGTGAAATAATTGGATGGTAAAGAGCTTAATTCTTTGAGGTCAACAAGATTTACAAACCATGCACACGGATTTAAACTTCTGCTGTATACTGGTATATATTTTGCTGCTGTTGTCAATAAAAAAATTTATTTGGTAATAAACTGTATCTTAACTATTTGTAATTTGGTAATAAAATCAAGGGCTATGGTTCCCGAAGGCAAATATACAACAGGGCAAAATTAACTGCAAGGTGAATAAAATCGAGGGCCAATAGTCCAGTTCCCAGTAATTTTTTGACTAGTTTATTAATTTGTTAAACAATTGGATCATAGTAACACTACCAGCCATCAAATGATCAATCTATAGACTAGCTCACTAAATCACATCATATGAATTATCATCGAATGGACTAAATCTAGACAATAGAATAATATTATATACCTATGATTTTGATTGAAGAAGTTGACAGACTACTAGCATAATTTCATGTCTTGAAATAATTTAAATAGAATAACTAGATAAAACATCTAATCTAGATCTAATGCCGTAATAAATATTAGACTAATGGGCTCTAGCCTATTCTAGTAGTAGGGAAGGTGGACATTTTTCTTCTTCAAAATGGTCATAACTAAGAAGTAAATATATAGTTTAATGGTGGTATCTTTTATAATGATTGACTAATCATCTAAAATATGCCCCAAATATCGCTACTTATTTGACAGGTCACAAAAGTCTAATTCCAGAAATGTACCATTGCCAGAGGTAAAGGTTTATCAACGTCATAACTCACCAAATAATTGTGTCACTGACCTGTTTTCATCATTCGTGTAATGTAATATTTATGTATAACACATAAAAATAAATAAATATGTATCAAGTTATTAGATTTTTCAGAAATAAGGCTGCAAAATTGGCCCAAACACCAATCGGCAAGTATGGACTTATTTCAGGGTGATCCGAAGTGAGAAATGGTGAAATTTTCAAATTTGTCGTAGAACATCCATTTTTGTTTCATTAGATAGGTCTTGCACAGACTAATAAGTAAATAAATAATTTGCCATGGTTTTCTTACATTATTTAGGAAATATATACCTCAATAGGGTAGAAAATGGCCACTGGAAGGTCCGATGCATATATTTTTAATCCACAGACATAAAAAAACAATTAAAATTTACATACAATGAAAAAGAAGTTCAGGAGTTGTGCTGTTATATATTTTATAAAGAAATTAACCACAATACAATATGTTTTATGATTAGAATGCAGTTATATATACATATTATATTTGCATGTAAATCATATTACGGTGAAAAATGTGATGAATTATTTTTCAAGGGAGACGGTCTAAACCAATGGAAAAGACAACTGCATTGATGTAATTTTAATGTTGGACATAATCCATGGTCTCATTAAATCATGCATCAATTGTTTTAGGTACATCTAACAAATTGAAATGCAAATAATCATGAACACAATGCAACCTTATCCCCAAAAAGTTGCCTTTTGGTGTTTTATCTTAGGCCGGCAAACTTGAACCAACAACTATTTTGAAACAGATGTTTAATTCTCTAATACATCTTAAATAGTCATGAAATATAGTCAAATATAATATCTATGTATATAATTATGCATATATCATACATAAAATAGGATGGATGGGCTAAATTAGATCTGATTATATAACAACCTAAACATGTTGATCTGATGCTGCAGGAATTTACGAGATTTGGCGCACGAGGACCATTAAATAGAAACATTCTCAGGTTTACCAGAGTGGCAGTTTCCCTAGTCTAACTCAATTATTAATCATAATGGATGTATTATTGCGGTTTAGATTTAAAAGTGATCACAGGCTAGGTTAGTTTCGTATTTTCATAGGGAAACCAGCTTATTTAGAAAGAGTGGAATATTGGCAACAACATGGCTAGCATCGTTTATTAATAGGTATTGCCAAGACCGTGCGCAAAGACTGAAAGAGGGTAAACTAACCCCCTATCATCCCCTATGGCCTATCGGCCTATGTCCGGCTATGAGCTATCGCGGACCATTTTCAGATTTTGTCAAAAATCATTTACGCTTCGTTTCTGACGTCTCGTCATTTAATAATTATATCCGGATTTCAAAACAAATTAGATTAGGGGATAGAGCTATAGTATATCATTATATGCATTCTGTTTAATTTATCTATAGACTAGATCTAGTCTAGTTATTACGTAAAATATTAAGGCAACCACAACTTCACAAGCAAAACAAAAACGACTTTCATTTCGCAGGTCATTTTGCTAACGCCCATTTAAGGGCACTTGTCAAATAATATTCACGACGTAACGACGCCCTACTAGCACTAGATCTAGTAGATCTAAACACAAAACATAATTAGATCTACATATCATTTAAACAAACAATATAATATTGCAAATTGAGTGATAATAGGACACTTTTAAAATTATATACGAAAACATTACTAGTCTAGTGTGATCATATTATTGGAAGTATACATACTAGATGCTTCTAAATGATATTAATACAAGTCTAATAGATCCATATCTAATGTAAATATACTCTAGACTAGTTCTACCTACCTAAGATTTTCCCTTAAAAAACCCAAAACAGAAACATATCTTTTAATCGCTAGGTGTCGCAATAGCAACCGGCTATTCACTGACATCAGGGACAGCACCATTGACCTAAAAGAAAACTAGACCGAGCACGAACAGCACAATCCAAATACATAACATGCCGCCCTAAATTAAACCAAAGAGTGGTACCCTTTGTTTCAATGTTAATCTTTTGACGATCCTTTACAAATATTACGAAGTTATAGAGACATATTATATGCAACCGATAAGATGACTATCATGCTAAAGTTTAAAGTTTTCCCTTTTTTCATCTGGTAATAGTTATTATAGTATCGGTAGATGTATTTATGTTAACAGATCGATCTACCAGTTTGAAGTATTTAAATTATGTGGTTAATTATGGGCGTGTGTCATCATGCAATGGAGACTACTCGTTATGGAAAGATTGACGTATAAATCAATCAATCAATCAATATTTTTATTTCAAACTGAATCTAGAATTGTATTACACAAATATACGCTAAATGAAGCGAGTACATGGTAGATACAGCTCGGGATTACACCAAAGATACTAAATATGCACAAGAAACAACAATGTTATTGACAGACCACCCAATAATTACGACAATAAGTAATTCTAACATATAGTGTTTTGTTATATCTTTCAAGCAGAGATTATTATGGAGCATATATATATAACACACAGACGCATTGAAAGTTAATTAATGAGATAGATCATTATAGTTTTTGATTAAAATATTGTGTAACATATTATTTGTTTATTATAACCAAGCTGTCTATAAACGCCTGTAAATGAAACAAATCGGTATCAAACCTAAAGCGCATTAATTATGTACTTTTTTTTAAATAAACGATTTGAAAGGTGCTATTTATAGTATAAAAACTGTAAACGTTATCAATTAAATTCGATTTCACAGATTATATAATACTATTAGTACATATTTTTACATACCAAGTCATAAATATCTATGTTTTCTGTAAGAATAGACCATGACTTATATCACAGATAGAAATGGCAGATAATGAGTCGTTAGGAACAACATGCCGAATTATCTCCTATGACTATACACGTATATCATAGTAGTTTTAATTATCCTTAAATATTAACATCTTACATTTTAATCTTATTTTTTTCTCCACAAGGCCACAAATTGGGAAACACGGATGTGATAATTAATCGTGTGGCATTATATGTCGCCTGTATTAAGTAAACATGACCACCAGTTGGCCTCTCATATTTTCTAAAGATGACACTCCGATGGCGTAGTGGTTAGTGTACTGCATTGCAAACCTCCAGGTTATGGGTTCGAGTACGATTCACAACTGTATTCGTGGTATGTTTCTCTACAGAGTCTCACGACGGCCAAACGTTCCAGGTATGACCATGTCGCCGAGGCTAAATGACTAAAATCTGCCGGATAATCAAAAATAGGTTGTGTCAGGTGGTACGGCATCAGATAGTGTACACAATGGTTGTTGGGTGTATCACAGAGTGCCTATCGTAAGCGTACTTACGTTTTTACTCTTCATCCATGGCCTACCATTATACGTGAACTGTCATCAAATCTACTTATTTGCTGGTGATGATTGGTTGATAATTGTGATATTCGAGGCAATTTGGATAACTTCCATCAGGTGGGATCCCGCCGTCTCTGTGGCCTATTGGATTAGAGTGTTGGACTTCTTACTCGTGGTCATGTTGTACAGGATGTCGAAGGTTCGGATCCTGACCGTAGCACTATATAGTTTTCTCCGCTGAACATGCCATGCAATGTAAATTCTAAATTTGTTTGGAATTTGTCCTCGTGGTGAAACAGTAAATTACAAATCATATGCGTCTCCCTCATTTGGCGTAGCGACCACTTATCTCATGTGTAATACTGGCTGAAGACACCCTACAGAAAATAAACATACACTCTCGCTAAGGCCATTTCTAAATAAGCTGGTTTCCCTATCAAAATACGAAACTAACTAAGCCTGCGTTCACTTTTAAATCTAAACCGCAATAATAGTCTATTAATAATTGATCTAGACAAGAGAAACCAAAACTCTGATAAAGCTGAGAATGTTTTCTATTTAATGGTATAATATTTGTTTTTGATGCAAAATCATCCGTGCTGCACAAACAGAAAAACCCAGAGGTCCTCGTGCGCCAAATCTCGTAAATTCCCGCAGCGTCAGATCAACATGATTAGGTTGTTATACAATCCGATCAAATCTATGCCTAATTTAGCCCACCCATCCTATTTTATGTATGATATATGCATAATAATATGCATATATATTATTAATTGATTCCTACATCGGAACTTGATTAGATTTCCCTAACAATTCTACTTCAGCCATATGTCAAATTTCGATCGGAGATCGGAATTTGTACAGTTAATATACATATTACCTGATTATAAAGATTAACTGTAACACATGTTGTTCTCCACAGATTCTCCTGTATAATAAGGCGTAGTGCCATATCCAAGATAAGTATTAGGATACAGTTGGTGGAGGAAAGATAAAGAAAGATAGAAATTATACAGCTTAATCATAACCGCCCCCCCCCACACACACACACACACACACACACACACACACACACACACACACAAAAATATATATATATATATATATATATATTATATATATATATATATATATATATATATATATATATGAAACAGTAGCATAAACATTAATATATATACAAAATTGATAACGAAAATATATTATTACAAGATAACCCATAATCATGATCACCTAAATAGCGTTAAAAGTAGAGTAAAAAAAATGTATCGACTTTTGTAACTAACTCGGCCAATTGAGGCGTTTAGTGTTACTTAAAATAGACGTAAGTGTATTAAGGTCCGACGTAGATTTGAACATATTGCAATCAGATCAATTTTATTTGAATACGTTGCAAAAATTATCTAGACCATATGATTTCAATTTTTTGTATATATATATTTTAATTAGATCGATTTTCCCTATATTTTATAGCACCTGGAGCATTTTAACTATGATTAGGTGAGTTATAAATATGTATTGTTATCATTATTGTTGTTGTTGTTGTTATTGTTGTTGTTGACGATAATGATGCTGTTATTATTACCTACAATGTGGATAATAATTCATATACGTCAGAATAAACTAACTATGTTCACAGTTATACATCACACTGAATACAAAAACAGTAGTGGTAGTAGTAGACAGAGTAGTGGGGCAACAATAACAGTAGTGGTAGTAGTAGACAGAGTAGTGGGGCAACAATAACAGTAGTGATAGTAGTAGACAGAGTAGTTGGGGCAACAATAACAGTAGTGGTAGTAGTAGACAGAGTAGTTGGGGCAACAATAACAGTAGTGGTAATAGTAGACAGAGTAGTGGGGCAGCAATAACAGTAGTGGTAGTAGTAGACAGAGTAGTTGGGGCAAGCAATAACAGTAGTGGTAGTAGTAGACAGAGTAGTGGGGCAGCAATAACAGTAGTGGTAGTAGTAGACAGAGTAGTTGGGGCAACAATAACAAAACGATAGTAAACAAAATAAAATGGTCAGGGGAGTAGACAGAGTAGTGGGGCAACAATAACAGTAGTGGTAGTAGTAGACAGAGTAGTGGGGCAGCAATAACAGTAATGGTAGTAGAAATTGTTGTTGTTGCTGCTGCTGATGTCGGTGTTGTTTTCGTTTCTAGAATTACTACTTTTAATTTTGAATAATCGAATTGTACTTTTGTTCTATTTCTGTTGCTGTTCTTGTTGTTAGTTTTCGTTATTTGCAGAATCATTTATCATCGTCAATGTTGTCAACATTATCCTCATTTTTGTTGTTGTTGTTGTTGTTATTGTTGCTAATATTGCTGCTATTGTTAGTGAGGTTTTGTTACTGACGAAATAAAACGCGTAGAGATTGCATGATTTATATGTTCATCAAACCTTACACGGATTCTACATACTCTGGGATTATGGCATCAAAGGGTCAATAAGTAGTCTCAAATCATCAAAGGTCAACGCATAATTAACACCGAGATCCACGCCATTTAAATAATACCATGGAGTACCTGCGCTACCACCTGTTGATGATGATACAACGTAACATTAGTTTATGACATTTCTATTAGAAAAAGAACACACGTTGCCCAAAAATAATTTATACCTAATCTTGCCTTTTCTAAGTATCGATTACACATCAGGATATCATAAATGTGTGAGTGCGTGTGCGTACGTGCGTGTGTGCGTACGTATGAGGAATGTTATATATTTTGGTTGCTATGATGATAATAATCGTGATAATGAAGATGATGATGATGATGATGATGACGATGACGACGACGTTATCGTTATTATTATTATTATAAGCATCATTATCATCATCATCATCATCATCATAGTTATCCCTATTATCTGTTTTTGTTTGCTTAGTTTATATTTTTTATTTAGTGTTAAACTTATAAAGGGTCACATTTTCTATAAGGTGGATAGAGTTGCTAAAACTCGCATAAACTCTTATTCTAAAGCACTAGCCTACCTTACTCTTTTTTATGTTAACACATGCTCGGTGTGTTTGTAAGTAAATCACTTCTACTAACAATCAATTTAAATAAACTCTTCCACAGATGTAACATGGATTCACAAACATCCCATAATTTCAACTTACGCGTGCATGCCAATTTCCAGTTTGAGACGCTGTGACTGTGATAGTCACTAATGACAGTCTTAAATACATCCTGATCGATTCCGGTAGCAATATTAGCGTCATTAGCTAATTGGCTGTATATATATATATATATATATATATATATATATATATATATATATATATATATATATATATATATATTTTCATCTCATGTCAATTCTTTGACGATTTACTGTGATATGTCAACTAAAACACATTTCTTAAATATTTATTACGAATTTTCTATTGATTGTTGTGAAATATGAATTATTTATAAATATTATATGTTATGTATAAAATGAATATCACGCTTCGATCCTGATCCTTTAGTCAGGCTAAATCACTTACTCCAACATCTGGATGTGACTTTTATCTTCTGTACTATCAGAGCTGTAGGAGTCATATACCGAGAAAAGACGTTCCATATAGGAAAATCCTTTTTCATTTCCTTGTTGATCTACGATTGTATAAAATCCCTAAATGGAAAACACAACAATTAACTAATTAACATTATTACATGTTGATATATTCGTGTGTGTGTGTGTGTGTGTGTGTGTGTGTGTGTGTGTGTGTGTTTACGAGAGAGGGGGATCATGGAGAACAGAAGGATGTACTTAATGATAACTTGGCAGAATTCTGATGTCAGTCAGTAATATTATTACTGATAATGGAATACTAGCCTGAAAATATTGGCTTAGGTTAACTCACCATAGCACAGAGGTGACCCCATCTATCATACGGCAGTTGGAAGTTATAGATGACCAAGTCCAATTTATCTATACAATAACATCAGAATGCTCGAAATGTTACTCTGTAGAACAGTCTGTACGTCAAACCAGATAGCACTCGCCATATAACATAAAATAAACGATTAAAAGCCAAATAGATCAGATTTGTATTACCATCCGGGTGGAGCATTACCTGAGCCGTAGTAATTAGCGGTCTGCTGTAGTTCTGTCCAAGCTGTAGCACTATCAGGACATATAGACTCTAACATTACGTCGAGACGTACTGGGGCTCCAGCTGATGTGACATTATAACGTACACCTGGATCGGTCTTCATAACAGGTATTGGTGTAACGATATGCCCGGACACAGCACCGACCAATAACACAAAACTCAGACTGTACATCATTGTTGGAAATCTGTAAATGGTAATATATTTTAGTTTATGTCTTTAGTTATATTTTTGTATGTGTGATATATATTTTTGTAAGTGATATATATATATATATATATATATATATATATATATATAATAATCATATCTCAATTTTATTACCTGAAACACAACATATTAACCAGTGAAATCTCTAAAGATTGTCAACCTTATCCAACTGAGAGAATGTAGAAAGTTGATAATTCTTTTAATAGTAATGTTATCTTTCAATTTTACATACATCTGTTTAATGTTCATTTATCAGTTTATCATAATTGATTGTTATCCTCACAACTGATATATTCTGTGACCTCTGCAAATTGCTATCTGACACGATGGCTGTAGGTGATTCGCTTAATGAAACATCCAGATGTTGTATTCACAATTCGTGATTATCTGGGCCAATAATATTTCGCGCACTGCTAAAACACACAAACTTACACGCTACAAATGACGCATGGGTGCACTTTTATGCATTTAACGTAGTTTACAGTTTCAGTAACCTAAATAGAGTGGCTTGTCTGTTGGCGTTGTCTGCAGAGATTAATACGATATTTAAATGGCTATCAGCAGTCGGTGACAAACACAATTTAAAGATCCTGAAATTATTTTGAACACAAACAACACATAATAAACTCTAATGTGTTTATTAGGTTAGATTCTAAAAACGTTGTTCGAATGGAATTTATTATCAGTTTTGTGTTATATTTTATTTGTGAAATGGCAAAAAGTCACAAAACTTACTAGACCAAACGTACTTGCTTATGTTAATAATAACAAACTAATCTACAAGTACCAATCCTAAACCATTAAAATGAGCGTTGCAGTTGCCATGGTGCCTTAGTGGGATTTCGAATCCCAGTTTTTTTTTCTCCTGATGTCAGTTAAATGTTTCGTATCACCACTCAGTATAGTATATCTATTGAGTCGTCTCTCATTATATTAACTTTGGATGACACAAACGCTGAAATCGAACACTATCTTTAATGGCCGGTTGTTGTGTTGCATCGATTGACTCCGTTTAATATTTTTAGACCAGGAACAATAAGAGCTGAAAGCTCTTATTATCTCTTAATAAGTTAGTTATCTTTAGGGTAGCGATTCGTTCGACTTCTTGTATTTATCACCGTAATATTCAGGGTGGAATCTCGAAGGCCTAAATAGTAGCAGGGTTGAAAACGGTGACGTTTCCACGACCTAATTTTATGTAATTATATATATATATATATATATATATATATATATATATATATATATATATATATATAATATAATATATATATATGTCAGGACTAGAATAACTATAAGCACGACGCATTCTACTTTCAACGGAGTTTTTGGTAAAAGTTATTTATATTAGGAGATTATAGTTATTGTTCTTATTAAAATACACAATGAAACGGTAAATGTTTGACGTCAATTCGCTGAAGGCGTAAATGACATCTGCCATCAGTATCGGTAAATACCTAGGTTTGTGTTTATGCCTAGTAAGCTATGATTTAAACGAATTCTGGTTATTGAAACTTCTTTTGTTAGATTATTACTACTAAGCTATATATCCACATATATCCGTGTAGTTGGAATGTATAATATAATTTGTTGTCCCATTTTGTCCCTTACTTTTTGAGAGTATAATTTGCTATGTTTCTTGGACCCAAATAAATTTGGTTTCTACTGTCAGAAAAATAATTTTAATATAAATCAAAGAACCAATTAAATCATAAATTATAATCACAACAGAGATATATGCGGCTTCAAACCAATGAAGAACTAGAAGAATCTAAATGAATAACTGTGAGATACGACTTATTATATAGGAAAATTTAATTTGAGCATTTAGATTAGACAATAGTTTATTCTTATTTTGGAATCTTCTCTAAATTTCTAATGGTTAGAAGTTCCGTACAGTGAGTAATGTTGTTAGTACGTATCCAGTAATATATACGAGAAGTGTTAAATACGTAAAGTTAAAACATTTACAATTGTTTAGGCTTAACTGTACCCGTAAACAGTTTCTGGTAACATCTCATTAATCGATTTGTAATTGTGAAATAACATTTACATAATGGTATTATTATCCTTTGTTATAATCGAGGAAATTAATTAAAAGCGAATGCACTAATATATTGTCGACATACGTGATTTACATAGATCTTCTGGCGGTAGTAAGATATAACAATCCATACAAATTGAAGTGAAGTGGAGAACTCCTTAGCAAATTCGAAAGTAATTATTTTGATTTTTTTAAGGCTAAGTAAAGAGCTCTGGCTTTAAGCATTCGATGTCATATACGATGTCACCATTTTGTTTTTAACTTTGGCAATGATCGAAGTTCCACTAAAAAGTGATCTTGTAAATACTATAGTAAACTAAACTAATTTAAAAACAAACAAATAGCAGATAAACAAACAAACAAACAAACACCATAAATACGGAATAGATAATGACTCATCATCTGGATCCACTCAATGTTGGGTTTTTAATAATTCCCTTCAAATGCACGGAAAATATATTTTTAAATCCTGTGGGTCATGGATTCAGTAACTAAATTTTCACATATTCACGAACATTAGTAGCTGATGCAAAGTATACGCATTACTTGTGGATTTCACGAACTGTTTCATTGTGCCTGCTTGTCCTAACTATTAGTACAGCTAGCCACAGATATATAGCACCCGGGTTTAAACCCTCGCCTGGGTTACAAGCTTTTTCTTATTACACTTCACTTTATTACCTTTGGATGTCGCTCCACCCCTTGGCCTACCATGTGCATAAAAGTTGCCGCATAAAACAGCAACATGTCAATAATTATCATATTCAACTAACCATAATCAGTACGTACTACAATCCTAGCCGCATACTACAAACCTAGTACGGTATGACGTCATTACGAAACATTTACCTAATCGGTGTCACAATCCGGATAAACATTTGTCTGTCACAGCTCTCAAAGTTGTTTGTGTAATACTTGTAAGTTATTGGAAGCTAAACTAAAATTATCGACGGAGTGTACTGAGAATTGGTAGTCATCTGTTATTGCATATGAACTGTATGAAAAGCGTCACGAAATACTGATAAGATAAACACAAAATAATCTTTATCGCGTGCTTAAGACGCCCGAGGCCCATGGTACATAGCACTTGCACAATAGTGCGCATGATAAATCATAACATAAACAAGATCCCAATTACAACTTGTTGAACGTGTTATGATCGTCTAGAGCGTGGTAAGCATATCTAGACAGATTGATATTTACATGTTTGTTATTGCATGACATTACATGACAAAATGCATTAAAAGAGTTTTCTTGCAGGAAAGTGGATCTGAGGTGTTGGTACAGAGGATAGATAGAAATCAAATAATATTCACCCTCTATTACACGAATGCCGTTATTTTCACAAAGCATGCATATTCTTTCGCTTCTTGCAATGTACTTCTAAACCTCTCAATGGATAATTTGTGATTTATGCATCGAAATTTAGCCAAAGCAATTTCATAGTTCTTTTGCAAATTTACCGTGTTCTAGTGAACATTTGAATTGGCAATGTGTCGATAAATTTGACATTGATTTCAGAAGATCAATGTTGCGCGGCGCAATCTCGTAGCCCCGTACCTTTAAGATCTCTAAAAATAATTTTGTATCACCAACAGTTTGGTTGATCCAAACATGTCCGAAGCCATACCTACACAATATATCTTTAACGCTTGACGCCTGTGTAACCCTGCCTGCGTCGTTAAGACTCTTGAACAAATTATGTCATGAATGTGTATATATGTTATGACCAGTTTCTAAGCGGATCCAGTACTTCACACAGCTAAAAATATAGTGAATTGACAATGGGGGTTTCCTGCATCCTCCAAGTACCGCAACTGAAGGTGTTTGAGATGAAAAACATACAAAATATTTTTAAAACTTTCTGCAAATCTCAATTTCATCTTGAACAGTGTATCCCAAAATCTCGCAGCCGTGTAATAATTTTGGTAACACCAGTTTATCAAATAAGTCATACAACAATTGAACAGGCGAACTATTGCATTCACGATTAATGAACTTAGTAGTATATATAGCTTTATCATCCTGAGATGCCAATTTTCTTAGAGCTGTAGACCAATAGAGCACGGAAGAAAACATTATACCAAGATACTTGTAATACGTAGTTTCGAGCAAAGATTTATTATTTATGTATATCTTTCATTCATTTTTAGTCGACTACCATTCCTAAAAATCATTAAATATGTTTTGGATATATTTATACTGAGACCATATTTCGAGTTCGCTCATTACGTTTAACTAACATTGCAATCGGCCTATTGTGTCATTAACAATGGCAACATCATTTGTATAAGCTAAAATATGCACCTTCAGCATTGATTCGTTTATAAATAGACCAGGACATGCATCGTTACACTTATGTATTAGCCCATTCAGATATAAAATGAACACAAAAGGAATCAGCATATTACCTTGACAGGTAACAATACTACATTCAAATAGTGAGGTTAAACCATTGGGAGTTTTGACTCGAGATTCTAATATGCTATAGATTGATCGCAACACCTTTAAAATCCTATCGTGAATATCTGGATTGATAATTCTGTACAATAAGTGTAAGTGTGGGATAGAATAAAACCATTTACTGAAGTCGATGAAAGCACAATAAAACCTCTTATCGAGAGATTGGCGTGGTATGTTTAATGTGTCAACCGTGTAAATATAATGTATGCTCAACTACGTCAAGAGGAATAAAATCATCAATATTGCTATTTCTGCTGTTAAAATCACCTGTTATGAATATATTATGTTCTTGGTCTAGAATGTCACACGGTAATGCATCAAGTTGAATGTCAGTTGAATGTCAGTGATGAGCTAATACAATTGGCTCTCCCTAAGGGGATGTATTATAAACAGCCATTAAATAAAAGGGACCACACTGGAAAATAAGTGTTCACGCTTTCGTCTGCTATCCCCGTTTCATTATCACAGATTGTGCAACGAAGAATGCAATTAAACAACTTTCAGGATTATCAGATAAGTTTTCGGCTTTCAGAAGGTTATTGGTTCTGGTTTACTTAGTTCCTCAATTTCCAGTAAAAATGTTTCTTTGTCAGTAATCGAAGACTGCTTTAGGTGATTTTGGCTTCCAGGTTACGCTGAAATTCGAGGAAATTAATTGTTAGATAATAAAATGATAAAGACATGCATTTACACATCTTCTTCTGGAACTTCAAAACGTCAATTCACATATCATAAATTACATTCTAAAACGTGGCTAAGAAAGTGGGACTTAGATCAGAGCAATTTCGATTATAAAAGCCATTTATGACCACCCTTTGATACGAAATGCAATACTGATAATGGTTCAAAAGAAGTTGCAATCTCAACAAAGATGTCTTGCTATAAATTAGCTACACGGAAACAAACTTTTTTTGAAGCTATTGTATGTACGTACAGATATTAACTTACAAAATATAATCTAGGATATTCTTACTAAACTTCAGAAACATGTATAATTCCTTCTGGGTTTAATATATCTATACTGACGTGGGTGTGTGTGTGTGTGTGTGTGTGTGTGTGTGTGTGTGCGTGTGCGCGCGCGTAATTTCTAGCACTGTTTTACTAATAGCGCATCTCTCATGCATTATGTTAAGACAAAGTCGTCCCTGGTTAGAGAATGTAAAACCTTTGTTATTTCATCAAATATTTCCTAGTCTCATTGGATGATGAAAAACAACAATTCATTTCATCTTTTATGTCCACGTTCTCCTTAATGATTTTACATAAACAAATCTGTTACAAGAAACCTTTTCTTGAAATTGTCAACTTCGTGAAGAGCTTGCAATATTGTGTCAATAGATACTGGTTTGCGTTTGATAGCCATTGCGATATCTGATTACTGATACCAAATTGTCTCTATTTAAGGCCTAAAACATCATGATTTATGGTGTTACCGTCCAATAAGCCGACCTAACAATCTAAACCTTTCCCTGTATTATTTCCAGCCCACGTGACGTTTTGAACACAGAAAATTATTTTGTTTTCATAATTCGTTATTCATACCAATGTGTTTTGTTCTGTACTGTCAATAGATCAAGGCAAATTATAACCATCGTTTACACAAACTGTTAGCGCATACGTAGGACCTCAAACTTAAATTAACGGCGTGATTAAACATTCAATGAACCATATATGAAGTCAATGACTTAGAAGTAATTAAACATATTGTCAATTATTACTGAGCCTTTGGTCGTACGTTTTCGTCACTAACGCGGCAATAACCACGACAATGTAATTGTAAATTACCGGTATATGAGGTCAGTTAGTAACTATAACTCTATATTGAAAATAAATTAATTAATCAGTAATTATCCCGTTATTAATATAAATATGCCCATACAAAATATGTATATGGGGACATCCTAATGTCTATGCCGCCAAACGAATGAGATACGACGCTCTTGGGTACGGGATGTCTTGGGTACGAGTTGTCTTGTTACCGGCGCTGCCTTCGTGAAATGAGCTACTGAGTCAAACAACGTTTATCCATAATTACAAAAATCAGATAATTCTACATATAAATATTGATTTTCATTATAAAGCCATGTATAATTATCATCAACTGGTTTCACTTCTATTTTCACTCCGTGACTGCATGAGTTTAAATCAAAATAACGATTAATGTTCGTTTGCATCTAGATCTAGACTAGGACCTAGGTCACTAGCATCTAGACGGCTACTAACACACTGAAATATTTCTCTCGACGATTGGATTTCTTGACACTGAAATAGCACCGGCCATTAAGCCGACCCCCCAAATTAAGGATCAAAATGTTGACACAAAGTCTCGGCTTAATGGCCGGGACCTACGGTACTCCAAATCACGAGCAAAAACTCCATCATTAAATCCTGAAAAGGGTTCATGATTGGATGGGAAACATACAGTGAATACTTTGTATCTTTTATATGCAACTGTACAACTTGGACAACGGTTTGTTTTCGCGTTTTCTTGTCCCATGTTGAACGAATTGTTTACACTTACATGTATGTCTATGATGTTGTTTGGCGTTCAGATGGCGATGAATCTCTGTTGAGTGTAAAAGTACGTGTATGCGATGTAAAAAATAATCTATACATGTGTATGGTTATGCATTAAATATTTAGATATTTAGCAATGCCTGCAATATTCATAGAAGCTGTTACTATTCTAGGGTTGCCACACTACTACAGATCACCCAAATTTTAAGTAGACTCTATGACTCCACGTGCGTATGTGCCTGTGATGCTTGCAACCGCCATACTGTGTGAGTTTTAAACAGTTCGATTGATGCCACTTGTACACATCTTTTCCCGTTTCTTCTTATTTGAATTTCCCATGTCAAAGGGTACGGGAAAAATAACACTCCTGTCACAATTCACAGAGAAAAGAAAACACTTTCACAATTCACAAGGAAAGTAAGCACGCTTTAATTCATGAATCAAGAAGAAAATAAGTAAATTTACGGTTCACAGAAAAAATTAAAGCCCATTCACGGATCATGAAATACCCCCATATGCCCCTTATAATTTTCTCTAAACCACGTCATTTCACGCACTTCTTTGAGTTTGTTGTCATACGTCGTATGACTATTATCCAAAGCATTTTATTGACTGCAGAAATACCATAGATCGAGTGTTAAGAAAGCTTGCTGTCAATCAACGAAGCTTTTCCCAACCCTTCGGGAGTCTTCGAAAGTAATTAAATTACTTGGCACATGAAAACTAAACAGATTCTTTCGCACAGAATCAGCAGACTTAAAAATACTCACAGTAAATATGCGTAATACGCCATAGGTTAATTTAGTAAAAACAACATAATAACAGAATATGTCGAATGAATAACTTCAGTATTACCATGTCCAAGTGAGTGTTTGGTGGATGAAGTGACGGTTTTACATATCAAATTATCTTATAAAGTATATCTATGACCAAAAAGCATTTCAACTGTTGTAATTCACACTTAATCAGAGGCACCAATCCGCTTTAAAACATTGAAAAAAAATGCATATTTTCCCACAATTTTTGTAATTTTTTTAAAATAAAAGCCTTCCTACCTACCCATTTTTCAGGAAGCAAATTATGGAAAACAAGATATTTATTTTATGGTTCCTTATCTTCTAGCTGATCATTATTTTTCCGGTGTCTTTCCATATGTATGTCAACGCTCATCTAAACAAATATTCTATTTATATCACGGTTTTATACAATGGGTAAATAAATACAGATGCATTGATCTATTTAATGACGATCATGTTTTAAACATTGTTCTGAATATTGTAGCATTGGGGTAATAAACAATATACATGTTATTAGGTAACTTGCAATATTTCAAATATAGCATGATTGAATATAAAAATAATATGATAACGACATGAATTAGTGCTAATTTTACTCATAATTATTAGAAATTAAGACAAGTTTTGTTATCAAATTCAAATTAAAGTAAAATTGAAATACTCACACACACACCACACACACACACATATATATATATATATATATATATATATATACTCAGATTTACTACGTTGAAACAAGAAAGTGGGGTTGGATGACGGAGAAAAACATACAATAAGTCCTGGCAACATCAGAACGACTGTGAACATAGATTAATTTCTAGATGACTAACTGTACAGATTAATAATTTCAGCCAGATAATAACTTAACACCAAGTTCATGATTGACGCAACAAAGCCACAAAAATATCATCCATCTCTGTATAATATTTGCCATCACTATATTGGTCGAACCTGGAATAATAAATAAATAGTCCTATTATATGTACACAATGGCCATAAACTAAAAGTAATGATAAACATTTATGCCCGTTAACGGAATTACATTAACAACACGACGTGATACGGATAAATGGCTAATCATACCTGTGATTTAAATCTTTGCGTTAACGATTTCTGTAAATAGGAAAAATCTTCAATAATTCACGGAAGCGTATTATAATGCTTAACGCTATAATTCTGTGGCACAAATTCAGAATAATTATATTCACTAGACAATTTAGCAGTTTTTGGTTACCTTTCCTATAAAGGTTCGTAAATAAAACATAGCATAACGGTTAATAATAAATGTAATGGCGCTTATTGTTGCGTCGGTGGTACTTAAATAGATCGTAGTGTATCCTGTCCAATGTCAAGGTAATTCAGTATCATTTTCAAAATGTACAGCTCTTCACACATTGCTGTCGTTTGTTTGTTTGTTTACTTATTTATCAAAATTCAAGCACTCAGTTTGTCTATATTTTACCATCTTTTGTTTATTGGTATCATCCTATTACACCTATTCCCCCGTTACAGCGTATTCATCTATTACAGATATTCTCTTATTGTAAATATTTATCTAGCGGTCTACCCATTGGCTTTCCTTTGTTTCTCATTTGTTCCACAATTGGCTCGTTCCAATTCACCAAAGATTTGGTCACAGATTGGATGTTCAAAACATTTCATCTCCATTCTTATATATAAATTAATGACCAGTATCATATCTGTTAGTGAGCTCCGGTGGCCTAGCGGTTAAGCAGCCGGCACTTGGTGCCAACGGTCGCAGGTTCGAACCCCGTAAGAGGTCGAAACTTTTCCAGGGATTAATTTCTCGGCTCACTACATCGTGGGTGGGTGACCACCTTAAATGGCGCTGCCGTCTCCACTGAATTATTTAAAATAAAGGGGGACGTTAAAAAACCCCTAAGGACGTAAAACACTCTGGCAGTGACCACCCTCGGGGTATTTCGGCTCCATCTTTCCGTACTACTCCCCTGTGCGTGGTGGGGGAGGAGGTTTCTCAACCACTCCAACATAGAGGCTGTGCTGATTAAGCGACAGCCTGGGGATTCTCCCCGAACAACAAAACCAAAACCATCATATCTGTCATGTGTCATATGGTAAGACTATATTTTAAACATCCCGTCCCTTTTATTGTGTTTACTGTGATCTTTCGGTATGTTTGTGTCTACCTGTTCTGGATTCAATATTTTGTTGTTTTATCATTCTTAAATGTAAATCATAGTACTCTTACCTCTACCGGAGACTTCTTTCTCTTTCTTTTCTGTTTTCTATTGTGATCCTTATCTAGCTTAGTCTCTTCTGTGTCTAGGTTATTACCTGTTGTGTCTGGCCTATTACCTGCTGTGTCTAGCTTATCCTCTTCTGTCAGCAGTTTATTCGTTCCTAGGTATTGTGTATTCTCTCCGATTTCTTGCTTATTCTCTTCTGTGACCGGTTTATTCATTTCTGTGTACGGAATACTCTTTCCGATTTCTTGTTTATTACCTCCTATGTTTTGCTTATTCTCTTCTGTGACCGGTTTATTCATTTCTGTGTACGGAATACTCTTTCCGATTTCTTGCTTATTATCTCCTATGCCTTGCTTATTCTCTTCTGTGACCGGTTTATTCATTTCTGTGTACGGAATACTCTTTCCGATTTCTTGTTTATTACCTCCTATGTTTTGCTTATTCTCTTCTGTGACCGGTTTATTCATTTCTGTGTACGGAATACTCTTTCCGATTTCTTGTTTATTACCTCCTATGTTTTGCTTATTCTCTTCGGTGACCGGTTTATTCATTTCTGTGTACGGAATACTCTTTCCGATTTCTTGCTTATTATCTCCTATGCCTTGCTTATTCTCTTCTGTGACCGGTTTATTCATTTCTGTGTACGGAATACTCTTTCCGATTTCTCGCTTATTATCTCCTATGCCTTGCTTATTCTCTTCTGTGACCGGTTTATTCATTTCTGTGTACGGAATACTCTTTCCGATTTCTTGTTTATTACCTCCTATGTTTTGCTTATTCTCTTCTGTGACCGGTTTATTCATTTCTGTGTACGGAATACTCTTTCCGATTTCTTGCTTATTATCTCCTATGCCTTGCTTATTCTCTTCTGTGACCGGTTTATTCATTTCTGTGTACGGAATACTCTTTCCGATTTCTCGCTTATTATCTCCTATGCCTTGCTTATTCTCTTCTGTGACCGGTTTATTCATTTCTGTGTACGGAATACTCTTTCCGATTTCTCGCTTATTATCTCCTATGCCTTGCTTATTCTCTTCTGTGACCGGTTTATTCATTTCTGTGTACGGAATACTCTTTCCGATTTCTTCTTTATTACCTCCTATGTTTTGCTTATTCTCTTCTGTGACCGGTTTATTCATTTCTGTGTACGGAATACTCTTTCCGATTTTTCGCTTATTATCTCCTATGCCTTGCTTATTCTCTTCTGTGACCGGTTTATTCATTTCTGTGTACGGAATACTCTTTCCGATTTCTTGTTTATTACCTCCTATGTTTTGCTTATTCTCTTCGGTGACCGGTTTATTCATTTCTGTGTACGGAATACTCTTTCCGATTTCTCGCTTATTATCTCCTATGCCTTGCTTATTCTCTTCTGTGACCGGTTTATTCATTTCTGTGTACGGAATACTCTTTCCGATTTCTCGCTTATTATCTCCTATGCCTTGCTTATTCTCTTCTGTGACCGGTTTATTCATTTCTGTGTACGGAATACTCTTTCCGATTTCTTGTTTATTACCTCCTATGTTTTGCTTATTCTCTTCTGTGACCGGTTTATTCATTTCTGTGTACGGAATACTCTTTCCGATTTTGTTATTACTCCTATGCTTGCTTATTCTCTTCTGTGACCGGTTTATTCATTTCTGTGTACGGAATACTCTTTCCGATTTCTTGTTATTACTCCTATGCTTGCTTATTCTCTTCTGTGACCGGTTTATTCATTTCTGTGTACGGAATACTCTTTCCGATTTCTTTTATTACCTCCTATGTTTTGCTTATTCTCTTCTGTGACCGGTTTATTCATTTCTGTGTACGGAATACTCTTTCCGATTTTTCTTATTACTCCTATGCTTGCTTATTCTCTTCTGTGACCGGTTTATTCATTTCTGTGTACGGAATACTCTTTCCGATTTTCGCTTATTATCTCCTATGCCTTGCTTATTCTCTTCTGTGACCGGTTTATTCATTTCTGTGTACGGAATACTCTTTCCGATTTCTTTTATTACCTCCTATGTTTTGCTTATTCTCTTCTGTGACCGGTTTATTCATTTCTGTGTACGGAATACTCTTTCCGATTTTGTTATTACTCCTATGCTTGCTTATTCTCTTCTGTGACCGGTTTATTCATTTCTGTGTACGGAATACTCTTTCCGATTTCTTGTTTATTACTCCTATGTTTTGCTTATTCTCTTCGTGACCGGTTTATTCATTTCTGTGTACGGAATACTCTTTCCGATTTCTTGCTTATTATCTCCTATGCCTTGCTTATTCTCTTCTGTGACCGGTTTATTCATTTCTGTGTACGGAATACTCTTTCCGATTTCTCTTATTACTCCTATGCTTGCTTATTCTCTTCTGTGACCGGTTTATTCATTTCTGTGTACGGAATACTCTTTCCGATTTCTGCTTATTATCTCCTATGCCTTGCTTATTCTCTTCTGTGACCGGTTTATTCATTTCTGTGTACGGAATACTCTTTCCGATTTCTGTTATTACTCCTATGTTTTGCTTATTCTCTTCTGTGACCGGTTTATTCATTTCTGTGTACGGAATACTCTTTCCGATTTCTTGTTATTATCTCCTATGCCTTGCTTATTCTCTTCTGTGACCGGTTTATTCATTTCTGTGTACGGAATACTCTTTCCGATTTCTGCTTATTATCTCCTATGCTTGCTTATTCTCTTCTGTGACCGGTTTATTCATTTCTGTGTACGGAATACTCTTTCCGATTTCTTGTTTATTACTCCTATGTTTTGCTTATTCTCTTCTGTGACCGGTTTATTCATTTCTGTGTACGGAATACTCTTTCCGATTTCTTGTTATTATCTCCTATGCCTTGCTTATTCTCTTCTGTGACCGGTTTATTCATTTCTGTGTACGGAATACTCTTTCCGATTTCTCGCTTATTATCTCCTATGCCTTGCTTATTCTCTTCTGTGACCGGTTTATTCATTTCTGTGTACGGAATACTCTTTCCGATTTCTGTTATTACTCCTATGTTTTGCTTATTCTCTTCTGTGACCGGTTTATTCATTTCTGTGTACGGAATACTCTTTCCGATTTCTTGTTATTATCTCCTATGCTTGCTTATTCTCTTCTGTGACCGGTTTATTCATTTCTGTGTACGGAATACTCTTTCCGATTTCTGCTTATTATCTCCTATGCTTGCTTATTCTCTTCTGTGACCGGTTTATTCATTTCTGTGTACGGAATATCTTTCATTTCTTCTTTATTACCTCCTATGTTTTGCTTATTCTCTTCGGTGACCGGTTTATTCATTTCTGTGTACGGAATACTCTTTCTGATTTCTTGCTTATTATCTCCTATGCCTTGCTTATTCTCTTCTGTGACCGGTTTATTCATTTCTGTGTACGGAATACTCTTTCCGATTTCTCGCTTATTATCTCCTATGCCTTGCTTATTCTCTTCTGTGACCGGTTTATTCATTTCTGTGTACGGAATACTCTTTCCGATTTCTTGTTTATTACCTCCTATGTTTTGCTTATTCTCTTCGGTGACCGGTTTATTCATTTCTGTGTACGGAATACTCTTTCCGATTTCTTGCTTATTATCTCCTATGCCTTGCTTATTCTCTTCTGTGACCGGTTTATTCATTTCTGTGTACGGAATACTCTTTTCCGATTTCTTGTTTATTCCTTTTCCTTTTTTGCTTATTCCTTCTTTTTCCTTTTTCTTTTCTGGGGAGGAAAAATTTTTTCCTTTTTCCCTTATTTTCCCCTATTTGCTTTTTTCCTTCCTTTGAGGTTTTTAAAATTTTTGGGGCGGGATGATCATAATTATTGGCTCGATTTGCATCTGTCAAACACATTTGAATAATACATCAACATTCTTTACCAACTTAATGCATTTAAAAGTATTTTTTACATGATAAAAGAGTATTATTATATTACAAATTATGTGCACAGTGTTAGTAAGGACGCTTTATTAAATATACATTATTATTATTATTATTATTATTATAACAAATACCTCCCAACTCAATCGGTTTTCCTTGATTTCGTTCTCATTCTTAACAGGGTTTCTGTTATTTTCAAAAACCCTTTCTGTATTTCATTTAAACAAGCTGAATATATATTACATCATCTTATAAGTACAGTCAAAACTGTTTAATAACCTTAGAACCGGCAACTAACAACCCAACCCTTCCCTAATTCAAAACATTTTTCTTCTACCCCCAAAAAAACCATTTATACAAAATAACTTAATGATATAGTGTCTAAGTGTTTTAATGTCACCACAGAAAGTTCTACCTAATCAGTCCAACGTACAGAATGTTCATGTTAGCTACTTTCACCGTTATCTTCTAGCATCTGGATTGCTCTAGTGTACCAATCTATCACCTCATAAAGTGCATCTTCATTTATTTGTTCCAACCTCTTGATGGATTCCAAAACATCATCAGCTGCAAATAACCAGTTTATATTTATCTCTCTCTGTATATATATATATATATATATGTGTGTGTGTGTGTGTGTGTGTGTGTGTGTGTGTTGGGGGTGTGTGTGTGTGTGTGTGTGTGTGTGTGTGTGTGTGTGTGATATATAGAGAGAGATAGAGAGAGAGGGGGGGGGGGGGGGGCAACTAATGACAATCGTATTAAGTTGGCGAAGGCAAAAAAAATCGCCAAATTAAAACATCACGAACATGTTCGGTTTTACAGTATAACACACAATCCTAAATCGCGTCGAATGCTCACTAATGTTTTCCATTGTGCGAGCTTGTGTAGGAAAATTAATCTACATGCAACAATTAAATTGAACAGTGGTCATTAGTATTACAAATGTTTATGCCAAAGCAAAAGCATGGTAATGTATCTAAGTTTATAATGTAAATATCACACCAGTTGCAGAGAACGCCTCGTGAATATTATGAATCAATGGATGTGATTGGCCAGGAATTTACTGTCTAAATATACTCATCTTTCGAAAGGCGCATTAAAACATCTAATTGTGATAATCATTTATTGACAACATTTTCACAATATAAAATCACTAGGCAATATCCTATTCGTATATGGTGTATTTCAATCTGGCACGGACCATCGTAATAGCATTTACAATAGAACACTCAACATTCGCACGATATTTGCACCTCACATCAAACATTTAAAGTCATTGAACACCGACATTTCTTCCATTGCTTTCCGTGTGGATTGTGATAACCCCGAGTCTATCCAGCCATTGTTATGATGTCCAATAAGAATCTACGAATGCCAACTGTGATATGTGAAGTGGATTACAGGCAGATATGCTCAATATGACCTCAATTGAAAGTGGATACGAAACAGTAAGTCTGCGTGTGGCAGCGTATTTTGCTGACGGCGTGAATTACAAGAAATTGCAAGTGTCGGTGTGTCGTTAAGGCGTGTTTTGAATCAATATTCGTGGATTGTCACAGATATTTCGGACTATATATTATTAATAAAATGATGAAGTACCGTAATTTTAGAACCAAGAATACGCCAAATTAAAACGTCGCCATCTTGGCCAGATTAACAAATTCATCAACTTAATACGTCGCTATCATTTGCCGATTTACAGTATATATATATATATATATATATATATATATACGCATTCTTTTAAAACAAACGTATACATTAAAATAAAATCCAGCTTGACTCACCTTTTAAAATCTTCACCATCGCAGATGCTTGAATATTTAGTGCGTTATTGGACCTCTTCAGTTCATCCAAAACCTTCCTGTCATTTGAAGTAACAGCCACCTGATCTGCTTCTTTTAAAAAGATTGAACAATCTTGTGTGTATGCCAACGCCCTTCCGTAAACTTTTTTTTCGATGAGAGGGACTATCGTTGTCAGATAGGTGCCGCATATTTCTGTGAGGGACCTGAATTTAAAGCACTCATCGACGATCACACGTTTAATTTTAGCTAACCATTTTATTCTCGATTTACAATTAAACTGTGAACATATTTCCAGACTGCCGCTGAAACAGCTTACATATTCATTCTGCAAACGGTTAAGCCATTGGTCAGAAAACGATGAAAGCAGGCCAAAGTTTAGGGAGCAGCTTAAGTGTTTCAGAATCTTGATATATTCTTCCATCCTTCTCTTATCATCTGCATTATCCTCCAACGCGCACAAACCACGAAGAGCTACGGCACAGTTCTTGTGAGCAGATGCCAGCTCGGAATGAGATCCGGCTACTTTGATGGCCTTTTCGTAACACATGACAGCTTGTTGCAGTAACTCTTTTTCCTGTTGAGGAAATCTCATGGATGGCTCGTTTTCCGGAATAGAAGCTACCTGATTCTGATGCCCACTATTATTAACGGACCCATCTGAATACGTCCGTTCTCTCCATTTTTCCTGCAGGAATACAGCTTTTTTATGGAAATCCCTACCTTTGTCACGCCAAATTTCTGATAAACTCATGGTAGCATTTCTTCTCTCTATATCAGTGGACAGTCTGTCTGTGGGAATAAACAAGCTTGTGGGTTATTATCATTATTGTTAAAGAACAGCACAGTAGCTTATATGCTAAATAATTATATCTCAATTAATATGTTATTTCGGAAGTACGATTAAACAACTTTAAACCTCAACAGCTGTTATATCGAAGTAAGCCCTTTGAACTATAGGTCTACCCATTATCATTGGAAACTAACAGTCACCGTTTTACTTATCGTAAATGTAATTCGCAATTCGAAACTAAGGTTATGACAACTTAGAGGGGAGATGTGCTTACTGTCGTAACTAATATCGAAATTCCAGACCCGTACTCAGATCTGACAAACGTCGTATCCCCTTTTGATCTTAAATTGTATTTAAGTGTTGCACCTATGTTTGTTCGTGTGCTACTGTTCTATAGCACTAATTTCAGATGTCCTGACATTCATTGCCAGATATGTTATTAGAATGAATAAAGAAAACGCTGGTGTGTATTCTGGTTAGGCAAAGAATTTGCTGATTTTGTTTTAATCTCTATTTTTAAGCAATCATGTCATTTGTTTAATGATGACCGTTAATAAGGTATATATATATATATATATATATATATATATATATATAGTGTGTGTGTGTGCGACGTTAATGCTCGACCAGGACCAGTGTTTCCAGGCCCAGTCTAGTATCAGTGTCCATTTTAATAGAAACATAACCGAGCGCACCATCTGTTTATTAAGCAAAGACAAAAGTTGTATACGCTAAAAACCGTCAGCGGGAATTTCAGTGGTTTTCTCTTTCAATTTGTGTCATGTTTTCCCAGTATGTGTGTTTGGTAAAAATGTGGCGATTTGAAAAAAGAACTGAATGAGCCAAGTGTACCGAAATTATAAGTTCAACTAAATCTCAAGCAGGATACCTCCCCCCCAAAAAAAAAATAAAAAAATAAAAAGCGCAAACGAACTTTCAAATCACACCGTAAAATTGGTAAGATATCTAACTTATAGCTATGTGCATATGCACGCGTTGTGTTAATCTTTTTGATATTATACCGGAATGTTGCCAAATAAATAAAACCAATAAAAGCTGCCGATAAGTCCGGGTTTTCATGCACACTGAATGGGTGAAAGTTATTGCTCGTCGATATCCTGACCACGGATCAGTTGCGTAAAACGACGCCATGCATGAAAAAGTGAGCTTACACCTGCACTCGTTGTGGTTAAAGCAATTCTTTGTTGGCAAATATCCTTTTTCAGATTTATCCAATAGTAATTACCTTGACTCTAATGGTTGGTTACACCGTCACTTTTGTCTTGCATCTAATAAATACATTGTTTGTGTGGGTAGGAACGCCGCAATACATTTTGTTTATCATCGATTACTTTGATCTGGCAGCTATGTGGATAATTAATTATGCGATATTATAGGCACGCATGATCAGTGCTTGTATACAAAGAGTCGTGACGTCACAAACAACTTATGAATGACAGCATTTGATTGGCCAAAGGTAGGATGGTACCGAATATCCACGATGATTCTATATATGGATATTGAATGCTGCCCAGATACAAACTACGCGTACGTGTATGCGACATTTTATTGAACGATTATGCGCATATTAAAATTATGATATTTAAAAGGATTTTACACAAAGAAAATAATATGTACATTTAAAGGCAGGTTTGTTGACACCAAATATGGAGTTGTGGAAACCACAACAATTGCAGATTTTACTGCTTGGGCATAACATTACAACAGTGATAGGATTTATTTTGGAAACAGTGATGTTGAGGTTATTACAACCAAGTTCAAGGACATACCTGAAAACAGTGCTATTATTGACGATGCTTTGACAGAATGAGATAAAAACTTATTTTTATGGAAGGCAAGTTGAAGCAAGCCAACATAAATATGAACCATATATTATAAACTACATTTAGCTCTTTTATTTATTTATTAATTAAATCTACTTTTAATTTAATCTGCCTATGTAACATCAGACATGTAAGTAGGTTAATATAGGTTCTTTATGAGTTGATTAATCTCTTAACTGATTTTAAAATACAGCACTAAATGATCTGATGACCATTCAGCTGACCTGTCCAACTGTTGATAAGTTTGACCCAGATTCTGCAATCCAAGTACGGTTAAAGGGCAGAAAAGGTAAGAGGAGCTCTGGATTCATGGATATTGAGCCAAATTTAGAGGGCTAGACTTCAGACAGTTGAACTACCAGTGGCTGGTGGTGAATTTCTGGAGATAATGAAGAGTATAGGAACATGTAATTGGATCTGTGGAAGAGACTGAGGAGTCACATGATCAAGGATGAAGACCAGAAAGAGGGGGATGCAATCCCAAACTTTGAAACAGATGATGACAATGGTGATGAACATGGATTGGATAGTGAATATGGCAATGAAATGACAGAGGATGAAGGTTTACAGAGACTGCGGATACTTAAAAATTTAACAACCATTTATGCTTGCATTATTCTGATGGATTAGCTGCTGACGTAAATAAAGCTTTGAAATTTTAAATTAATGGGGGTTTTCTTTCACTTGAGAGGCCATTTTTATGCTCAAAATGCAATAAATGTCTGTATTTGAATGGTGTTTGGTTAACTTTCATGGAGGTCTGACCTTAACTTTTTGCGCCCATTCAGTCTAGTGTGAGCAATGCAGGTCTAGTGTTAAAATATTTTACCAGACCGGCAGGTGCAACAAGGCTACAAGTTAGTTTCACAAACACACACACACACTATATATATATATATATATATATATATATGGGTGAAATTTGTGTGCTAGAAGTATAGTATTTAAACACTCTATTAAAATCTTGAAATATGTAATGAAAGCATCAATACTTTATTTCGACTTGACGGACGATTATGACACAATGGCCAAATGAAAAAAATCAAAATAGCTAAAACGCTGACGCCGTAACTGCATTTTGCGTCAAAAATTCCCAAAGGCCGCCAAAAATGCACAGTTAGCATTTGCTTCCAAAGCGTGAAAATTCACCAGAAAAAAGTGTGATATTTTCTTCGTTTCTGGTTTTATTGAATGAAAAATTTGAGACTCTCCCTTGACTTGCACAATACTAATTTAACATATAGCTGCGGTTATTGTTCATCAATAAGAAATAATTTATGCTGGTTATCTAAACAGGGATGCAACCATAGCATAACGCATATTCAAACAATTTAGACCGCCTCTTTGGCCACATGGGTAAAGCGTGAGACTATTTACCTATGGCTATGGTCATTCTGTACGGGAGGTCGCAGGTTCGCACCTTGGCCGTGGCACTATAGTAGGGGGAGTTTTTCATCCAACCAAGCTCCAGCCAGAATTAGTCTCCGTGGGGAAGCTGTAAATTACAGACCACTTGCGTATTCCTCATTTGAGGTTACCAGCAACGAAAAAAACTGCCATTTCGGCCAATATTATTATTACAGTTGATCAATAGAGAATTAAAGCAATGGGACGTTATAGCTGAAGGCAACATGTATGATTATTATTTAGTTGAAAACAACATTTAGTATTATAATCTAAACATCATTGCAATGACTTAAAAGGTAATGACTTAAAACGGTTTCTCATATTACATCCAGTAATATGAGTACACAGAGTTCATTCTCCTTTTTGTCTTCCTCGTCTTCATCTACAGAAGCAACACCAGTCTTGGATATTTCATTACAACAGTTCTCTGTCTTTTAACACACAAAATATTGAACAGGCAATAACACATGATAACCTAGCAGAACATGGCTTATCCGATTAGCAGCAACACCTTACCATCTTCATGATTTTAAGAGGCAATGGTGATCTATCTAGTGGAGTTCCTACAGAAAGCAGAATCCCTATCTAATGTCCAATCATAGTTTATCAGGTTCAGAGCAAGTGGGTAAGCCTCTAAATCAGAGAGACAGATTATTGCCTGATAGTGAGCCTTGTGAACGTGTTCCTCAAATACCTCACTTGTAGGTGAATACTGGTTTAATCAGGTTCGCTAGCCAAAGTTGAGTGGCTCGACTATGAGAAGCTGTTAGCTCAAGGATGTCCATCAATTCATCGTGGCATACTGTGGAATCTAGGATACTCCAAAGCAATTATTCTACCAACATTCGAAGAGCTCTAAAATTCTGAGCGTATTTCTTCCCAGAAAGTATCTTTGAAACACCTCCAAACACTACTTGTAGAATATCCTCTAAGCCACTGTTAGCCATCAGTGTGCCTATGGATCCTAAAAAGCTCATTAACATATGCATGCCTACCAAACGGGGTATCAGGTTATGCAAAAGTTCTGGATATCCCCATGTGATTCCCATAGTCACTTTGTTTAGTTATTTGTGCTGTTTGTAAAGTAGTTCGTCTGTTTGTTAGGATCCATGTGATGATGTTGCCGATTATAATGGCTGGTATGGTCGAATCCAGTTTGGATGACATTCGGGACAGTACTTCCAACACAGTTGAGCTTGCTGCAGTAGTTGCACTCTCTAAGGTGTTTTGTTTTGGTTTGGTAGGATTGTTTATCTGGCACAAGCTCTTTATTATTATACATGTTCAGTTTCGTCAAATGGATATATAGACAAATAAATAGGTATGAATAAACTGACAAATGCACAGACGTATGGACAAACCGCATATCTGCAAGATGCATCAATAGATCGATGATTGATTAATGTTTTACTGCCAGTGTTGTGCACAAGGTAGGCTAAATGGGCCGAGCGACCTCCAAAGGTAATGAAGCTAAGCCAACGATGAAACAACCTTCAGATATGCCCACGCCCAGATTCGAACATGGGTGGTAGTGATATGTGGTCCAACACGCTACCGCTAGACCAGGGAGGTGCCCCGAATCAATAGACAGATAGAAGATGCCCCGAATCAATAGATAGATAGAATCAATAGATAGATAGAGAGGCATATCAAATAACCTATTTATCTCCTGTCACTCCCTCTTTCCCTTCCCCTCGGCCCCGCTAACTCTGTACATTTAGCAATAATACATATTTTATAATAACACATATGGGGTCAGCATATGTGAAAATATCAGAAACTGCAATAAACTGCTGTCAGTCAATCAAAACACACATTAGAGAAAATGTGTGTTTGGCAACCGGACTAGTATACAATATACATAGGCGAAACCGATTTCCAAATGGCGAAAGAAAAAAATGGATACTTCGCCAAACTGGCGAAAAGCAAAAACCACAACTTAAGCCAAGATTCCATATACGCGTGGTATGCGAATCCGAGCATATGAGCGTGATTCCACATGTGCGACTGCGATTTGTGGATGCGACAAAATGGATCGCTCCATGTACCAATTGGTCTGAATGCGAGTCGAACGATTGAATCGAGAATTTTACGACTCCGAATCGTAAAATTGTGGATTCAACCTTCCGATTCGAGTATCCGGTCAGGGTTTCCCACGAAAATAGGTCAGAAGATGAGAGGGGTGTCCGAAACTCATGGATACCCCAATATCGCATACGCTACCGCAATGCCGCATACACCTTCAGATTCGCATGCCACATATACGGAATCTCAGATTTACTTCATAAATTCATAAATACAAACATCGCCAGTACCGGACATAACTTTTTCTATCTTACAACTCGGAAAGGCAGATATTTCCATATTAAAGATTAAACCAATATTCCATATACGCGGTATGCGAATGCGACATTGATGTATAAGATATGTGTGCTTCCATATAAACTAATATCCATGCCTTTTCAGAATTCATCCGTCCGATTCGCATGAATAGCTACATGGAGCGATCCGTTTTGTCGCATTCGTAAATGTGGAATCACGCTCCTATGTTTACCTGTGTTGCATTTCTTGCCGTATTGGTATACCGCATACCACGTGTATGGAATCTCGGCTTTATGCGAATACGACAAGAACTGGAATACATGTAAACCTACGAGCGTGGGTCCACGTGTGTGACTGCGTAAGCAATTTGCGAAGGCAACAAAACTGCAGGCTTTCCCAGGAAAGATAGGTCAGGAATATATGGAATATCAGATTTAAGATTCCATATAAGCGGCAAGCGGATGCGGCAAAAATGGAAAAGCGTGTAAACGGATGAAAGGGCTTTCATATGTCCGGATGCGACATACGACTTGTCCTACAGCTGCAAATGGCTGTGTATCAGGTAAACTAAAATGCTCCATGAATCGATTCATACGGCAACTTAGTACAAACTTGGATGGGGAATCCAGAATATGACGCCAGGGACGAGTGTTTCCCGAACAATTTGGCGGGATTTCACAATGAAAGACAACAATCTTCCTCCGCGTAATATAACACCTGAGCAAACTAATCTCTGGTAAACCTAAAGTACTGTTGGAATTTCTACCCATTGAATTGTAGCCCCGTTTCATGTTGCGTGGTTGGTTAAGATTATACATGCTTCATCCATCCTCGCTGTACATGAAGGGTGTGTATTCACCTGACTCATATCATATACTACCTTGATGTTGTTAATGATGAAACACATCAGAATGTGATTAGTGTGATTGCTTAGCATGACTTGAAATATTCTTGCATGATATATGAGGTGGATACGTCATCAATAAAAACAGGATTAAGCTGCAATTTGGACTGTTAGCTATGTTCTTGGCATGAAAATATTTGGCAAAATATACTGAAAACTTTACATGGAATCATACAAATCGCATCCCGCATATATGGAATCTTAGCTTCAACGTACGGGTTCATTCTGATATTTTGCTGTTGGTGGGAATTTATCGACCAATATATTTCTTAATGATGAATCAAAAGCTAAATCAGAAATGGATGAACGGAGAGCGAGAAAACCCGGCAAAATAGTGAGCTTATAAAGCCACGACTTATAAAAGCTGATCGGTTCATGACCTTTCCTTGGTTAATTTATAAAAATAGACTGTTCAGATGCAACATATGTGTAAGTGCCAAGACAACAAATGTTTCTGTCAGTGGAAAAGATGATCAGCAGACCATTGGCGATTGGTAGTTTTACCAAAATTGCAAGGATTACTATAGTACATGACATCATTATAGACGTTATTTATGTGCTTCTAAATTTATAGCTTAAGTCAGTGGTTCTTAACCTGGGTTCGATCGAACCACAAGGGTTCGTTGAGTCAGTCTCAGGGGTTCGGCAGAGGTCAAAAATTCTAAGACTATTTTCAACAATACCATTTTTGGCGGAAACGGTAAAAACAGTCATCCACAAACATTTCAAAACATACTCTTTCTTTAGTAACATTTATCACGGTGCGTCATATTCCATACTATTTTGATAAAAGTGAATGCCTAAATGTGGTTATTAGTAAACAAAGCTGCATTTTCTTTAAATTTCCTATCTATTTCTTAACAAATTAAAAGCTTATATCTGTGCTGCAGGGAACTTGGTGCACTCAGTAGTTCCCTTTGTACTAACTATGTCGAGAAAAAAAAGTGGTTGAACGAATACGTGCAATATGGATTCACGTGTATAAAGGAACGTGATGGGATTCAGCGTCCTCAATGTATGATTTGCAATGCTAAGTTGAGCAATTCTAGTCTAACACCGGCAAACCTAAATAACACTTCCTAAGGCTGCATGGAAATGGGAAATACAAGGACACAACGGTCACTGAATTAAAGGTGAAGCGAGTCAGATTCGATGATAGGGCTACTCTGCCTGTTCTAGGCTTTACACACATCGACAAACCGATCCTCACAGCATCGTACGAAGTGGCGTACCTGATCGCAAAGCAGGGCAAACCATACACCATTGGTGAAACCAGCTGCATTGAAGATGGCGAATGTCATGCTGGAAAAACTGCTGAAGCTAAGTTTTCCCAAATGCCTCCTTCAAAGGACACTATCAGCAGCAGAATAGATGACACGAACGATGAAATCTTGGCTCAAGTAGTTGCAGATCTAATTTCAAGTCCAGAAAAATTCAGCCTCCAACTCGACGAGACCACCGACGTTTCGAATCTAAGCCAGCTTGTTGTATTCGTGCGCTATATGAAAGACGACGCGATAAAGGAAGATTGTTTTATTTTGTAAACCTCTTACAACAATAACCAAGGCAGTTGATGTGAAGAAACTCATGGATGACTTCTTCAGAGGCAACGATCTTTCGTGGAATATGGTTTCTGCAGTTTGTTTGGACGGAGCTCCAGCCATGTTGGGACGACACTCTGATTTTGGAGCGCAAGTGAAATCCGATGCACCACACATCATTGTTACGCACTATGTTCTGCACAGGCCTGCGTTGGCAACAAAAATCTTGCCTCCAAAACTGGCAGAAGTATTAAATATTGTAGCTGAATGTGTGAACTACGTGCAAAATAGTGCTATGAAACACCGCATCTTCAAAGAGTTCTGTAATGAAATGGGCTCTGAATTTGGTTATCCCGAGGAAAGGTACTGAATGGTGTTTTAGGGATGCGTGTCGAATTAGCCCTGTTTTTGCGAGAGTACCAACAATGTCACGCAGATTGCTTCGAAAATTCGGAGTTCATTCTCATTTTGGCTTAGATGGCTGATATTTTCGATGCTCTCATTCATCTCAATCGACAGATGCAGGGAGGTGGATTCAACACCATCGAAGTGGAAGAAAACCTGAAGGCGTTTTTTAAAAGCTACCTTTATGAAAACGACGCACAGAGCATGATAACTTCGCAAACTTTCCCCTGCTGGACCACTCTGTAAGTAAGATAGAGCATGTGGCTGGAATTGGAGACATTTCTATTCTTGGGGAGCTGAAGCAAGCAATTGCCATGCACTTAGATGAGCTTGTAGTCTCTCTACGGATACTTCCCCACCAGATAGTCATATCCATCATGGGTGAGACAGCCGTTCACGTTTAGTGTTGCGACACAGATGTCAACGATGAATACCTCGACGAAAGCATTGAACTTCAGCAGAGCCAGCTTTAACAGCAACACTTCAGAACAAAAATGCTCTCAACGTTTTGGTGTCACCAAATCGTGCCATACCCTCTTACTGCTAAGAAAGCCCTCCAGTTACTCACACCGTTTGTAACAACGTATCTTTGCGAGCAATCCCTTTCAAGATTGGTAGATATTACAACTAATAAAAGGAACAGAATTAGTTGCGAAAATGACATAAAAGTGGCACTTGCCAAGGTGAAGCCTCGCATTTCTGAACGTGTATCCGAAAAGCAACAGCAAAAGTCATATTGATTTGCAATAAATGTTGGTTGAGTTATGTTTTTGTGTGAAATTCATGTTTTGTTGTTTTTGTTCTCTGAACACAGTGATTCTGTCTGCAACTGATGCATAGTTCATTTTGTGCACTAATAAAATATATATTTATGTTTTAAAGAAAGTCTATTTAAGTTTTCCAATTAAAAAGGGTTCAGTTAATGCACTGAACTGATAAAGTTTGCAGGGTTCAGTACACCCAAACTCATGAAGAATCATTGGTTTAAGTTTTAACATTTTTCATGAAATGTAGAAAATGGCTAAACCAATTATCCCTTGGTTAAAAGAATTTTGCCACTTTAGCCAAATTGGCTAAATGAGAATTTAGATCAGTATGGATATGCAGGGACTGCAGCTTATCTTTAGTTCCTCAAGCTGGTGACTCCACTACAATGTAAATCAAGCACACAACATTTGTTTGACTTGCTGCTGTTGTCACCGGTCAGTTATCAAGACAGGTCATCGATACATAACCTATTGTATTCTATAACATTAGATCTATAAAATGTAAGCTAGATACCAAGAAAGCAATTTGTTGGTTATGATGGTATTTGTTCAGAATATAGAACTATGTTAGGTGGAATTCCACAAGGTTCTATTTTGGGACCTATTTTATTTTTACTGTACATTGTTTTATATTGTTTGCTGATGATACCAATGTATTCTATGCTGGCAAAAGTATAACAGAGGTTAATAATGTATTCCACAATGAATTAAAGCAAACAGGTCGATGGTTTAAAGTTAACAAACTATCTCTGAATATCAATCAAACAAATTACATATGCTTCCATAACATACCTTATCTTGATGATTGTAAACTCGAGATTGATGGATTAGAAATCAGTAGAGAACAAATAGAGTACAAGTTACTAAATTATTGGTAGATGAAAAGGTGTCCTGGTCTAATCACATTAACGCCGTTTTGAAAAATATTTCAGTTATTTATGAAGTCAAACACACGCTGGAAAACAACCACTTATACATGTTATACTGCTCATTAATACTTCCCTACTTAAGTGACGCATGTGAGGCATGGAGAAATACTTACATGTCTCGATTACATACTTTGATGCTATTGCAAAAGAAGGCAATCCATAAAACTAAGCTAGTTATTTAGTTCATACCCATCCATTGTTTGTTCAGTACAAGTCAAAAATAACATGTTACCTATCAATCTACAAAAAAATATTCATAACAACAGAAGAAATACATTCATATGTTACCAGGTCTAGTAAAAAGGGAACTTTTAATGTAAAGTTCTTTAAGAGCAAAAGAAGGTTAATGTCAATTAGTATTATGGGTGTTAAATTATGGAACCAATCAGATGTAAATATTTGCCATGTTAAAACAATTAAGGTTCATTTCTTTATATGACTACTACCAATGATGTGGCATATCCGTAATTTTATTTACTGTTCAAATACAAAATATATGATATAACACAATAATATATTATTGCTACAATAATTAATCATTTCAAAATTAAACTTATATGGATTTTTTGTTGTTTCATAAAGATACAATTATTCTATTGACTATTGCACATCTTTTTATTTTAAATTTGTCATGAATGTTTTTAATGTTATGTTAGGGGGGTACAGTTTATAAGCAATATGCTTCAAGCATCGTATTTTCAATATTCTGTGTGTTTGCTTTCATTAAAATGATTTATTATGAATGTTGAAATATGGGGAAATATTATTGATATAAAATTTCTTTGGATGTTCTAAATTTCAAAATTTTACCCCTGGGTATCCAGTAAATTATATAATTTATAGTATTTAATTAATGAAAACATGGGTACGAAGTGGCATGCACTTGGTTACGAATTGGTATGTTTGTGGTTACGAAGTGGTATCCGTCTGGTTATGAAACATTATGGTACGAAACGGTTTGGTAACGAAACGTCTAGAAGTAGATCTAGTCAGTAGAAACCGTTCTTTTTACACAGATATGCCATTTTTCCTCATTTTATTCATTAGCTATTATTTATAGGATTGCGTCATATTTCTGCATTATTCAGTAAATATTTCCAGAGCTTCGACTTAACTTACCTTATCGCGGAAATATAGAGAAGGTCAACTCCCGTACTGTATACGTTCTTTGACTATGTTTTCCTTGAAAGCAAATAATTGCTGCCACCTGGCGAATACGGTAACAAGACAACTCGTGGCCAAGACATCCCGTAACCACGACAAGACTAGAATTCGGCGTATCTGATTAATAGAATCAGAGAACGCGTATATAAATTTTAAGAGTAATAAAACAAGATTCGTATTGAAATGTTAGCAAACATTGATTACTGGATGCATCCCGAGTCTTTGATCGGGTGCAATCTGTTAAACTATTCTGGATTCTGAGAAAGCGTGGTTTGTGTCCACTTACATGTCGTTTCCTAGCATTTATGCTTACCAACCAGTCCCTCCGGGTCAACTGGAATGGCTATTATAGCAATCCCTGTCCAACTTCCGATGGAGTGAAGCAGGGAGAAATATTATCCCCCATACTGTTCTGTGTATATATGGATGAACTAATATAAACAAATCGAGGGTTGGATGTTTCATCAAATATATCTATTTAGGTAGTTTAATTAGGTTATGTGGATGACCTGTGTCTGCTTGCACCAACAAGGAGAGCCACACAAATAATGTTAGGTATATGTGATGAATTTGGTAAAGAATATGATGTTATATTCAATTCACACCAAAAAATCTTAAACTGTATAACACCAATTATCAATATATTGACATGCCCCATTAACATCTAAATGGAGAAACACTACAGGTTCAGAAATGCGCTTGTCACCATAGTCATCCTATTGATAATGAAAATGTAAACAAAATCGCTTGTAATAATGCCTTACATGATATTGTGTGGAGAACAAATTATGTTATGACTAAATTTGCGTCTTGTACAGCTGATATTCGTCCATTCATGTTCCGTACATATTGTACCAGCTTATATGGATGTCCATTATGGCGTTTGAGTTCACCTGATATAACTGGATATATGTTAATTGGAGAACCTGTGTTAGAAAAATATGGAATTTGTCTCCTAGAACACATTGCAGACTTTGAGACATCTTGTCGAAAGCAATGGTGTCCAATATGATCCAATGTCTAGATTCTTATCTTTTTATGATTCCATCATCAAAAGTAATAATGAGTGTACTCGTTTTTGTTCATTATTATGTAAATCATCAAGGTCTGCCGCTGCAGAAAATAGAAGGCTGTTATTGTCAAACTTTAATAAAAGGGAACTTTGTGAAATTGAAACTCCAATGTTGCACAAATATTTTCATTGTAATAAAATCTCTAAAAAACGATTTAGATATTAAAGAGATCCAGGTATAGGTAGATGAATGAATGTTCTGTTTTTTATCATTCTTGTTTCTGTATTTCTACTTTGTTGTTACTGCTGAAGATAATATAGAGATCTACCCATGACGGGGTGCACTGGGAAACCTATTGGGATGCAATGGGACATGCAAATATATGTCTAACTGAAATTAATACACAAATAGCAAACTTGAACGAGTCCAGTAATGAATAAATTTACCTTCAAACATATATTTTGCTCCTATTTCGATTGCAAACATTAGCTTGATTGAGGATATAAGCGGCCAAATCACAAAACTGCTGTTCAGTGCGCTATGTGTCACCGGCAGTAATTGGTTTTGGAAGCTTTTAGAATGGTATCCATGAAGTCACTTTCATAAATATCATCCTTTTCAGGAAAGACAAACAAAGCAGATTGGTATTTGTTGGCTTTAGAACAATATGTTTGACTTCCAAGAAGTCCTCCTCATTAGGTTCTTGCTAAATCACCCCAATAAAATGAGAAGCTGTCCTTTTGAAACAGTACAGTACTTCATAAGGACAAAATTGCCATCTTTGACTTCTTCCTTTGAGGGCTTTTTAAAAGAGTCCTCAATGTCAGATTCTCTGAGTGTCTCCTCATAATCATCTAAGTAAGAATCATTCATCATTGGCAATTCCCTTTCATCATTATCTGTATCACTGCCAGTTGTGTGTGCAACTTTGCTTCTTTTAACAGGGATGGGCTTTTTAATTTGTTATTTTTATGTCGTCGAGGCCTTTTGTCTTTGCATTTGTCACATAGCATTGGAGTGCAGCCTTTGAAATATTCAGTGCCTTTGCCGTATCTCGGATTGACTGGCCACCCTGAACTGCTTGGACAGCTCTTCTTATAACATCTTCAGACGTTTGCCCATGTGTCTCTGTTATCCGTTTTCTTCCTCGTACCATTATTGACCCTGATAAAAGAAAGACAACAGGAATCATTAAAGTCTTACAATAAACAGTCAACTTTATTTATTTTTAAAAAACAATAAGGGGCTTCCTCACCAATTCTATCACCTAATTTTAAAACACAATGTCTTGGCCTAGTTATTGGGATATTGCTACTGCCATTAAAGTATAACACAATGTAGTAAATATGAAAATAAAACACTCAATTAAATTGTTAAAGACTAAATATCAGTGTATTTATATATGGGGTGCAATAGGAGATCGTCCCAATGCACCCGAATGGCAGTGTCCCAGTATACCCCATGTAACCAAGATATGCCTACATAAAAGTATACAAATTATATACATTACATGTGGGCTGATTATGGCCACAAAGTATGCCTTTGATAGGCATAATTTACCTACACTTAGACAACAGTTTTGTTCTTCAGTGGTTTAAGCATTAATAGATATTACCCATAATCTTAAATATTTAGTAAAAGTACATAAAAATAGACATGATAATTAAACATTTTGTCTCGAATTAGAGATAAAGTGGCTTTGGGGAATCCCAGCATACTGTTGATGACGTCATAGACATTTTCCATTGTTTTTAGCTTCTCTTATATTTTATTCTTAATCTATTTATTTCACGTCCTTTTATCATATATATATATATATATATATGACATGGTGCACTTTATCATACAATTAAGATACCGAAGTTGACAGGCTTAGGATCATGTTCCGTACAAGGGTCTAGATTAAAGAAAGCTGTACAAGCAGCTGGGGCACACATGTTACGTTCATGATCGACTGCGAGTTTAATACATTCAACTTAATGGATTGAGCCTGAACAAATCTCACTAAATACCCTGTAAAAAGTAACATGCATCTGCCTCTTCGAAAGGAAATGATCATTTCTAACATGTTTGCATCTCCCGGTGTCATTTAATATCAATAGAACAAGAATAACCAAAAAAAGGTATAACTACGTGTTAAGTATTTCCGATCTGTGATTCTATTGGCTTTTCCCATCCAATATTTATGTTCGCCCTGATCATTGATCTTTTACGGCCACTTTTGTGCACAAGGTAGACTAAATGGGCCAAAGCGAAGTCAAAGATGAAACGCCCTTCAGATATGCCCACACCGATATTCGAACTCAGGTGGTATTGACCTGTGATTCAACGCGCTACCAGTTAGACCACGGAGGCGCCCTTTTTGTTCGCTCAGCCAACCATCTACTTTTACGTCCGTGCTGTTAAACGATATTAAAATATTACGAATTTAATTGGGCAAAAACCTACAATTCTCCAATACTAGTGAGTTTTTAGAAATCTAGTTTAGAGCAGCATTTGTTCAGATCCACCCGGATACATTATTCCATGGTATGCATACAATATTTTTGGTAATTTGTCCGATTTAACTACAGTATTTTATTTAGGAAATTAACACAGTTCGTAAGCACACATAAAGGTATATTTATGCCATTCTACAAACATATTCAAGAACACTCAATAAATGAAAATTTACGTATTTAACAATTAATGATTATATTTTTTGTTCTTATATCACCCCCCAATCACAGACAGGCGGTTGACAACCCGAACAAAAGTAACCACATAAACACCAGTAAATGGATTCATGCGAACTAATCCAAATTATTATTACTAAATAGTAGTAGTAGTAATTCATCAAAGTGTAATTGTGTGCACTGTGCATTATTTAGTGATAATAAGGTCATTGGTCTAATTGTTCCAACCTATTCGCCAAGTCTCCGCTAATAATAATCAATCAGTCATCGATACCTCATGTGTTGAGATTAACACGGTTCAACGACAGTATTAATCACTACAAAACCTTACGGATACTTAATATAAATGGCCACCAGCGTTTGATAGTATTAGTTCAGTGCAAAATTCCGAATAAACCCGAATAAAATAGTTTTCTGAAGTCTTCATTCAGTCACATGATTTACATAATCAGGGATTGGTTTTATTAAACAAAAGAAAATAAACTATTTTAATCATTCATTGAAAAATTTAGCTAAATCTAGGATCAAAGAGTGTGTTTTAATTTAAATATAACTCGTGTATATGCTTGGTATTTTTATTTATAATTCATCAATATTTGTGTATATATTTCTGATGCAGCTCGAAGAAAGAAATCTTGATTTGGATGCACACGCGAAGAAATTAGGGATCTTTAAAAAGATGGCTGACTTTAAAGATGACATCCTTAGTTATGTTTCTATCATAACTGTGCTTAAAAAAATTTTAAATGCGCTTTTGCTGCAGCTTTTTGTGCAAATATGATGAGTTGAAGTGAAAGATGAAACATCCTTCTATCATCTTGGTCAGAGTTTTGTAAATAATATTCCACGATTAGACAATAAATGTTAAATAGGACTGTTTTTGTTTTGATGCGTGACAGTTTCTTTATAAAAATAAACTAAAATGAAGATGGAAACTTTAATTTTGTAAATAAATAATTTATTATTTTCTTCGCAAGAACGCACAAACGTGTTTTATTTTTCATTCATGTGATCCAGAACGGAATACAAATGAGTATATGACCAATGACTTAGTTGTTCACGATGATCATGATTATGGTTATAATGATGATGATGGTGATGATGATGATGATGACGATCACCTTAATGTGATTGTAGTGATCGTAATGATCATGAGAAATACGATGATGGTTGTGGTAATGATGATGATGATGATGATGGTGATGATGATGTTGATGATGATAATAACGACAATGACTGTGGCGAAAGCCGTGGCATTCGCGAATATGACAACCAACAGCACCCCCTATGAAATGCACAGCAAAAGGATATAGACATAAATAACAAAGCCTTTGCACGGCAAGTCGCATAAACTCCTGTGTCCACAAACAAACAAAACACGTACGAAGTACCCATGGAGGTCATTCAGTCTCCTAGTACACTTAAAGATGTTTAGATCCCATGAATCAGATGAGTTAACATTCGCGGAAGACACGCATCTATCACCATATCAGCAAAGCGGCAGCAACGTTTCAATAGCGCCACGCCTTTTCCCTCAACGTCATGGCGCTATCAATCCTTTTGAGGGATGGCTTCTTCAGAGCACTACCAGACGAAGCGCCATCTATGGCCGGTAGACTGAAAGCCCTCCGGTTAACGGGCGACACTCGAGGAAACGTGGAATGCAGCGGATAGCTGACGTTGGTGCCTTTGAAGAAGCTGTCCCGTCTTCTGTTGCCGACTGGAAATTTACTTCGGAGAGGGAACTTGTTTAGCGTCGTAAGGCTCCGTGGCAACGGCTCCGGTACGATGGAGTGAATGGTAGCCGTCGAGGCCGGCAGACTGGATGGTACGTCCGAGTTACTGACAGCAACACGTGCATTATTCGTAGACGACGTGCTCGCCGACGACGACGATGACAACGGTGTCCGTTTTATATCCGGAAGCAACGAACTAGCCTGTGACGATATTTCCGAGGCGTCGACCGTCGTTTGTTGACATTCGCCCGTCGTTGTCGTCATAGTTGTTTTCGTCGTGGTCGTGGTTTCAGGTTCGTCGATGGGTGGCTCCTTCTGGCAGTCGTCTTCGTCACTAGTCTCCGGGTCGGCGGAGACGTACAGACTACGAATGATCTCGTCGAAGTTGTACTCGAGATCTTTGACGAGGGTATCCAGCTGTTGTAGCTCCTTTTCCAGGTATACTCCTGCCGACTTTCCGCGATCGTAGTCGTCTTTCAGGGCGTGCAGGTCCTTCTCGACCACGTTTTGCAGGGCCGTAATGTACTTCGGAGGACGAACTATCGCCGATTTTAGTCTCTTGGTGCCGCCGGCTCGCTGTACGGTCTGCATCTGATGACGGCGCTCGTTCACGGCCAACTTCAGCGACTTCATTTTGTACAACATCGATGAATAGCGGTCTCGTATCTCAACCGAGTCGGCCACGTGGGCGCTGGTCATCTTTATTAAGGCTGCTGCGGGTGATACCTGAATGACAACAGACGACATTCGTTCCCTAATCGTTGCGGGTGCCTTTACGTTGCGACGTTTTCCCTCTTTGTGGCTATGGGTATTTCCAGTATAGCAACCATATGAGCATAAATTTTTGCACCAGTTTTATACAATTGGGTACTCATTTAATGCGAATTTAGACAATTCTAGTACAGCAACAAACGACGTATGGGCGTTCGTAGTTCGTGGTTTTTTAAGCAGTGAGTTACATCATCATTGACGATGTAGGATATTTCAGTTCGGCAACAACCGACGTATGTGCCTTAATTACTGGAGGTGCTTTTATGGGGTGAAACGTTCCTTTATTAGCTTCGATCAATTCCAGTATAGTAACAGACGATACAGGAACTTTATTGGTCCCGGGTATTATATGCGGTGGACTGTTCCTTTATCGTGGCCGCGAATAAATCCGGTATAGCACCAAACGACACACGTAGGTTGACCATCTATCGGAGATTGTGCTGTACAATGAGGTCTTACTTTATTACAAGAACAGCCCCGGTACACAATCATCTGACGGCCTGACCTTCATTACTCCTCTAATGGTTCCACTTCTTCCCATAATCTGCGTCTGCTAACAATGTTGGCGTCTTCCGTGCAACCTCTTCCGAAAACTGTCAACTACAGATTCGCTTCATTGTCTTCCATCTTCTAAAATGACAGAATATATAACTATATATTAGTACGTACGTTGGCGTGTGTTTGAATGCGTGCGTATACATCGTTGTGTTTACGAATCTGCGTGAAAGCACCCGCCTTAGGTGATCCTTAAGACTTCTTTAAGAGATCCTTAAGACATCAGGCCAGTGTTTTCCTCCATTTGGCTACAAGGACATTTCAGATCTCATGAGATGCCTTCTGTAACATCTTATTTGAACAACTAGCCAAAGTACTTCAACATCGTTCCAGAATAACTATTTCCGTGACGGTGTATCGCTGAAATACAAACTACAATCGCCTGGATACTGCTACTAGGGATGTGTTAGTAAGAAATATTTGTTTAAGTCGGTAATTATAACTGTAACCGTAATGACAGACTTGCAATGATCCATTATCTTAATTTAAAGGTTTGTCTATATACTGATGAATAGTCCAGTTGTTCAGCAACGACGCTGGCCACACCTGAGACATATTGCCGTCTGCCAATGGAAAGAAATCCCACAAAAAGCCAGGCACGAGCCGGATTTGAACCTACAACCCGAACGTTTGCATCACAGCGCCTATTGTGCAATAAATCCCAAATCAACGGATATACTCACTCGTTCAAGAACTAATATTAGAAACTTTGAAAAGGCCATATACCCCCCACCCCCGCCCCCTCTCTTTATCTCCACTGACTGCGTCGTACAAGGAGGAAGAAGCTTCTCAGATAATGTTAATTGTTCATATTATCATTCACCACACGCTAATTAGCGATTGTATCGAGTCTGGCAGATGGTATTTACGTAGATAAGGTGATGGTGATTAAATTATTTTTGATGATAAATAGTTCAGTTATGATTATAAATCACACAGCAGACGCTAACTAGAATGCGTGGCTCATAATGTAATCAAGCTCGACCTTGGAAAATGTGTACTTAATTCCAAGACATAATACACTTTGCTGTCAAAAATTATAGAAATTTACGTAACCAATGAGGATCAGATGTAAAATAATTCGTGATACACCTTTATACGTCTATGATTACGGTTTTATATTTACTTTAATGATAACACGATTCTTTTAAAAATTGTTTTTAAAACTCGTATCAGCATGCATTATAACTAGCACATTGGAGTGAGTCAGTCAGTGAGTGAGTCAGTGAGTGAGCCAGTGAGTGAGTCAGTGAACCATCCTTTGTATTGATATGGCGCTGGTCACATATATATATATATATATATATATATATATATGTGTGTGTGTGTGTGTGTGTGTGTGTTGTTCATTCATATATAATATAATATATATATATATATATATATATATATATATATATATAATGGTACATATATCGCTACGGCGTAGAGGCGCCTCCGTGGTCTAGCGGTAGCGTGTTGGCGTTGGTAACAGTACCTCAGCAACAAACATTTAACGTGAACCTAGTCGTTCTAGGCTTCAGCCTAATCAGTCTTGTGAATGATACAGCCTTGAATGTACACATGACGTAAAACTGGATAAACCACATACAACGCTATTATGCCAACCGAATGGCCGTCTCTAAAGAACGTTTTTACACACGATCATGTTTTTATATATCAATGTATATTTTTTATAAATGCATATAGGCTTATGGTGTCCACGAATGTGGGTGTAGCGCGAATGTATGGTTGGATGGGTACACAGAAATCTATCTAAATACAACAATATAGATATCCATGTATATCGATTCCGTAGCGTAATGTGTTGATTAGAGACTACATTAACCAAGAACAAACGCATATTAATATCAACAATAAACTCTATGAGCTAGGTAATATACTTAGTTTTTATTCCCGCTGCAACTGTTCGCGATCAAGCACAACGATTCATCGTTAATATAGCCGTTTACACACACACACACACACACATATATATATATATATATATATATATATATACGCACGCACAGACACAGGCACATAGAGAGAGAGAGAGAGAAATAGTTCCAGATTTAATTCGCTACAAATATCCGACTTGCCATTAATGTAAGACGTCAATTTCAGGAGTTCACTTGTAGATATAGTCCTTGATACTGTTGCTGGTCTTCCACTGGTCAGTGATGAGGCAACTGTCATAGTTCTATCCTGACTATATAACACAAGTTCCATCCGCTGTGAATCGACCAATCTATTTACGAAAACGACGCCCTTTAAACGGACTAGACGTGGCACCACACGTGGTCTTTTTGTAAGAGTCTTTATGTATTACGCTGTTTTATATAACCTATACTTTTTCTAGAGTCAACAATCCAGCTGATATACAGACAACTACAGAAAGAACGGTTTAGGCAAGCCGACACCGTGTATGAACTCGTCATAACCAGGACGGAGCGCCGGTGACACGGGGATATATGTGTTCTTGTCGTGCTCTTAAGCATAATCTCCGGCCATTGGACACATTTGACCGTATACGCAAAAGCTTTATGCATTTTGGGTGTTCATTGATCAATGTTGGCGAGGTGTCGGTTATTTAGAATCGATCAACTGCTTAAAGAAGGCGAAATGAAGTGAACCACAGCCAATGAGTGGTGGAGCTTTAAATAGCTGGGTATAAGCCAGTGGTCGCGCTTTTTGTCCCGTTAATGTGACAATAGAATTGGCTACTCAAGCAGAACCTCAAGGGAAGCTTGGTGCATATATATATATATATATATATATATATATATTGTACATGCAAAATATTAGTATTATTTAACAGCTTGGGGTAAGACACTGGCATAGAGAACTACTCATCGTCAGTAGAATATCTGAGCTAGTTATCAAGGGACTGGTTTGTGTATGTGTGTGTTTAGCACCATGTGAAAGGGCGCTGGTACAGAGATTCATGAATCATGAATACAACTTCTGAGCGATTCATCAGGGGACATTCTCCCTAAAGTGCCGAGACGTGCATTCTCTGATCGCTCATTATATAATTATATTTAATTTGTATCTATGTGTGTCTGTGTGTACCCACTCCGTCATACATTTACACACCTACATGCGCATGCCAACACACACACACACACACACACACACTCAACCTCTTTACCAATTGTCAAGGTACTCCATTGTGGAATGAAACGTGTGATGTCTCACCAATCCCTAAGTCGCTGAGTAACAAATCTATAAAAAAAACACGCCAAACAATCACCTAAAGTCAGGGGTACAGCATGCCTATGTCGGCCAGACCAAGGAGGTTGTGACAATATGCCCACCTACCCCCAACACACGCACTGATGCCTCATATGCACATTAAACATTTACACTTGATACTCAAATAATGTTTTTTCTCGATTTTCTGTATGATTCCTTTCCAAGAACTAGAATCATTCGACCGCCAAATTAGCATCAGCCAACTTAATAACGCCAATAAAACAAACAGTTTGATCCAGACCGAACCAGTCTGATCAGGACGTTGTCTCAAATGACAACACCAAACAGCGATCTTCGTTGACCAATCTCCAAACTAATCATACATTTTTCCTTCACGAAAAAAACAAACAGGGATGTACAGTTTGTGATACTATTGCCGACTAGAGTCTACACTGTATACATTTTCCAATTAATAGGTTTACATACCAAATACTAATTACCTCAAAACAGTAGTTTCGTATTTGGTTGCAATGCCATCGTTGATCAATAGATTTGCGGTGTTATTTTTAATAAATACAGATGCTCTATATACAGAATTTGTACTGAAGAAGCCAGTCAGGAATGTGTGGTGGTGGACTGGTGAGCATTACATATGTTTCAGCAAGAAAAGTCGCCACTCTGGATTCAGTCCCCTGAAGAAACGTCCAGAGTTTGAATTCACGGTTCGAGATTCTCTGTGCCTGTGCTATTTTACACAGCTAAAACACACACACACACACACACACACACACACACACACCGGTGAGACATATTACATGTCTTAGTATGAAGATATACTGCTAAAATAAACAATAAGCACGCAGGGATACATATAAATAACTCTGACTACGAGGGTAAGTTGGATAGCTTCTCGCCTCTTTATATTGATTTTAATCGTTGAATATATGTTTAATTAAATGAAGATGATTACATGTACTTACCTATAAAAACATTTATCATCCGGTGTATGTGGTTCCCACTAACTCAATAATTATCATTCACAAGTGTTGGTGTGCATAGATCTATAACTCGCTAGTTTTAGAAGCAATATGTGTAGTGTTTTGGGCAGCAGTCGGTGGCGCCACCTGCTACCGCCGTAATCATTTTCTGGCATCTGGCATTTCGCTAAGCTCTATCCGTATTCTGTCGCATCGAGGTGAAGGTCATCTAGTCTCCCAACATGTCGGAAGCGGATGTTTCTCAGCGTATTTCTGCTATTGATCACAAATTATCGGACTTTGACTTGAAACCAAGGGTGAGTAAATTATTTGCAGCGCTTCGTTATTGCATCTTGTATGATACAGCTGTATATTGTTATCGATCCGGGTAATAGTTTGAGCTGTCAGAGCTTCTGATCGACCGGTCTGACAGTTAGCTGTCACTTCGAGTCTAATGACTCAGTTGCTGTCAGTTGTCAGTAATAACTAGCTAGGTAGATCTGTAATATTTTACATGCATCGAAACAAATGAGGTGTTACTTTAGGTGATTGTAATAAATAGGGATCTTGCAATTAAATTTTTGGCTTATATACAGATCTAGTTTATCACTATGTTATGACTTATCGTCTTATCAGTCTTATGTCTAGATCTATCTGATACTGTCATTTACTGATAGTATGAGTATCTTCGTCTTATATCTAGATCTATCTGATACTGTCATTTACTGATTAGTCAGATAGTATGAGTATCTCACTTCTCAGGTGTTATTTAAGGTTGTCTTACAAAAGCTGAACTTGTCTTCAGTCTTGGGTCTTGGCACTTGCATGACTTGGCGACTTGTAGAAATAAGTCACGTTGACTGCCAATAATTTGTCAGTAAATGTATAGTATTCTGTTTTATTTATTTCTGAAACTAGATCTCTTGCCCGGACTCTTGCTTTTCCAGTTGCTGTCCCTACTCTTTGGAATACACTTTCTGAACATGTTAAGTCATCAAATAGCATAGTTTCTTTCCATCACCATTTGAAAACTCACCTTCTCAGACTCGCTTATCCTTCCTAAGTTTCCTTTCAGTCTGATCATTATTGATGAACTTTGCATTGTAACCAGACTACGAGTTTGCCCAACCCCTGTACTAGATGTGCCACTGAGCTTGATTCCTTTCGAGGATATTGGCGCAATAGAAGTTTTGCAATTATCATTATTATTATTATGTATATTTCATAACAGCAAATCCAAAGTCAGATATAAATGTTAAATGAAATAACATCCACTTATAGTTTAGTGAAAGAAGTAGACCAAAATTATTCTTTTGGATAAATAGTAAAACCAATGAAGGGTGCTATGCTCTGCATAAAATACGGCCGCTGTTTCATTCCTTGTCAGCCATAGAAGTATGGTTTAAATTATTGTTAATTCTCTGGCAGCCAAGTATCTATGTCAGACTTTGTAAAATATAAGGTCCATTTCCCCAACAAATTTCTTACTAACCCAGTTGATTGCATTCTTCTGATGAAGGCTTACTGGATGTCCCACGAATGAATATGTGCTTTCTCATCATATGCCCCTAGAATCTGGAACACTTTACCAGTATCAGTTAGAGAATCACAAACTATCATTGGTTTTAAATCAAGTCTCAAAATATACCCTTTAAAACAAATATCCATATGAATACAGTAATCTAAATTATTAATTATTTGTTGTTTTATTATTCCTCTGTGTATTATATATTGTATCAATTCACCAATATTGTTAAGTGCATTTGAACATTATTAATGGCAATTGCACTATATAAAAGTCAATTTTATTATTATTACATATTATTTATAAGCCTAAAGAGAAATTTCACTATCTCACAATAAAATGTCCACATGCAATCAATAACCCTCCCTCCCCCCCCCCAACTTAGTAATATAGATAAGTGCAATTTAACATGAAGAGCTCCATCTGAAAACTGTTGATAGTAAATAGACACTCAGAACTTTGAATGCCAACTGTATAGACACTCAGTAATTTGACTGACATTCTTGGGCTTTAGCAGTTATGGTGAGATTATTAAAAAATAGTTATATTTGAAGCAAGCCAATTTGTCATCAAATAATTATTTAGCTTTCTTTGTCAGCATTGATTATAGTTCCCATGAAATGTAACACTTTTCCAAACAAAACCTAACATATATCAATATATATTATCATATATTAGGATACTTATATTTATGTGCTTTTAATGGGCATGTTAATAAAAATATAAACCACTTCACACACACAAAAAACCCATAAGATTACCACATACTTGCTTCAAAAGATCACTAACCCCAGTCAGACTGCTATTTCAGACAAATCACTAGCCCTTAAGCACAACAAACTAGTCCCGGGTGTCTGGACAACTGATTTTTAGGGTCCTCCACTGTATCTGAATAACCATCAATCAGTATATGAAAATATTACTGCTCATTCAGCTGGTAGTTTCAGAAGATGGATATTTAATCAGGTTTGGCCTATAAAGGCACAGATGAAAGCAGTACAGAGATTACATAGACTGAGTGTTTTTTTAAAAACTCAAAGCCTTCAGATCTGTGATATATTTAACTGAGAGTCATAACTGTAATGACTCTGTAGATAATTAAGCAGATATATCCAATTACAAGCAAACAATTCACCACCATTTCCTCAATGCCAACTAAAGAAATGGTGCCTTTAATACAGCTATGGCCTCTGGTTGGCTGGGCAAATAATTACATCCATAAAATATTTACCATTATTGCCTTTTAAGTAATAAGTATTGATTATTAAATGAAATGCCTATAGTAAGGTATTTTACCGTGTAATACAAGCTGTAATCTGTAATTCGCATAGGAATGTTTAGGATGAAGTTTTGTTTGATCTCATCATTGCTAATTAACAGTAACTCCTACAATATCATTTCAAGAAAACCACTCATCAAATGCCAGTAACATTACTTCAGTGCAGAATATGTTACAGCAGTTGTTTCAGGTGATTAGACCTAATCATCAGTGGTAAATCCCCACACCTCCAAATGGGTGTGATGTCGAAAAGGTTTCAGCGGTCAACACCTCCAGGGGTTATTGTACAGATAATACTGGAGACACCTCCTTAATACTTCAAGTTAAGAGGTGTTCTTAAGATAGCTGCATCTTTGAAGGGAATATTTAAAATGATGTGTGCATGGTAATCTACTGGTCATAGCTGCTTAACAAAGTCTGGTAGACAGGGCATTGATTAAGTATCAAGAAGGTGGTCAACCAGGCACCGATCAAGAGATCTAGGTGAAATTCATCCACCTCTTGGGGAATGTTTGGATGCTAAGTTTTGTTTGATGTTATCGCTGATAATTAACAATAACTGCCAAGATACTATTTCACAGAAAACTGCAGAATATATTACAGCGATTATGTGAGCCGAATATTCCCAACTAACATAACAGTGGCAAATAGGCTCGGAGAATTTGGTGTTTACAGGTACAGCAAATGATCCCAATGATGAAAAGGTTTTGGTGGTAACCACATCAACACCTCCATTATTAAGAGTTTGGAAGATATCTTTACATTTCATTATTGACAAAATCTTTGTGCATATTATATTACAGATAATTCTTTTAAAACATAGATCTTTTTAAGGAAATTTACCTATTTTCTCAACTGGACTACCAATATATGTTACCTGTATACTGATCTTTTTCAGGCAATTATTTTTTGGTAAGGAATGTGTAGTTAAATTTAACAAACCAATGTTAGAATATATAATTTAAAAATATACCTATTGAAATGAAAGTAAGCCAATTTCATTGCACTGTAATCAAGCAATGTTTAGAATATTTACAAGATTAATAAGTGCAACATTTAAAAGGAAATTGGCAGAAGACTGCGTCTGTGTATTATAGCAAATCCAGCAGGTCAAACCTGCATTAGTGTATACACCTATGCTTCATCTTTATTGATTTAGTCAACAAATTTTGTCAGTTTATCTAGCTAAATATGGATGTTTTGTGCCTCTCAGTGGAGTAGCTGTATGATGCATTTAATAGATGAAACAAGAGTATTCATGAATATGGTAGTAATTCTGTTGCCATTTGTTCATGGTTAGATTGGGGTTATGTTGATAAGTTTTTGCTGTACAAGACAATTCAGAAAAACTCAATCTCATATTTGGACCATAGGTCAGAATTAGTGTTGCTGCCTGCATCCTTATGGACAGTTAAATTGACAATGATCAGTAAATCATTCCATCATTCAATTCTAGCTGCCAAACTGTTATTCTATAAAACCAAGAATAATAATAATAGTATTTTTATATATAAATATGCTAGGCTGATAGATATTATTGTCAATGGCTGTGACATTATTAACGGGTTAATTTAAATAAATGGGTTTAAGAACATTACAAACATAGTGCTTTACTCTATATAAATTTAATATGATCGGGGAACTTATTACACAGTTTGGGAGTCAGTGCTTGGAAAGATCTCTCAGGCTACATTGCTGTTTAGCATTTTTGCACCATCAGAAGCAAACAAGACTCAGATGGCAGCAGCCTCACTGGTATATATACACACACACGTCTGGATCAGATAAATTAGAAACTTTGGTGCTGTTCCACTAAGTACTTTCTGAATATGTGAAACAGGGGCTTGTGCAGTGATCTGGAGCGTACAGGAAGCCGGTGCAGCTAGAACAAAACTGGTGTTATATATCCCATTTTACCAATTATATACAGACCAATTCTGTATATAACCTTTTTCTCTGATTTAGTCTACTCTTCTGTGAAAAGGTACACATATCCAATACAAATGATCACAGTGTTTGAGGGATCAGTATCCTGATCAAGCTATTACATGTTATATGTGCCTCTCAGAATCAGCTAACTGGTTAGATACATGTAGGAATGGGATTGCACTGAGTTTAGTCTATGTACCATACCAGATTGTATAATAAATACATAAAACAAGTGGCATACACTGAAACTTTATTGGTGCAAGCTCTGCTGAAATTGATTATATGGCCTAATTTGAGGAATGACTTATGTTCCACAAGACCACCCCACCCCCAACCCAATACCTAATTTTGGGTTATCATTTGAGTTCCATATGTCTGTATCATTATCTAATCTGACAACGCAAAAAAGGTTAATAAATTGATTGTGCTCTTCCATTTGATTGCAAACATTAGAATGTGCAAATACAGGTACTAGTAAAAAATGGACATTTATTTGTGTGTGTGTGCACGTGCATGAAGCATGTATACATCAAGTGCTGAAACTTAGATATGATGACACACAGTGACATTGTTCTGTGACATTGTGTCTATCATTTGTGTGTGGGATGTATGTCTTTGTGTTACTTGTCATAAAGGTGTGGGCACTCAGGTTTGATGATTTTTATCAAATGATGATTTGATAGCTGCCTGAATTGGAAATAATATATATATATATATATATATATATATATATATATATATATATAGTATTATTACAAAATGTATGTGTAATTCTATTAGCAATGAAAGTTTTTAACTTGATTTATCATTAGATAATAGTCATGTAGCACTAATGAAAATAAGAATGTCTCTATTTTAACAAATATCTTCATATATATATATATATATATATATATATATATATATATATATATATATATATATATATAAACCAACAAAATCATGTTTTTACAATCACTATATTGATTTAACAAAACGTTAGCCATCTCATAGACTGTCACTTTGCTAAATGAGTTTATATTATTGTCTGACGTGGCTTTCTGATGCTACACAATACTACCATTAGCTTCTACAGTCGGTCAGGTTGTTCATATTCAGTCTGAGAGTGGCTCAAAATATTTTAATTTGTATTAACTAAATCTTTCATCTGTACCCATTGTGTGCAATAACAAACCATCATATTTGTTTCTGTTACTAAATATGCACACTGTGCACATCTGTGCACATACATTGTTGTATCATGACAGCCAAGGTCAGGCCGCTATTATCTTTTTGATGGCAGTAACTCTTCTTTCACTTGAGATGTTTTTGTTTATAGGGGATTGTCTGACTGATATATATATATATATATATATATATATATATATATGTCTGTTGTGAGCAGTTATTTTGTTAATAGCCAACTATGTATAATATCTATCTGTGACAGACTAAAAGCACTATCTATGTTGGAAGGTGACCACTTCATGATTTCTGATTCTTGTAACCTTTTCACACTCTGCTTAGACACACACACACACACAGAAACACACACACACACTCAGATAGAGAGTCTTGGCCTGCGTATGTGAGTGTGTAAATGTAGTGGATACATACAAACATGCATAGATACAACTTAGATATAATTAAGCAAAGAACTGTCAGAGACTGGTGAGACATTACACGTCTTTGCACTTTCTGGATTTCGTCCACTGATGAATCACTCAGAAGTTTTATCCATAATTCGTGATTCTCTGTGTCAGTGCCTTTAAGCAACTATACCATTTTCAGTACATTATGCATTTCCAGCAACTTATTCCACTAACTGAGGCATGGTACAATAATTATACTATGACCATATGACTTGACTCCAGACATAAACAGAAGTTTGTGAGTTTGAATCAGAACCCCAGCTGTGTCTGTGGGATGTTTCCCTAGAAAGGTACTCCTTAGCCATATGTCCCAGGTCATATGCCCAGTGCCGTTGCTAAACAACTTACTCATTCACTCACTCCTTACACTAGCATCTGTGATAAGATTTGCCCGGATGGTCTGAGATTTCTGTATGACTTTCTCAGTTGGGCAAACATTCATACAGATATTCAGACACACTAATTGTATCATTGATAGAGTTATATGTTGTTTGTTGTTAAATATTGAAATGATTATGCTACCTTAATAAAAGGCAGCATAGGCTTATTTGTTGCTATCTATAAACTGTGCTAATATTAAATCAGTGTTCTTATCTGTCAATTACGAGAAGCTGATGGTCAGGGTGTCACCAGATCGAAAATTCACCCAAACTTAACATTGAATGAGTTTGTATTGATGTTTGTGTTGTTGTTTTGTTGTTCGGGGAGAATCCCCAGGCTGTCGCTTAATCAGCACAGCCTCTATGTTCGAGTGGTTGAGAAACCTCCTCCCCCACCACTCACAGGGGAGCAGTACGGAAAGATGGAGCCGAAATACCCTGAGGGTGGTCACTGCCAGAGTGTTTTACGTCCTCAGGGGTTTTTTAACGTCCCCCTTTATTTTAAATAATTCAGTGGAGACGGCAGCGCCATTTAACGTGGTCAGCCACCCACGATGTAGTGAGCCGAGAAATTAATCCCTGGAAAAGTTTCGACCTCTTACGGGGTTCGAACCTGCGACCGTTGGCACCAAGTGTCGGGTACTTATCCGCTAGGCAACCGGAGCTCAGTGATGTTTGTGTCTTAGTACTGTAAGCTTACATACGAACACGCACACACACACACACACAGAAGGAACTGGTGAGACATTACATATGTCTCAACAAGAAAAGTCGCCACTCTGGATTCATTCCCCTGAAGAAACGTCCAGAGTTTGAATTCACGGTTTGAAATTCTCTGTGCCTGGGCCTTATATTATACACAGCTAAACACACACACGCACACACAGAGAGTTCTCCAAATGAACAACTTTGATGAATCATCCATATGTTCCTTTTACATTTTATTAATCTCTGTGCCAGTGTATTTTGATACACCTAGTCTACCTCAGTCTACCCCAAACCACCCATCCAAACATATAATGCACAGATAGAGAGAGAGAGAGATTGTTCTAAAGAGAGCTGTTCTTGTGTACTAAATATGTTACTAGCATTAAGATACAGGACAAACAACTCAGTCAGTATTGGTGCTGCCTACAGGAAGAGTCGTTGCCATGTCCAGGAATGTAGCCAGTAAATTGTGTTATTTAGAACAGCCGCCAACAGGACATTGTAGAGTAACAATAACGGCCTTTACTCACTCATATCTGGATCAAGAGACTTATTAGAAACACAAACAGATTGAATGATCTTCTGCTACATTAGCTCCTGCTAATAGACTTGGTACTGTGTGTGTGTCTGTGTGTGTAATAATATATATATATATATATATATATATATATATATATATATATACTAGTATAAGAATGTCAGTGTCATGTGACTGACTTACATTGCAATTATCTCATATATTACACCATTAAGTGTAACATAGCATAAAAGTTGATTGTGTGGATTATATATATATATATATATATATGTGTGTGTGTGTGTGTGTGTGTGTCCATTTATACTCGTCATTTAGATGGCATAGAGAGACTGTATCGTCAGCACCCAGTATAAATCATTTATTATATATTGCTGGTTGATAAGTCCATTTATATATACCACCAGCCATTAATATATAGACTGTCCTGTCAGTATTGTCCTGAGCGAGAACCAGCCCGTAATATTAGATGTAATCAGAAAGGTTCTGGTCAATCTATTATACAGCTTTAACAGCTCGCTGTGTGAATCTTGTTTATTATTCTGGCTTTCTCCCTGTATCTATGGTAATTGTATTTGAGTGGTGGCAGCTCTTGATACAAGAATGAAAGCTAACAGCGCTTCTAGCTTAAGCTACCTTGTGTTAGCAACTCTAGACTTTTATGTACTTAGTATATAGATTGGGTAGCCATATTATTTGACAAGTAGGCCTGCCCATATAAAATTAATTTTTGGAATATATTCCCTAAGTTTTAACACACACACACACACACATATAATATATATATATATATATATATATATATCACTGGTGTAGTTGTGTAATAATATATGTAGATTAGCATGTTACTACAGAGTGGTCATATCTATTATATATATCCTATTTACATATCATTTCTGGAATATATTAGTCCTATAAATCATCTACCGTTCTATAATTGTGTGTTGGTACCAAGTTTGGTTTATTACCACAAACTGGCCATTTTCAGCGTACGTCCCATTTAAATATAATTGCTGTGATATTTTATGTGTTAGAACTGGGCCTTTAAAAAGTCATCAGCTATATCTTCTTCGCTGATCCAGCGCTGTCCATTCTAACACCTTTAAATGAAAACGTAGAATGTTATTTAAAGAAGAAGAAGAAAAGATTTAGAACAGTTAATTGTTGAAATATGTCAAAGCTGCACATAGAAACTTGGACCATAATATTAAATCTGCTATGTTATGTGCTAGAATGCATTCATCATGAATTAGAATTGGTAATGATCTGGGCTCACTGATAATCAATATTAATCGCTGTTAATGGTGTTTCACTATGAACAACGACGACCATATTGAGGTCATTTATTAAGTAAGCCAGTTAGCTTAACAAATTGCATATATAAGCAGTTTGTTTTATGTGCTTCATCAGTTAGAAACAAAAGCCAGGATGAATCATCTTCGGTTTAATTTAACATTTAATTAATTGATCTGAACATTTTAAATCCGTGATTTCGCTGCGTCCTGCGTTATTTTGCGTTATTTCAAGCCATATGTTGGTGGGGGGGGGACAATATAAACGTGTGTGTCACTGTGCTGGCGTCCACGTTTGTGCGCGATACTCCAGGCGCGATACTCCAGGACAGTGACACACACATTTACACACACGCGCGCGCAAGCACCAAAAGAGGAATTATTCATGTAATTTATGGTGACGGTCTAATCAGAACTGTAGGCCTACTACGTTAAGCACGTGTTCTTGTCATGTTTCTGTTTTATCTCTATTATTCAAGAAACCTGTTTAGGTAATCCAAAACTACAACCTTTAAATAAACGAAATAATGTCACGTCATGTTTTGTATCAAATATTGTCTGTTAGTTATTATGATCAGGATATTAGTCTGGAACAGATACAACTGTGTGTGGTTATGCTGCTTTTATTGTTTCAGTTATTGTTATTGTCTCCCGTTATACATATAAATAGGGCATGAATATTGTAAATAGATCTACCTCGATGTCTGTAACATCACCAACCAATGTCTGATAATATACTTTAATTCGGGGATTGTCACTCCCTTGTGCCATTTATCTGGATCCGGATCAAGTTCCGGCCGGCCTCACTCACGGCACTATTACCCATAATTCTTCCATAAGACGGGAATGCGCAATGCTCTGATGTCACATCAATTTCGGGCATTTCGGGTGCAGCGTAGAACAAAACTAGCGTCGTCAGTCAGAACACAGCGAATGCCACATCTCGGCCAGTTAGTTTGTGGATGTCTAATCAGCGGCTACTGATTGTCTGCTATCAAGCAGTATAGTATTTCCCGCCATCATCTGGAACTGAGAGCATAGAGCGTACTGATCAACAATCCGGAGAATGGTTTATCTACCGTTTATTTCTCGGAATAAGCCCTTTGTCGTCCCATCTGATTATCAACCACTACATTGGATTTTCTCGGCTTGAGCTCCCACCTACGATTCGGATAAACAGTCAAATGGCTCTTGGGACCGACGACGGAGGGAAATCCGATGACGCATGAGTGTGTTTTTGGAACTGTCAAGAGTCCCGAGCTGAGCTCTTGTTCGTTGACTAAGACTATAGCTTTCCACCATCACAGCGAGGTCGAACAGAAAGCTTTAGCTGAAATTATTTGAGGACCAGATCGCTTCCGGCTCCTTAACGTCCCACTTGAGCATTTGATTGGGCAGTTCAGTTTAACATGGCCGGCTATTAACCAGTAAAGCGGAACCCCTCCCAATGTTGTGAGCCGATTAATAAATCTTTGGAGGTCGTTTTTCATGATTCATTTGGTACACTCAGTAGTGCACTAACTACACTGCATAACTCCAAGTCCGGGTTTGAATCCCAGTTATTACTTATGTCTGTGGTGTGTTTCATATGATCACCTGATTTCCCTGCAGAGTTGCCCATTATACATATGTCGAGGGGGGCGCGCCCCCATGGCCTAACTGGTAGCGTGCGGTTGTGTTCGAATTATTTGTAACGTTATAAGGAGATATTTATCGACCAGTTTAAGGTATTATCCATTTCCATCAAAGCGAGCTGTTAATATTGTTTGTGGGTGTATGGTATATGTTGTAGACTGTTCTCGATTCAGGCCCTAAATAAAGCTGCGTTTATTCTGAGACACGCAACATACGGCCGCTGATGGCGTATTGTATTAACCGACTAATGTTAACATACAGGTTAATAGAATAAACCTCGTCGCTAAACAATATCCTGTATCTCATTAATATCTACTTGTTCTAAATGTATATAGATCATTTTCAGTTATTTTATTTGCTTGTTTCGTCTACTCTGTGTTCACCATTTTACTGTCAGTGCTATATGGCGTTCGGCGTTGGTTAGGTCTGACTGTGGTCGCCATGGTAACATTGTCTCATCCATATCGTACGTTTCCGCCACTCCCAATCTCATTCAGGCTGTTCTCGGGAGTGAACGAGTTGCTTTAATCGCATTAAACGTCCGAGTAGCCTGGAAATGTTCCCCGAGTTCCGTTCAGTTCAAATTAAGTAACTATCATCGTGATAGTGTATTAAATTTGTTTAAAGATGTTAATATTCATTATACCCTCTAGCTCATTCCATTCCATTACCATAATTATGACAGCTGAGGCTTGAAATTTGAATCCAGAGTAGCGACTTGTCATTCTGAGACATGTGTAACGTCTCACCAGTCAACGGTGTGTGTGTGTGTTTTCACTTCATCCTGCATCTTTTGAAATTAATGCACATCTATAAAGAAGTGCTAGTATCCAGATATTTAAACGTGTACCATATTGAACGGGGTGTGATTTTCTACAATAAAACCTGTCTTAAAAGGCCATCACCGAGTAACATCAACTGGCCCTTAACGGTAGAGGGCTTTAAATGCAAGCCTTTCCGTTTATAATCAGAGCACTGCCAATTTGATATGGTTTGGTTGCCATTAAGGTGGGTAGTTATGGAAACAGGTTTTGCCCATTTTCTGTTATCCCCGTGTCGTCTATAGTAAGCCGGTGCGTTTAAGACTGGCCGTTGGTAACCAGGGTTAGCGCAGACGCTTCTATTTGCCATGGTGACTATCAACAGAAAACATTTCTAACGAGTAGCAACGCCATAAACCAGATAGTGCGTCCAGTAAAACGAAACGTTCGCCGCGCGAGACCCATCAATTTTTCGGTTGGGCACTTACATCTATTCAGGTAGATTACGGTGTGCACACTCTTAGGTTAGGTCAGGGTTTAAAGCATAGTCTTTGCGAGATGTTACCTTAGAAAGTCGTTTCTCGGCCATTTGTCCCAGGAGTGACAGGTATCTAGACTAAATACACCAGTCAGACACGCAGGCTCATTGCCTTTAAATATTTGAAAAAGAATTATGTCTAATTTTGATTGTGGTCATCTATTTTTCTATCTATTTATCTGACATAATACTCATTCAACTCTGAGTAAGCCTGTAATTAAGGAGCTCCTGTTTTAGCTAAACTGACTTTGTAGTGTAAACATCGATCGATGGGAACCTGTATGGAATCGGCTCAGTACAAAAAGGTGGAGGATCCAGATTCCTCATCTAATACCACTACACAACATGTTAAGCAATATGGTTGTCGTGTAGCTAGACGGCCAGATGCTGTCCGTGTAGATATCGATCGCATTGATAAGACACTAACTCAAGCCAACTAATGTATGGCGTTATGATCCCGTATTGTATATGTATTGACGTTATGATTGGTATTTTCTTCGCCAGAGGTCGTCCCTAGGCACTGTTGTGGCCTACTCGTTTCGTGCGTTGACCTACGAGCAAATACTACAAATACTGCTGCGTCTATGAAGGTGATTGTGTTGTAACTCAGTCAATATGTTATATATCAATATGGATTTAAATAAACTAGGCTCAATGAAATGTGATAATGACGCTGGAAGTCTGGACATTTTAGAAAAACATTAAAGGCGACAGGCTGGGGTTTTAAATTGATATTAGCCTACCATGTGCCCCAAAGTGGCTGTCAAACATCAATCATCATCATTTGCTTGATCCGAGTCTCCCAAGATAGTACTATTTTGGGATATAATAATTGATGGACAGAGTTTGGGTTCTTCTTGTAAGCAGTTAATGGAAAATGTGGGAATTTGTATGTAGAAACATGGACATTTTGGAAGGAATCCCAGCCACGGATTGCTATAAAATCCAACTAGGAAGACTAGTGTAGGCGAAAAATGGAGAAGTAAATGATCAGATCCTACAGAAATCATCCATTAAAATAAAAATTACATTCTACCAACATCAGATGAATATTCATACATTTATCTTAGCCGTAAATGCTTAGGTAATATTAATAGAAACCAGATCATTCAACTGTATATCCAATTAAGTTATAAATGTGTGTTACCTTTGCCCTTTTACCTGTTGACTCTTACCATGTACTCGGCCATCAGTGGTTTAGCAACAGATCAACCAATCAGGAGTTGGCTACCTGTGACAAATTGTGACATTTTATTCTATTCCACTGGGAAATCCCCATTATGGCAAGTAACAGTGCCGATCAATATTGCAAGTTTGTGTCAGTAAATCAATATAAATAATCTACTGCCTACCTTTAATGCATAAACATGATGATTACAAGAAAAAAAGCAGTCAACTTGGTGGCTTCTATCAGCTTGGTATAATGACCAGGCTTTTATCAGCTTAGTATAATGATCAGGCTTTTAAAAGCTTGATATAATGATCAGGCTTTTATTATCTTGATATAATGATCAGGCTTCTATCATCTTGGTATAATTATCAGGCTTCTATCATATTGGTATAATGATCAGCCTTGTATCAGCATGGTATAATGATCAGGCTTTTATTATCTTTGTATAATGATCAGCCTTGTATCAGCTTGGTATAATGATCAGGCTTTATCATCTTGATATAATGATCAGGCTTCTATCAACTTGGTATAATGATCAGGCTTTATCATCTTGGTATAATGATCAGGCTTCTATCATTTTGGTATAATGATCAACCTTGTATCAGCTAGGTTTAATGATCAGACTCCTATTAGGTTGGTGTAATGATCAACCTTGTATCAATGATAGGTGTTAATTGATCAGGCTCCTATCAGGTTGGTGTAATGATCAACCTTGTATCAACTATGTGTAATGATCAAGCTCCTATCAGGTTGGTATAATGATCAACCTTGTATCAACTAGGTGTAATGATCAAGCTCCTATCAAGTTTGTATAATGATCAACCTTGTATCAACTAGGTATAATGACCATGATCCTATCAGGTTGGTGTAATGATCAAACTTGTATCAACTATAGGTGTTAATTGATCAGGCTCCTATCAGGTTGGTGTAATGATTAACCTTGTATCAACTATGTGTAATGATCAAGCTCCTATCAGGTTGGTGTAATGATCAACCTTGTATCAACTAGGTGTAATGATCAGGCCCATATCAGGTTGGTATAATGATCATCCTTGTATCAACTAGGTATAATGATCAGGCTTTAAATAAACATTTTGCTGGTAAACGTCATCAGAGACGTCAAAACGATTAGATAATTTAAGACCGTTTTTAAACATTACTTTTAACGGTCATTTTAATGATAAAAATAAGGCACAAGGCTAATGGAGTACCCTACTGAAGTATACTATTTAGCCATTATGTATTAGCTCTTTTGTAGCCTACCAGAGTAAATCCAGAATTTATTTTGGGGTTTAACTCCAATGATATCATATGGCACAAATATTGAGAATCTCTAAAAAATATGCAGAATCTTATGTTGTAAATTTGGCAACATTTACAACAAAATGGGTTGGGGTTTTAGCACATTTAAAAAACCAATGGCTAAAAATCTTTTTGATAGGAATGACTGCCTTTTTTACTTCGGTTGTATCTGTTATTTAAAAGTGTGACAGAGTCTAACAATATACAGATCTACCTTCTCTATGACTTGGTGTAATATTAAGTATATTCTAAAATTGTATACACACACACACACACACACACACCTTATGCAGTCACGTGCCAAGGATGGGTCCAGTGCATGGACAATAATGCTGAGTATCAGTAACTCATTTTTATATAATAATATTCCCAGATATATAAATAACTAGCTGCATGTATTTAGTAAATTGTACAAGTACAAATTAAGTGTATTTCATGACAATATATGCATGATGTGTTGTTTATAACAATATATTTGTTTCAAAAGAGTAACTAAGTATCTATAGTTTTGCATATATAATATTGATCATATTATTATTATTAAAGTGTTTCCAAGCAAAAGAAGCATAACAACTTGGATAAATATGTTTGCTTAAATGTCACACACAGGATTAAATATCAGACTCTCAAATATGACAGCAAGCGCTCCAGCATTTAAAATATACATTTGCCAGCATAAGCTCGATCCTGTGTATAGAAATTAATTGTGATGCTTTTGAGGTCATGTTCAGAATCTAATTATAATAACATGGTTGTGTCTATTACTACAGAGATGTAAACAGCGTTGTTAACAGTATGCTCCAGTGGTTCCTTTTGGTCATGCTCTAGTTGTGCGCCATTCTGAGGTTTGGTTATGGCCCACAATAAACAGTGAGAGAGTAAAGGACATCAGTGTGTGTTAGAGAAGTGCAGTTTGTTTCTGTGTGTTGAGATGTTTGTTTAGGAAGTGACTGTACCCCGGTGATGAACTGTTGACTTCAGTCAGTTAGTTGTCAATGATAACCGACTACCTGTGTGTACATAGTTAGCCGTGCAAAGTACATCACAACACAGAGACATCGATGGGAAGATTTAGTTATCATGTACACAGAGCGTGGTTAATTCAGAGCTAATCGCCGAGTCCCAGACCGAGAGATACAGGTGATGTTCATCATCAACACATCATCATCATCATGTGTACTAATGAAGCCTTCGATGATGGATTTAATGACATCCTGTACAAGCAGCACGCTGCCGTGTTAGACGAGACGAAACATGTGACATTCTCTAGATCGGTGGCTTCTTGGAGTGATCCGGGTTCTGAGGACTTCGACAATGACGAAGCTAAACATGTGCATACCGCAGGACACGATGACATCAAGGACAATAACAAAAGTGATGAATTGGATGAGAATCATAATATGGTATAAGTTAGTTGTTATCATCAGGGAATTGAAAGCTAACGATAAAAATTATAACTGGACTGTAAATATTTGCCCATTCGTCTGTGTGTGTGTGTCTGTGTGTGTGTGTGTTCGTGAACCATTAGTTAATGCTAGTATTGTAAAACAGCTGCCAACCGTTTGTATACAGTTTTCCCTTGATCCTCAGGCAAACATCATTTACCCTAATCTCATATGGATACCTAATATCACCAGTAATCTACATTTGAATGATGTAGGACTGGTCTATCACTTTAGATCTGAACCACTATCAAACTATCACATACCTAACAGTAACACATACTGGCATCCAGTGAATTTTTATAGTATAATATATTACTAGATATAGTATGGGCTTCGTTTACAGTTTGCTCTTTTACTATTTTAGTAGTCCCCTTCAGATATATATATATATATATATATATATATATATATATATATAGTATTTGTGCTATATATGAACTTAGAACATGTTTTAATTATGTTTTAAATGTAAAGCACCTTAGAATAATTCAAGTTGAATACTGCACTATATAAAACACTCTTAATATAATTAATAATATTATAGTTCATTTAAGTGACAAGAAGTTTTATACATACTGCTTTATTTTTTGGGTTTTTCTTTTCCTTTTATATTTTTGTGAGTTTTATTTAGGGGAGAGGCCAGAGGGGCCTGGTTAGCATTAGTTCTGTGTCAAAGATTGAATCTATTAAGTTGCTCTTATTGTTCAGTTACTGCTTATCTTGACATTAAATGTTCACAAATGAAATTAACTAGACTCCCACAGGCTGATGACTTAGCCCAGATTTATTATCAATATTTACAATTTATTTACATATAGATATATCGGTCTACTTATGTACAGATGTCTGGATGTGGAGGTTTTTGTATGCTTAGTTTCGTGCATATAGATTTATTTATGTATAGATTTATGGAGGTATAGGTTTTAAACGCTTTGAGCCAGTATCATCATATATAATCCTAAAACACACACATGCATGCCCCCCCCCCCACACACACAGAGAGAGAGAGAGAGAGAGAGATGGTGTCAGCCTATCAACTGGTGCTATTGAAAATTGGTGTCAAAAATTGTTTAAATAATTTCACTCAGTACCACTGCAATACAGTTTATTTTCTTTATATGTCCCTCCCTCACATACACATAAGCAAGGATGAACTATTCAATATAAAACGATGCATGATAAATTATTGTAACAGACCTAATATACTTCTTTGTGTTTCAGACTGTTGCCAAGATCCTTAAGTCATACAAAATATTTTTTCACATACCTCTGAATTTAGATTGGAATCTGCTGTACATCATCACTTCTTAATAAGAGGGAAAACATGCCGACCAAAAACATGTCCTTGTTTTATTGACGCTCTAAATCCCAAAATATACCAATAAATGGATATCTGTAGTGGTTATCAAAGGGTTGCACTTGATTCAGAAATAGTGCTCCGAGGGTTAAATAGACCATCGTTGAAACATTATTTTCCAGAGCCTTTGACACAAAATGTTTCAGTGCTTGCATTTTTATATTTAGCTGTTAATGAATTATTAATTCAAGCATAGATATTTACACAGTTGTTTCTGAAAAGGTTTTGTTTATATATCACTTTCTGTATACATCTCTCTCTCTCTCTCTCTATATATATATATATATATATATATATATATTATCTCATCATAAATAATAGTTATAACCCAATCAATGATGAGGCAGCTGTTGTTGTCAGTGGTCTTTGGATCTAGTCTTCAGCTGGAATTTTTCTCTCCAGCTGTTTTTATTATCCAGCTGTTGCCAAGATCAGTTATTTACTGGTTGGCAGTCAATGGAAGACTCTATGAAATGGACATTATATTTGGATTAAAGTGTCATACTGCGAGACTTCTAAATGGAGTCCACTTGAACAGTGATTTGTGTTGTTTCATGTACTCTAGACCATCAAATACATTTTCCTGCCCTCTTCCACTACCCCCTCCCAACCCAATTATTGGATTCATTGTTTGAGGATGGTTCTGTTCTGTGATATGGTTGATAAACAAATGCTGATCAGATTGTTTTGTTTTCGATCATTGGTAAGTTTAATTTTTCTGTCGTGTGTGTGTGTGTGTGTGTGTGTTTGCTTGCCTTGCGTCAGGTATATAACTTCTCTGAGTATTTTGTTGTGTATCTGACCTTATTATTCCTCTGGTGTCCTTTACACTGAAACAGTGTCCCACTTCAGTCAGGATCAGGAAGCATTTGATTTTATTCAACACAAGTTCTGTGATTTCCATTGCACAGCTTCTGCTGTGCAGTTGTTTTCAGCTGTAGGGTCTTTGTGTTGGAAAGTAATACACCAAACTTAAGCTGGTATAATATATATATATATATATATATATATATATATATATATATATATATATATATATATTATGACATACAAATATAAAGACACTTGCCTAAACAACCTTTGTTTCAACTACTGTTTAAATGTTCTGTATAGGAAACCTTAAGTACACTGACATTACAAGGATGATCTCCAGTTTCCATTTCGTTAGGAATTCAATTTGATTTGTTTTAGTGAATTAGAAGAAATACCGTCCAGTGAATAGGACAGCTCCATGGTGCAGCTGGTAGTGTGGTTGGCCACAGATCCCAACCACCCGAGTTGACAAGCCTCACCATGGGCGTGTCTGAAGGGTGTTTTATCTTCAGCCCATTTAGCCTACCTTATGCCCGAAAGTGGCCGTAAAACATCAAACATCCATCCTGGCCAGTGATTACTGAGTTCATTCATTTGTCACGATGTTTGTGACATACAGTGGATGGTAAATATCAATTGAAACAAGATGAAACACCCTTCAGATATGCCCGAGCTGAGATTCAAACTCAGGTGGTAATGATCTGTGATCCAACACGCGCTTCCAACTAGACCACGGAGGCACCCTCCGAAAGACTAAAGTGTTTGTTTGAAGGATGTTCAAAGATTTCCTTATGTTACCTAAAGAAATTTAAGTATATACAGCTAGTAGTGCAATAAATGTGTGGCATGGGGGAAATATTTTAATCCTAATTGAACCAGACCTCTAGGTCAAATTTTTTAATTTAATCGTCATTTCTCTAGGCAACCAGCCCTCATCCACATCCTTTGGATTGTGAACAGCTAAACCTAACCCTCGCTTACTCACTTTCTTACTCACCCCAAATTTTGTCGTGTTCATCATTAATGATTTTCCTGGGTTTTTTGTATTTATTTTTACAGGAGATAAAGTACAAGAAGCAACAGCGTAGACAACGAATACAGAATAGGTCCATATCGGCCGCCTCATCAGATAGCTATAGTTCAGGTAAGCACTGCAGTAAGCCTAAATGGTTTATGCTGTTATGGTAAACTAATTTTAGTTTATCTTGATGTAGTGTGCATGGCTAACACAGTGGCTTAACTGCTGAAAGTGTGAAATATTTATAAAGCTTATTGTTCATTTAAAAAAAAACTAATAAATACGTAGTGGTATATGTTTGTAACGTGTTTTATTGTTCGGTATATTCTTTGTCTGTGACAAAAATATATCAAATTTCTTAAGTGTGTGTGTGCACGCTTGTTCAACTCTATATAAATTGATATCATTAGACATTATTGCTGTCACACTAAAAAATAATTAGTTTTTTGTTAAATAATTTGATAAACTATAAACATGTTCATAAAACGCCTTCTGGTTCAGGTAAATACAACACTTATTAGAACTCTGAACAACTATTTCAATAAAGTATTTTATTTTAATATGTGATGTAAATATATAGTGTGTAATGTTATGTGATTGAAATGTATATTTTGTACTTATATTATGTTATGATTAAAGGATATTGTTATATAAAGTGATAAACGATATATTTTAAGCATAGTGCAAATGACATTATGTTCATTTTAGTGTTGTAATAAGTCTATTGTGATAAGTTATTGGAATGATATAAGTATTTATATATTTCAGGAGACAAAGGTAAGCCATTTGTAATGCAGTGTTCTAACACAAGTTGCCATCTCATACCTGACTCTGTTAATTGCAATTAACACCGTTCATGCTATGATAAATGATGAAACCCGTAATGCTAAACTTTTGGTGGAAGTGGGACGTTTAACAGATGGATGAGTCATAATAGTCATTGTAGATGTGAGACTTAGTTGAACATCTGTTGTTATGTCAGAGTTCAACGAAATATCTTAATTCGGTCATACATTTATTACACTTGTAACAGATGTAATATTTTTTCATCCATCTGCTGAATGTGTTGCGGTTATGATGTGCTTGAGATTTGCAAAAAGTTACCCTTCAAGTTCAAGGGTGAATTGTATGCAGTTCACTCCAAAAGTGAAGTGCACATAACTGATAAACACTGGCAAGAGTGTTGACTAAACAGTGGTTGGGTTGCCGTGTTGAACTGGTGTGCAACTGTGTGTTGGTCTCAACTAATCCAACACCCTTGGATTAGTTCTTGCCGTGGATATTTAAGCCATGGATGTTTTGGCCACAGATGTTTCATACCTGGCTATGTTTGAACCCCTGGAAAGTGGATCTGTAAGGAAATATTTGGATGTATCATCTGGTCATGTAACAGCCGCAGTAACATTTTTGTAAAGTGAATATGGTACTGTTTTCAGTAAAATATATGTTTAAAAATATTTGGTTTATGGTAAGGTGTCTTTATGGCCGGTTTCGGGTAGTGGATTTGGTCATCATTAAGGCGTCAAAACACCAAGATTCAAATCCTAGCCTAGCTTATATCTGAATAGTCTATCATTTTTCATTTCCGTCCTTTACCTCCGAAGATGTCCCAGCCACTTCAGACTACTGTGTGTATCAAATGGACATACAACCCAAGTTAATGCTAAACAAATACTCACTCACTGACTAACTAGAACATTATATCATGTCAGAAAGTTTCAGTAGATTTGTTTGTCCTGTTCCAGCTCATAACTAATAATGATCACGATAAGCATTTTTTAAAGTGTGCATTTTCTTGTACCTTAACTTGCTTTTCAGAAAACAGAATTATGACATATAAATGTATTTTTTTATAGAACTGATGCAAAGGGCCAGAATCAAGTTAATGTCTGTTTATGATATCGTATAGTTATCAATTCATTTGAAAGTTCATTATTCAAGAAAGGTCAACATTACTGTTCTGGAAATTTTCTGGCTGATATACATTTATCAGCAGGTATTTATTAGCTGATAAATTTTAAGGATTTATTTTCAAGGGTTAAAGGTAGATAATATCATTTGTTGCACATATTTAACTGTTTCAGATACATAATACTTTTGTTTTCATAATTCACATTTGAACGGCCTTCTGTTATTGGCCCTTTTTTTAAATTCTATACTATTATTGTTATTATTAATATAACTGGGCTGATTTAATGGGAAGGAATACCTTGACCATAATAAGCACAAACGTTAAAACAATATAGTTTACACCAAATATAATACACTCTCTTTGATGTGGTAAATTCTTCCCTATTCATCCATAATCGTTTTACCATTTAGAATAAGTGCCAAATAACGTTTAATGCTTGAATGCAACATTTTTTGTTAGTTTGGCATTATTAATGCTTTGTTAACCGAGTAAATGCTGAGATTTTTCTCTGTCGTTTGATTGTATTTCATAATTTTAATTATCGCGTAAGGATCTTTGTATTTACTTCATATCTTTATGTACGTGTCTGATATGTGGAATTAAGGTGAGCCAAAAAGGACCATTCCTGGAGTATTCAACAGACCACCAGATAGCTGAGATGAATTGATATCCAAGTCTCAGCTGAACATCAAAATCAGAAAATTGGCTGCGACTTGATATCCAAGTCTCAGCTGAACATCAAAATCAGAAAATTGGCTGTGACTTGTGGCATCATTCTGAGAATTATTTAGACAATCCTTCAGCTTGTGTCAGACTTCTGAAAACAACAAGCTAGAAAATGTTCTCCCAACCGTGTGTTCTCAGTTATTACATCCTGATCCAGAAAGCTATATAACTGAAGTAACAGCAAGTAGTTCAACTTCATCCCTCTGACTGAACTTTGAAGACCACAGCAAAGGGGAAAGAAATTCCGGATTCTGATGGCATTATATCCGAGCAGTGCATAACACACACACACACACACACACACACACACACAATATATATATATATATATATATATATAGAGAGAGAGAGAGAGAGAGAGAGGGAGAGAGAGGTGAGCATGAAAGCATGCTACAACTCAGAGCCCAATTTAGGTTTGAGAGGATTGTTGGACAAAAGGAAAATGGAAAAATACAAGAATAAAACAGTCAAAATGCAACAAGAAACAAAGCAAAAAGATATGTTACCCCAGCCTATGACTATTAATACCTATTATTTGTGTATTCAAGACTAAATTACATATTAAATATGAAAATAATGTTTTTATTGAAGTAACATATTTTAAGCTGTACTTCTGTAAGTGGGTGATTTTTAAATGTAACTTTATTTTATAAATAAATATAAGGTCATAACACATCACTGACAACAGTTATAGATGTAGTTAGTATCTTATCTGATAATACTAAGATTCTTAGTATCTCTATTTAACTAAACTTCCATGGTTAAGTACAATGTTTCACAATTGTTGTATGATCCATCAACAAACATTTCTATTTTTTAAATCAAAACATTCAAATATACTTTCAGATGAAAACAGGTCATTTTTCAAACCACATGAAATTAATAAGAAAATTCTTTTAAATATATAAATTTGGGTTATAAAATTTATTATATTTATCATTAGCTTTATTCCTGGCACATAGAAATGCATACCACATACATAAATACATATAACCATCTTTTGTATATTCAATCATGATTTTAATGGTGTGTGTGTGTGTATGTGTGTTATCAAATTCATACTGGTTAGTATTTGTTCTTGGTGGGAATTTGTCCATTTTATCACTTAACCGTACTTCTTTGAATTCACTTTTCAGAGACAAACAACAATTGATTGACAGATTCAGTTATTATGTAATGTAATAAAGTGTTGGAAATAATTATCTCAGAAACTCTCTCAATTGATTTTTCCTCTGTGAACAAATATTACACCTCAGCACTAAAAACCAGTTGTGCACAGAAAGTGTATTCCAGCCAGTTAATTCTCAAATGACATAGCATGGAGATTGTTTTAACTCAGCTGTCAGGTTAAATTAATTGGAAAATGTTCTGGTCTGACCTGTGTTTTTAACACAGTAATTGGTATTTGATGTATATAGTATATGGTGTCATTGTTACAGCTAAAACACAAAACAGCCTTTCTGCACATTTATATTAATAAAATAACTTCCGTAAAATGGCATTAAAATAGTAACTTAGATGGCAGGTTCATATTAGTGAATGTTTCTCGATCCATTGCACAGATCATATTGAATATGGTCAGTGTTATATGTACAAGAAGTTGACTTATGTCATATGATATTAATTATATTACAATATTTACCATTGTATGAAGCTCATTAAGCTTAATATTCATGCATACAGTATACCATTATCTGTGCAAAGCTTCCATATTATCATCACCTAATATCCAGGTTTGCTTAGCTAGCTTATATCAGCATTTCTCTCCGGAATTTCCTAAGAGATGCACCTACAGTGTATGATGTGGAAGAAATCAGCCGATTCCCTATACTAATTTAATACGCGTGGATCAGAATTGGCACAGACCAAAGATTGATATATGCAAAATGGATGCAGTTTATTTACGGGGTTTACCTTCCATCGTTATAGAATACTGATGGAACAGTGGTGACCTTATAAGTATATCTACACTTCTATCAGTGGCCACCTGTTCCTTTGTATAACTAAGATATACAATCTACCATCACTAATATGTACCTATCACGTCAAAGAAACCGCAACAGGTCTGGCGGTGGTGGATATATGTTGCCATCCGGATGACAGGTGGCATTTCAACTGAGAGAGTTAATTAGTGTTGAAATGATTTGGACTGATTTTCTCATATAAATGAGCTAAAGGCTCTATGGTGTCACCATGGAGAGCAATCCGCAGTACGAACGCATGGATTATCTAATGGTGCCAAGGCTGTCTACAGCATGTATGTACAGAGTGTTGTTTACATTGTTTTTCTAACATGTATGTTTGTACTTGAAGGCTTGTTTGCAATTTTATTGGAAATGTTTTCGTCCCTCAGGCAATATGTACACTTCACTAAATCATATTTCACCCTTGTCAGTTAGATTAATAACAATAATGACAGTAGAAATAATAATAATAATAATAAAAACAACTTTATAATATTATATAATCCCCTTCATAGTCCATCCCTTGACGTGATAAGGGGTCTTCCATGTCTTAGTCACCCAGAGGTCAAAGGGCAGAGGTTAGACTTGTATGGACTCAGGGTGAGGTAACTCAAACAGAAACCTGGAGTGTTAAAGTCAGAGATGTTGGGTCGCACTCTCATACATCACAATCCCATGCATCAACAGCTATTATGACTATGTTTCTGGACAATAATGACGTGATCAGTGCTCGCCCGGTGATTTCTAACTTGAACAATTCTCCAGAAGAAGCTGCACGGCATGAGAACTGATCAAACGAAGAACAATATTGTTCACAGTCGCCGACAGCCTCGACACGCAGTCATGGAGGTCGACGAACAGAATAAGATATAATATAATAATTTACAGTGGAACAATTCAAGATTCATTTAAAATACTTACATCTCCTTGTGAGAACCGTTTTACAATTTCTGAGTCTACTGTAAGATAGATGTTGATACATCATTCTGGATGTTAAGGGCCTGAAACGTTTTCGTTTCGAGGGTTGCTGTCTGAGCTCATACCCGCCTAAACGAATGGCAGCCAACTAGCTGGTGCCCACTTATTGAAGAATGATGTTCATCATCAAAAACATCATTTTATATCGTTGTCGTCATCTGGCCTTAGATCCATGGCAGTTGGAGTTTTCAATTATGACACAGCTCAATGTAAATAAAATCCTTACCAATGATGGCATTACGTTACTATTTCATTTTCCAGTGGGCACCAGATGCTTGCATGTTACAGTATGGTAGCATGCTGACCAATAGGTTTTGACATATTTCATCTGATCCATTATATTTCCCTAGGGAGTCAACATTCAGTACAACTCCAGTTTGTATTTCTTTTTTTTCTTCAGATATATGAATTTATTCTTTTGCATTCAGGGAAGTTGTATGAGTAGAATGTGTTCCACGTATTTTTTTATTTTTTTGATATTATAATCATTATGAAACAGCTTGTCGATATCCAGATCCTGCCTGTAAGTGGCAGTTCAATATTTTTTAATGTTATAGACAAATGTTTTTGTTGTCTGGCTACTCAATTCTCCCCCCACCCTCTGTGTGTGTGTGTGTGTGTGTGTGTGTGTGTGTGTGGGAGGGGGGGTTACAGTTCATTGCATTTTCTGGATTACTCAAAATTCGGTTAGTCTCTGGATCAAAGTCCTTGCAGCTCAGTGGTAGAGTGACAGAACAAAATATGAGCAGACCTCAGGTTGACTACACCCTATACCTGTGAACATTTCCAATGTTTTCATGCTAAATGTGCAGCTGATTCAGTAAGATGAATTATTATAAATTGTGCACGCGTATTCTACAGCAAAAAACAATAAGCTTATCTGAGAACTGATAATATTACATAGTCTGGGTTCATCATATGATTTTGACGTACACCTTAATGTCTTTAGAATAGTGATGCAACATGATTTGCGCTATAAACCAGTAAGTTTTATTAGAAGGTATCATTTGATTGAGTAATCATTCATTCATTTACAACAGCCAATGATGCGTGGCCATTTTGCTGATGTGTAATGCATAACTATCTGGAACTTTATTCAAAGCCCATAGATAGATTAACACTATATTCATTCATGAGTCATTATCCATACCCAATTTTATTGCTGTCCATTGGTTTATTACATCAAAAACCAATAGTCATTTATAATTGGGGCCATACAAGGTACCTAGCTATGGCATTATGGCATTACCAGCTAATATAGCACACCTGTATAAGGTGATCTTGTAACACAGTATATATATAATACCTTGCCCTGGTCACTAGGGAGCCACAAAAGTCTCGTTTTAGGTAACTGCTGTGCAAGAAATGAGTTTTGGCATAGATGACCTGATGATTATGTCAGCTAAGATGATCTGGGATAATTTGATAATATATTGGACTTTGGACTACATAAATGAGAAGATATAGCAATCAAAATTGATAGACAGTGGGTTTGTGTGTGTGTGTGTGTGTGTGTGTGTGTGTAATAAAATATATTTATTAAGAAAGATATTTAAACAAAATAATCTATGAAGATGTGACATTTTTACGAATTATTTACTGACAGTTGTAATAAAATATTTATTTTAACCACAGTCACGTTTTTTCTGTCTGTTAGTTTGTCTGTCTGTAACTACTGACAGAAATAAAGCATTTTTAAGTCTTGATTGTTACCTGTCTGACAGCTGTAGGAAATGACTGATATCAGCTTGACAGAATGCTATTATTGATATGTACCTTACAGGTGTATTACTGATTAGTACATGCATGGCAACCGTATTATTGATATCAATCTGATAACCGACTATTACTAATATGTGCTTGATGGCAAGATTACTGATATCTATATTGCATCTTGATGTTACTAATATCTGCCTGACCGGTATATTACTGATGTTTGCTCGCACCTTGGTTACTGATATTCACCTGGCAGCTGTGTTACCGATATTATCCCGACAGCTATAATTATCGATATCCACCTGGATGCATGTTGCTGATATTGGCCTGGCCGATGGGCTACTAAAATGTTTTCCTGGCAGCTATCATTACTGATATCTGGCTCAGTCAGCTGTACTACTGATATTTGCCTGACTGCTGTGTTGCTGATGTCTGTTTGACAACAGTAGACCACGTCTAACTGTAGTCCTAGCTAGCCCCATAAACTATCGTAAGTGTATCACTTTCGGTGATCAGATGTTATCAGAACATCACCATATCACTTAAAACTGTCAGTTTGTATTAGTTCAGATACATCTAAACAGCAATCACGGCCAATGATACACTTAGTGAGTTATCTACAAACAAACAGTCTCTATGATAATACATGAAAACCAAAACAGCTTTGCAATATGTATAATTTAAAGCCCGCTTTTTTCTGTTACTGGAATGTACTCACGCGCGCACATGGACACATACGCGCGCGCGCGCGCACACACACACGCACACACACATAGTTATGGACAAACACAAAGCAAAGATTGATTAGAACAATGCCATACAATGCTAAGATCAAGTTTCATAAGAACGCATTGTAATTGGGTCAGGGGCATCCAACATAAACATGTTGGGGGGGATTTTGAAAAGGCACGACCCACAATATTAGAAAACTGTTTTAAAATAATTAAACAAATCAACGTTATTCACAATTGGATAAGATGTTTTATTGTAAGAAAGTAGAAGTTTATTCAGCAGGCAATATCATTATTTCAGATACATAGTTGTATTTCATTACGTGTACACACTGGCCGCCTGCATGGCTTGACTGGTAGTGCAGTTGAACACAGATATATAGCTTTTGGGTTCAAACTCCGGCCGATCTATGTCAGAAGGGTGTTTCACCTTTCACTTCGCCCTATTTACCTTCAGGCGGCCCATTTAGCCTACTATGGCCATAAAACAGCTACATTATTATATTATATGTACATATATTTAATGATAAGGGGTCAGTCACCCCATTTCCTTAATTCATGGACAAGCCATAGTTTTCATTCTGTGGATGGTGTCGTTTGTCTTTTGTTGCCTGGTGCAACAATAAACAATGACCTCAGATAAACTGCCAGAGTGTGAGGCATTTATATGTATCAATGATACCAATGAAATAGTGGGTCATGCGTTGTTGTTAATCACTTATTAAAGGGCTTGGTGAAGATTTGTTTTGTTTCTATGTATACGCAATTGTGTGCGTGTGTGTTAGTTGTCTAAATGCAGTTATGATATTAGGTTAATCTTACTTGTGGCAATATAGCTAGCCAAGCCAGTTCGTTATTTTTTTTTAATCTGACATTTATTTCAACCATATCATATCTATAATAAAATGGTATGTTTTCATTATCATAACTCGTTAGAATTGATTATATTTGTTGGCTGTTACCCTGGGTACCACTCCTCGGCAATAGACCCCTGGCCGTTTATGATGATTGATGTTTTACGGCTACTTTTGTGCACATGGTAGGCTAAAGCGACGTGAAAGATGAAACAACCTTCAGATATGCCCACACCGAGATTCGAACATGGGTGGTACTGATCTGTATTCCAACACGCTACCGCTAGACCACGGAAGCCCCCGTAATAGGTCCCTGGAAGAACCAGTACCCAGTCTAAATATCACACTCACTCACTCAGTGATTAGTATATTCACTGCACAAGTTCACTAAACTTCTTACCAGTCACCTGACTCAGGTGTAAACCACTAAGCAAATCTCAGTTGGCAAATAGTATCTCGAATATTGAATTTATTTCTAAAATAGACGTTATCCAGGAAATAATTGGCTGTCATCTCTAATTTGTTGTGTATATATTGTTTGGAATACTGTAAACAAGTCGATTTAATCCAGTTTGACTAACTCGCATCTGAGACATATGGCTATGGCGATGCTTCCATGGGAAACAGCCCTCAAACACAGGTACGAGTCAGTTTTGAACCCACAACCTGAAGGCTTGTAGTACAGTGCTCTATCAACCACCAGAGGTACCATCACCAGTTGTTGGCATCTGATCCACAATAATTTATTCCAATCCACCAATGTAATTATTTATGGCTGACTCAAGTAATGAGCAGATAAAAGGTAATTTTGAAAGAATCCATAGATTCGGACTAAGAACTGACTGCTTTCTTATTCACTACTTTACTACATATTTACCAGGGGTCATAAGTCATATCCGTGTGTGTGTGTGTGTGTGTGTGCATGCAAGCAAGTGCTGCTCAAGAAACCAGTCAGTCAGTATACAGGCATTGGTTTGTTTATGGCCTTATTACAGTTGAAGTGTATTGTTTGGCATACCTGTTACATGTACTTAAGCCGGTGATATTTCCGTATTAGGGTGTTATTGCTGTATGTTTCTACACTGGTGTGCACAAAGCAAGAAGAGTGTTAATGATCTCTCAGGACCTGTAAGACACTATAAGTATTACTGATTCAGGATTAAATCAACTTGATTGTCACCAGTTTTGCGATTGAAGTACCTTGTGTAATCAAAATTATAACCTCTTTGTATTTGCTCTAAGTGCATGACCTGTACAGGACTGTACGTGATATATAATGATAAAACTTCAGAATGTCTATTGGCGGGCCTTAAATCTCCTGAAAGGCATAATTTGTTTTATAGCAGAGTGGCACAAGAATTTCTAGTATATAGATAACTGTTTAGTCGCAAGGTGGCGATAGAGCTTTTGCTGAAGTTGCACAAGCACAGCTGGCACAGTGTTCTTATTTTTGGTCGTATGTTGAAGGCCAGTGAAATAGCTGAGCCGCTATTAACATTTTAGATGAGGCTGTGCGTGCTGTACCATTTCACTGAATGATAGTTATTAGTTGAATTGGTTCATATTGCTTGATTGTGGGGGGGGGGGGGATCGAGATGTGACCTTCTGGTCAAAATGCTTTATGTTATACTGACAAAGAATTAAATTGCCATTATTATTTCAAATCGGTTGTGTGTATTAGATAGGTGTGTGTGTGTGTGTGTGTGTGTGTGTGTGTGTGTGTGAAATAAAGCACAGGAACAAATAATCTGGAGCCGTGAATTCAAACTCTGGGCGTTTCTTCAGGGGACTGAATCTAGAGTGGCGACTTTTCTTGCTGAGACATATATGTGTAATCTCTCACCAGTTAACACTGTGTGTTTGAACCATATCAGGGAAACTTAATATTTTGTGATTAAGGGTTTCTAGCAATTACAGAATTTTGCCTTATTATTATTATACTGACATGACCAAAGTGTGACGATATGTTTTTCATAATTATTCTAGTGAATAGTATAAACGCAGCTAAGTGCATTAACAGTGCAGATTACGCAACGTACACGTCACGAGCAGTTCTAAACAGGCGAACCACGTGGCTATTTCAGGCTGAGAAAGATGTTCATTGATGGATATGTTAACGACTCCGATAAATAAATATATTTATAAATCCATTCTACTCCATTAAATTAACTATTTATTCCTAATCTATAGTAAGAGATCGTGGTTATGTCTCCTCCTTTCTTGGCATTCGGCCCTCCCCTATTTCAGTAACGATTGTTGCCTGCACTTAATGCTTAGGTCAAGGTCGAACCACACCGTCTGCCGTGGTTAGCCAACGAAGGAGGCGGCCATTCTCACCGTGAACGTGGTGACATGTAATATATCTGAATTTGTGCGCATTCTACATCTATATACACCACTCTAATGTGTAACTCCGTTTAGATGTGATAAGTGTACAAGTGAAACAAGCTCTGAAGCGAGGCAGACGATCGGCGGACATTGTACGAATCGATCAAACCGTGGTTTGTTTTGGTTTTGACGTGCGTGGAAGCTAGCAGTCGACTACATCCGCTCTGTGTGTTTTAACCTGTTTTTAGTAATTTCGACGTTTTCTTAATCACCAACTTCTGTAATTGGCAGTCGTACTCCGATAGCTGGCAGTCCTAATTCGAATAGCCCTCAAATCGAAGTCAATCAGTATGTCTCAGGATCATGCAGATCCGGTTGTATCGAAGATCATGCAAAAGGTGAAGCTGGATAATGAGCCGTTGCTCGATGACAAGGCAGGTACATCAGGTGCCGCTGACAGTGGAAAGAGCCAGAAACGGGTAGAGATCCAGATAAAAGCAGACATAATAGACAGGCCCCGTGATAAGAGGGTGGAGGAGTTGAGGAGACGTTCTGGATCAAAAAGTTCCGAAGGTGGAACAGAATATTCCGATACTGGTAGGTCGATTTGAATGTGGGTGCCTAGCAAAAATGCTCTTGACTTTGAAAGTCTTTGAACATGATTTAAATATAAAAAACAGTTATATGTGCACAGATGCTTTCCCAAATTAGCAAACAGCATTGTATTTGTACTAGCAAAAACTGTCAGATACATCATCTGTTTCACCTCACTGATATTATTTAATTATAATTGAATTTATTACTGCTATAATAATATAAATATTGGTAATGACACAGTGGATGTAAGTTGCTGGAGGGGAGGGTTGATGTCACAGTATGATGCTGACACACCATACTAGTAAGATGTTCACAGTAGCAGGTACATGAAGCAGGGCCAGAAAAATATTTCTACATCTCACTAGCCCCATGGCTAGTAAAATTTAAATCTACTAGCCCAACAAAATTTCTTACTAGCCCAACAAAACTTACTAGTTCAAGAAAACCTGTGCTGGAGTTAACAGAGAATACCATATTCTCAAGTTGGGTGTGTCTAGAGTTAATGTCAACTTAAACCAAATGTACTCAAAAACTGCACCCTTGATATACCTAATATTCATACAACTATTACATTGTGACTTTTACTGTGAACTATTGCTCAATTTCTTTTATTTTTACACAGGAAGTCTATTGAAAAACCATAAAACAATAATTGCGACCACATAATTGATATTCTGTAATTAACAGCTAGGATCTGAATGCCAATCCTCCCCCCGTTACATCCAAGCAATGGCACATGTTGGGCAATATACAAATTTCAAAAGGAACTACCATCCCCACCTCCAGCCAGGATACCTGCATCTTTCAAATGTTCATATGGCAAATATGAAAATTTTAAAGCTGTATGATTATTAATATTATAAGCACTGGATGTTCTAGCTCCCCCCCCCCCATAACCTGGCAAAGTCATCAATTAAAGTCAAAGTTGGTAGCTTTGTGTGAAATTTATTGTCACTAAACAAAGCCAGAGTTTTTAATAATGTTCACGACCCTTAACAGAAAGAAACCATCTGATATATCTGTCACAAAATATTTGTTTTCCACCATGTTTAAAGATGAGCTTCATCAATTGGTGAAATATAATTTCAGAATGGTGTTGACTGGTTCCTATACAATGTAACAATTTTCCAAACAAATCGTAAGATAGATATATCAGAATATAATATTATTTACCTAATATGTTAAGATACTAATATCTGTAAATTTTTAGGGGGCATACTTCACCGAATTATTAGCACATTTTCGTAAACTCTTCATAAGTTCTTGACATAGAATTTCTGTGCATATCTTCAACCACCAAGAGCTCCAAAACAGCTGAAACCTGTTGCACCAAAAACAAATGCAAGATTGTCACATATTTTGCCTCAAAACGGCAGTAGCCTGGTCAGGCTAATATTTTGGACCATTCACTAGCCCGAATACAAAATTCACAAGTCTGGGCTACCTATTTTACCGACCCTGACATGAAGTATCAATAGTAATTACATTCAGATATCTAGTGTGACATAGCATTTCTAGACATAATATTTCAGATTCATAAAACTACATCATTACTAAAATGATGTCAGCACTGTACATGCTTGCAGCCACAGAATGCTTATAATAGTTATATCATATTCATAATCACAATACAGAGGTGTGCCATCAAATAGATCTTTGTAAGTATAATTTTTGTAATAATAATACAGTAGTTCTGCCAGATAAATGTCACCTTGAAATCACCTTGATGTGGATATTGTAATCATGGGAAAGCTATTTAGATCAATTGCTATTTGTCAAGAATTCCAGTAAGTATGGGTATCCATTCACTGCAGTCAGTGTTTTGAATGACCTAGATTCTTTTAAAAAAAATTAGCTTGTACTTCGATTAATGTGAAAGTCTTATTGCCATCTGTTAAGTGAGTGTGGTTAAAACATCATATGAGCTATATAATGTGCACTTCAGCTAAAAACATAACACAAGCTGTACAGTAAAATATTAATGTAAAGTTGTGTTTATTTTATACTAAATGGAGCTTGGTTTATTTTATGCTGTATCACATGGTAATCTGGATTTTAGTCTAATGCTGTTCTGTTAGTAGTGGGAATGAGTAATTTTGTAACATTTTAGGGTTTAGCTCCACATAGATATGATGGGATATCTGCAGTATACATACTATCTGTATACAAGTAGTTGGCAGGCTTTTAGCCAGAAATGAAATTATGGAAGTCCACTTCGCAGATATTATCCCCATTTGTAGGAGGCTAGTTATCATCTAATAGAACTCTAGTGTCTTCTAAGGGTATCTGGTGAAAATGAGCTGAAATTTATTTGTACGATTAAACTGAATTGATACTGGGATACAGAAATTTTATAAGATTTATATAAATTGTGTTTGAAGTAACATGCTCACCATCTTTCCTCTTTTAATTTATCACTAATCTAATAAAGTTTAACCATCAGTTTCAACTGCTGAATATTCTCAGGTTAGAAGCATAATGTGAAGTCAATAATTGTATATAAACATACAATCAAACCTATCTTACCAAACCAGTGATACAAGTATTACAACCTGACTACTTGTGGCCTGATTTGGCACATTGACCTGATTGGACAGGTTCCCATCAAAAGCAATATATTGATATCTGATGATCAGAATAGAAAGAGTACACAGTTGGGGTTGCTGATTCAGGTTTTAGTGTTTTACACACATACAAGTCATCACATGTTTCTATCAGACCTGATGTGGATATCATGGGAATATTGTCTCCTCCTGTAGGTTCACATATTTTCTGCTTTCATCTTCCTCCAGTTATTATTTATCTCTAGACGTGGAACTGCCATTTAATAACAACAACATGTCTCCAGTAGGGCGTCATTGTAAACCTGTTACTTGGTTGTGATATATTTTATTGCCACGTATGTGACAATACTGGGCCCAACTTGTAGCTGATCTGAATGCACTCGATCTTTACCTTAATTACATTCATTTAGAGCATGTAATATGTACGTATGAATACCAGTGAGTCTGATATAATATTTCTCATAGAACATTTAATTTACTGGTGTTGCATACTCGATAACAGCATTTTTACTAGCTTCATGGCCCATTCAGATGTGTGCATATCCATAATATGCCTAGATTAACCAGCCTAGGTAAGCTTTTTAAGGTCTTCATAAATCACTTAAAATGTGATGCGAAATTTACTGTATGACATTATAATTATTTCGGAAAACCATGCCCTTTTGTTTCTTTAAACTATTTCATAAAATGTTTTCCAGTCCGAGAAAATTGTTTGTGTGACAGTCCAGAGAAGAGATAAACATCTTTTTTTACATAATATTTGAAAAAACAATATTGGGTTATCAGATTGTCAGACAAGTTGGAATTAACGTAAAGATGGCCTGTTGTGTATTGACGTGATCTACAAAATATCTGAACTCAGTCATGGCATTATCCACCTGTGTTCGAATCCCGGCGTGGGCATATCTGAAGGTTGTTTCGCCTTTCACTTTATCTCATTACCTTTGTAAGTCGCTCAGCCCATTTAGCCTGCCTTGTGCACAAAAGTGGCCATAAAACATCAATTATCATCACACTGCTAATGATTTGGTAGATTATTGATCTAGACTTGAGCATGTTGCTGAAATTTTGTAAATCATTTATGTTTTTATGTAGTTAGTCTGACATGTGTTGGCGTTCTGCTGAGCGGCAAGATTCAGCAAACTATCTGCTAGTTATAAAACAAATTGAAAAATGGGTTTTGATGAAGGCTGAAAGTGAATGAATATACCACTACGAGTTGTTTTTATTAGTCAGATAATGAATAACTAAAGATGGATTGTGTGTGACTGGAAGAATGTGACATTTACAGCCAGGTAGAACAAGGCATGAACAGGTTGAATGAAATGTCCAAGTTTTTGTGGTATATGTGGTCCTTGAGAATAAGTGATGCTATAGTTCAATATTTTCATATCCCAGATATGATGAACTCAAAGAACACAGTGCAAAAACATATATCAGAAATTTGTTTCTTTACAAGATGATCTCTGGGCATTGAATTCCTTAAGATGAATTGAATTTGGTAAAGCTGTCATTAAGTGGCACTTAGCTGGTTATCTTCATTAATTAGATATAACTTTGCATACAGTTAGAATTTGTTACTATACTGGCAACTATAAATTAATTTTTGAGTCAGATTCACATTCTTGTATTGATTCTAGCTAGGTGGGTTTAGCTGCTACAATAACAGATCAAGCCAGTACTACTAACTTGATTTGAAAGACTGGTTTTTCTATTAAATGGGATAGGTAGTGGGGTAGTGGAGCCTTTTCAATAGCAGCCGAAGCTACGCGTAGTCTATTTTACAGTCCCTCGTCGCCTATTTTATCGGCAGAAAATCGGCCTGCTACTTCAATTGTGTTGAAAAATTTGCAAACTGGCCTAGAATGCACCAAATACTCCATTTTTAACTTGTTTGGGGTCGTCTACTCTATTCTCTACTGAAAAGGCTGGTAGTGTTTAAATAATTGCATTCTCCAGAGACTCCGGTATAACATGTGAATTGGATGACCAGCCTGATTCTGGATTATGATAATTGGTGTTTTACGGCCACTTTTGTGCACATGTTAGGCTAAATGGCCCAGTGACATCAGAAGGTAATGATTAGCGAAGTCAAAGATGAAAAAATTTCATATATGCCCACACGGAGATTCGAACAGTGGTGATCTGTGGACCAACACGCTACCACTAGACCACGGATGCGCCCCGCCTGATTCTGGAAACTGTATGAATGGTCTCACATATGATAATGATACTTAAATCAGCATGTCATTAATGATAGGCCAGTAATCAGAGCTGTTGCTGATTGATGTCTTTATCCTTCAACTAGTCTGTGGTTATTCAATTCAGAAATTGCGCGCGCACATACATATATTCATTTTAAGGACTTTTACATCTTCAAATGCTGTAAAACATGCAGTTTACGATGTGATGTGAAATATGCTTTGATGGAGACCGTTATTATTAAATAATGAATGTACGTATAATAGCTATGAATTAGAACATACAAGTTACAACATTTCCTAGATGGAATAGGAAGTGTTTGGGAATGTGCTTCTTTGCTACATTAATTCCATTGTGATTTTGTGTGTGTGTGTATATATATATATTCATATACTGCAATATTGTGGAGGTGAAGGCTGGAGGTGGTAGACCTGATGACATTATGGCTCAAGTTGTGTAAAACTACTAAGAGCCGTTTGTTCGGTAATGAGTAAGCAGTGTTATTGGTGGTCATGTGGTTTATTTTCATTGATTCTTACTGTATGACATGTTTCCATTGTAGGACGATGTAAACATTGATATTATAAGTAGTTGACAGCCTCGTGTATCATGTGTGTTTTACACCATTTCATAGACCACTTAATGGCTCAGACACCTGCCCAGCTTTAGCTGGATTATACGTTTGTGTAATTTGGATTAGGTTTCTCCCATGTTGAAAATTGTCTTATAGCTAATTTTGTGCACATGTTAGACTAAATGGGTCAAGAGACTTTCAGATGTAACATACCCGTAGTGAAACGAAAGATGAAACAACCTTCAGACACGGTTGGAAGCTTGATGCTAGAGGTCTATAGGTAATATAGGTAAAATTAAGTTTTGGGATTGGCACAATATTAAAGGAGATGACACTGATTTGATAATTGTGTACATGTTTCAAGTTAAACCATACCCAGTGGACGTGTAGTGTATGATCGTTCAGAAGTTGAGTAGTTGAACTTGGATGAGAGCTCTGTCTGTTGTCAACTCTGTTGCCAGTTAGGCCGTTGAAATGTTCCACTATTGCTGATAGTATTGTGGTAGTTAGAGGGCAGCACTGACTATAGCTAATTTAAAGGTTGCTGATTCTGTGTTGTGGTACTAGCCAAATAATATAGTCTTCTGGCTTCTGTATGGTCTGAGAGCTATGGTGTTTGATGTTTTAGCATAGCCAATTCTCACCGGTAATCCAGTATATCTAACCTTAGCTTGATGTATAGAACAAAATGGGGGTTGCCAATAACATTGAATTATAGCGTTTTTACATCTATGAAGGTGACCTCTCTAGTCAATGACATTGTGTTTATTTGTGATGAACTATTTGATATAACTGGTTAATCGCTTAACCTGCAATATCTTGAGCATGACTGGTTAAAGTGTAGGCTAAGTTGTATTCTCCGAGGCTTGAAGCTTGGAAGGGGGTTTGAATGTGTGTGTATGTGTGTGTGATGTATATATATATATATATATATATATATATATATATATATATATATATGAAACTGCTTAGGTGTAAGTGTAACGCTACAGTATGAGTTGGTTTTTTATGGTTGAATGGTAACTGTATAGTGCACTGCTAACTCCATGTCTGGCTTCTAGCTGCATAACTACCATAAATACATTTCCAGTCATTGTTATTTTGTTGACATTTATGTTTCATTAATTTGCTTTATACTACACTAAACAAAAGGTACCTTATGTGTTTGCTCTTGTCATATCACACACACGTGCACACACGAAGACAGTTATATCTGTAGTTGTTCAGTTTTCAATGAAACATTACATGTTTTAGTGTAGAAAGAAAGTTGTTGTTCAAAATCTAGTTCCTTGCCGAAAGTCGTAACACCAAACCTAACAGGTAATATTTATGATTAAGGAGTACTGCAAATACTTCTAGTCATTCACTTTCTCGTCAGTTTCAGCATATAATATTTTTTTTACTTAGCTCAAAATGTAGATTAGATAGACTTGACTTTCATGAACAGCTGTTGCCATTATTTAGCCTGTAAAAAATAAACACTAAACATATGAAACGTCCAGATTGAAGTAGCATTTGTCTGTTATTAATTGCCACATAATTGATTATTTCTATATTCAGTGATGGTAATCAAGCTATTATTTTGGGTTTCTGTTATCTGCCATACAATATGAATGCATTCAGCATCAAAATTGTGAACGCCTTGTTTCTTGTATTGTACCGCCCCCTAGTGAATATTCTCATATTTAAGCTGACAATGTTACCACTAGGTGTCAGCACTGTTTTAGAAGTATGGTCTGTTGTGTTCTGAGAACTCGGCATTTGCCGGAAATCTGAGCCATCTGCAAACTTTATTTTTAGTTAGAAGCCATGTTTGCGGAACTTTTTTCAAGCTGCTGTTGTATACAATAATGTCGTCGACTTGTTTACTGTAATTAATTTGTCTATAGATGATTTCCGTCTATTGGCGCCCTGTGATTCTGTTGTGCCTTGTGGTTTACATTTTCTTTACTTCAATTTTAAAAAAGTTGAATATTGTGTATGTGTGTCGCCAGTAAAATGTAATTCACATATCTTAATCTACACAGAGTCATCTTACCGGTAACTTACAGTTGTCCAAATAAACAACATGTAAACATATGTCTTTAAACAATGTTTTTGCTAAAGATTACTGATGTTCACCTACTATAATCATCTTTTTCTTGTTGAGAAGGAATTTTGTCTAACTGCTTTGGAGTATATTCAAACATTTGTTTGTGTCTGTTAACTACAGTGATAAAAGAATCAGGATGGATTCTCTCTCCTGTGAAATATCTCGCGTGAAATGTGTTGCATCGGTTACCAACTGTAGTCTCCGGTTAGAAACAGCTATGGTAGCCACTGTTAATAGGGGATGGCAACTTTTCACTAATGGTAAATACTGGAAATTTTTCAGCAAATTATTTCATATTACGCAAAGACTAGTATTTCAGCTAAATAATTGTGCTTTTCTAAAGATTCAACCCTATTTATCAGGATATAACCCAATGATTGAGCGGACTGATCTTTCCAGGTGAATGACACAGCTAAGCCTTGGTTATTCATGTTGACCTGTAGGGAATTTTTTAGTATAGGTTTCAATGGCTTAAATAAATAATTTTAAGATTACATTTTTAACTGAATGTAAATTGATTTTAGTGAAGTTTTTTTAAACATTTAATGTAGATGTAAAGCGAAATTTGCAAGTTTAAAAAATACTATTTTTACTTGTACCTGGGAACCAATCATATAATAATAATAAATCTTTATTTCAGACTCTCAATCCATAGTAATACAATACAGGTAACTGATTGTCACAGTAAAAAAATAGATTATATAGAACATCAGGCAGAGGTCATTTTACATAACATCATTTTTTTTAAAGATATCAGTGGGGCATAAACATATTAAAACAAAGGATATACTGATCATAGAATATCATTTGCTAGTGTGTAAAGTATTAAACCAGTAGCCCCAGATAAGAGAAGATGACGGAACAGAAGATAAAACAACAATTATAATAATACTGTTTGAACTGGACTGAAGCCTATGGATAAAATTTGTAATATGTTTCTTTTGTAATTCACCAAAGGCAGGTATGCCATTGTGAACAAACATTTCACTTGCGCTACATTGTTTATCCAGTTTCATTAGTTGCCTAAGGCTATTATTATAACCTACAGGTGTTTTTTTCATAATGGTTTCAGAAGAATCCTACCCGAATTGTGTACTGTATAGGTTAGTACAGTATGATTTAAATAAGCACACCTTGACATCACCAGAACAAAAACTAAATTATCTAATCAGCATATTTGCATTGGCATTGAATTAAAAAAATTATAATATATCAGATTTACATGAGTAGGTTTCTATTTTTACACCTAAGTATCTACAATTATTAACATAGTCTAACTGATTATTACACAAGTATAATGGTTCAGATTTAAAATCTTAAAGTTTCTTAGGTTTTAATAACATGGTCAAACTTTTCTTACTATTGTACATAATATCATGATCAGACCCATATTTTTCACAAATGTTAAGTAATTTTTGCTTTCCACAGGGCGACATACTAATTATACATAAATCATCAGCATATGCAATATGGTTAATAAGTCTGAGTCCACCTAAATGATAACCAATGTTACTTTTTGATAAAGTCAAACTCAAATCATCAATGTATATATTAAAGAGAAGGGGTGACAGCATACCACCTTGCCTGACACCAATTAGTAACAGTAAAAGTAGCGGAAGTCACATTTCACTGGCATATTTTGATGTTGCTACAGATTAATATGTGTATATTTATCGCCTGTATATTTTTAAATAAAAAATGTTATTACATTAGAGATTAACACCCTTGACATTTACATGTAGTAAACATTGCATGAATGGCTGATTCAGAAAATAAAACAGTTCACTTTCAATGCAAGATATCATGCATAAATACCAATGTTACATTGAATTATGATCTATGTGATCATTGATTTTATACATTTATATCGTCAGATGGCAAATGGTTCTCCAAAAAAAGTTTGAACTAGACAGACCATGACAGCCATGCGAATAACGCTGAACGTTACTTAATTTAGTGGCCTATATCTATTAGATGAAGTCTATGCTATTCCTATTAAATGCAAAATTATGATCTAGAGCTCTCATACCCTTAATGGACTATAAATAAAATCCAAATATAGCTGGTAAATAGCCTATATAGGTTTTGTTGTTCGGGGAGAATCCCCAGGCTGTCGCTTAATCAGCACAGCCTCTATGTTGGAGTGGTTGAGAAACTCCTCCCCCACCACTCACAGGGGAGCAGTATGGAAAGATGGAGCCGAAATACCCTGCCAGAGTGTTTTATGTCCTCAGGGGTTTTTAACGTCCCCCTTTATTTTAAATAATTCAGTGGAGACGGCAGCGCCATTTAACGTGGTCAGCCACCCACGATGTTGTGAGCCGAGAAATTAATCTGGAAAAGTTTCGACCTCTTACAGGGTTCGAACCTGTGACCGTTGGTGCCGGGTGCTTAACCGCTAGGCCACCGGAGCTCTATATACAGCTTTTCAGTTAGACATTTATTGGCCACTACAGACGTAAATCGCCATGCACCACTGTGATTCTTAGACTTCTAACCCGAGACCGTAGTGTAAAATGCAGCCGCATAGTGGCGCCAGGGGTAAATGGATCTGTCTATAAGCTATGCTGAAGTCTACTGCAGGTTCAGATGACTAAATGTGTAAAGATAAGATCTCTTTTAATTGCATGATATTTCTATGCAGTTAATCAGATGAAGGTTTTATGGTATGGTGGTGGTGTCTGTACAGTATAGATATTCAACTATTTCTAAATCATGTGTTAAGAGAGTAGAGCAGAAGCTACCAAGAGACAGAACTACCTGTTAGTCTGGTTATGAATCAGTCTGTAGACCAGTAGCTATTACTGGTGGCTATTAAACCCATGTACTAGGTACTTCACATGCCTAGTGAAAAATAACATAGATGTACTACCACAATCTGGATAGACAGTAGTTGTATCGACTGGTTGTAGCTTATCAATAACATTTAAACCCCACTCACTTTGCAAAAGAGAAAAGTTTAAGTGGATCTACTACTATTTGAATGTATTTTGCTTGAAATAAAATGGCTGGTCTTTTCCCCCTCATAATTACCATGATATTGAATTGGGTTGACGTAAAAATGGAAAGGGTATGGATTGGGATCAAAACTTCACATGATATTTATCTCTTTTTTGTTTAGAAGAAAACCATTATGCGTATACACTAACAATCTCACTGGTGGCCATTTGTGTTAAACTCTTCAACCAAAATCCGTGATGGTTGCTCATGACCAGGGGTGACTGAACTACTTTTGTAATTTTGTACTTGAGTAGAAGTAAAAGTAAACTCTACTTGAGAAAAAGTAAAATTACTTTCTAAAAGTAATTTAAGTAGAATTAAAAGTAGAAGATCAAATTTACTGTAACACAGAATATGAGAATCAAATACAGTGCACAAGAGTGAACCAAATTCACTGCATCCACAGACATGTGCTGCCACCTTAGGTTCATTGCATCGACAGACATACAGATCAGCTCCCACCTTCAGTTCATTGAAGAAATTAAGTCCTTGTTTAACTTCAGCAAAAGCTGATTCTCAAAGTTGGTGTCACCCATGTGATTAAAACGTAATTACTGTGAATCTTAGAAAAAAATAATTTGGCTCAACCTTCAAAAATAGGTTGACAAAATTATTCTTGAATATCAGTGAGCATCTGCTGAAACTTGTAGTCTATCCCAAATGTTGGCATTCGTATAAAACACATTTCAATACCACACAGTATTTAAATATATTTGTTTACTATAAATTCATGAAAGATACACAAGATGGTCACTACTTGTAATGATAATTTGCACCACTTACTGCAAATCAAACGCGGCAGTTACAAGTAAAAGTAGTTAGCTAGAGTCTCATTTCATAATTCCAGTTGAAAGGACTGACTGAAGTAGAGTAACAAAGTAATTTTACTTGGTTACATGACACCCCTGCTCATGACAAGCCAAAGAAGCAAATCTGCTCATGAGTTAAGGGCCCGGGTTGTTAATTAATCCATTACTCTGTTGTACTTCCTCTCTCCCGGATGGTAGCGTTTCTGAATGACCGGAATTGATTAGATCTCTGTAACTTCTTTGTAGTTAGCTGACGTTAATTAGCCCATAATTCACACATGTAACAGTTGCTAAGTAGACATTAACCCTGGACCGAAGAACTGAAAAACCGGCAGAATGTTTGCTAATATGTAGGGTGCTTTTGAGAGAGCTTGTTTACCGGACACGTTCCTAATGAACCAAGTAAATGATCATAATTATGTTTTGCATTTGTTAATTTCTAGATAGTATTTGATATGAACAGTACATAACAGTCTAATAATTTTAGATTTGTTGTTTACATTTTTTTTTCTTAGTCTGAATATAACAATGCTGTTGTGAGAAGGACCATACACATTGTTCCAGGAATTACACGAATTGGATAGTTTGGTCACATCATTAGCATCCAAAGATGTACACTATGAATAATTCACAAACATCCATCTGGCTTAAACCTGGCACTGATCATGTAAAAGTCAACTGGTCAGAACCAATGTCACAGATCTTTGCAATACCATTAGATTTGAACTGAACACCATCGGCTTTGTGTTCAATCACTAAAATACTATTAAGCACCACAGTTCACCGCGTTGGTCAGATCAATTTTGACCACCCTCCAGTAGTACAGTGGTTAGAACACTGTGCTACAAACCTCCTGGTTATATTTTAAAATCCCACTCCTACTTGTGTTTGTGGGGTTCCCTCAGGACTCCACCATCAATCACGTGTTTCTGGTGTGACAAGTGCAGAGGCTAAACAAAGAACTGACACACCTGGCTAATTTTGCAAAAATGAATGTTTGTGAAGACCCCCCCTCCCATTGTGTGGACAAAACAGAACGATGAGCCATTGTCTGCATAAGTGATACAATCAAGTAATGAGCAGTAGAGCTTGTCATAATTTGTCTGATTGTTGTAGATGGTTCATACCATGGTTAGTTGCTGGCCGTGTAACATGTTACTGGTCAGACTACTTGCTTGGACAAACAGTAACTAGGCCACTTGTCACTGGTTCGCTTTAACTGGAACCTGGATGACCAGTGATGGATTAGCTTCAGGTATGCTGTGTATTCATGTCATCTACATAACACAGGACGTTATATCACCCAGCTGGCTAGAACACTCTCTGGATTATGGCATTCTCGAGGTTTTATATATATATATATATATATATATATATATGCTACCTGATATTGTGACTATATTGCTGTAGGCTGTGTAAGTCATATTACCAGGTATGGAATGCCATGTTGTTGGTTTATTTTTGGTCTGATTAGTTTTTGAAATAATTTTGTAGTCATATGGTATTAGTCTGCCATTACCCGTTGTACTCTCTCACTAGAGTGTTTATGTACTGCCAAAGGGTGGGGTTATAATGCCTAGATGAAATCCATCTGCATGTGTTTTATACACTGTGCTTGTTATTTCAAAACCATGTGTGATGCTTGTCTTCATTTCTTGTATTCACTAAATATAGCATGGCAATCTTTTCTCAGGTTTGGGCCTATGTGTCATGTCTACCTCTAAGTATAATATCCTAGATTTTATTTATAGAGGGCTTTAGCATATCAGTAATAAGTTTCAAGTTGACAGATCATTTCCCCTAGACAGAGTGCATATACTAAAACTGTTTCGAGCTTAGGCGTGGAAAATTGTATATGATTCATAAGTAGAGGATGGGTGGACCAGATAAACTATTGACACTGACCATCCAGTAACTTCTGTGCTAATTTTTCTTGAACTCTTCACTGCAGTATACAATTAACTATGGTGAACGAAGATATTTTTATGTTGCCAAAAATAACCATTCCTTAAAGTAACTATTCAGATTTTCAAAGCCTTGTCTTTCTTTCCAAAATGTTTATTCAAATAATAAAAATTTTATTTTCTTTATTTAGTTTTTGCACAATGATGGAATAAATACCTTACAACATTTGCAGATTGAAAATAAAGATAAATGACATGATTATTGTTAGATTATTTAAATCAGTCTGTACAATTGCTGATTTACTGCTCTACAGTGGCTCACTGGATAAATGAAGTCATGATATATGGGTTACAATCCTATACAATCTGGGATAAATTGAATTGTTACTAATATCCTATCTCAGTTATAATGGATCAGGTGGTGAGAGAAGTGTTACTGATTATGGATAATGGATGGGTAAGTGTGGTGTTTGATCATGGATATATATATATATATATATAATAGTGTTTGTCTGTTGGCGGGAAGGGTTGTATTTCAGCTTGTTTGGATCTATACTAGACACATACACCTGCCATCATTTTAGACAGTGTCATTTATCAGTTGGTTGTCTCTTTTATTTCATATGATATTTGGGGTTTATATATCGATTGTAGGATGTAACTGTCGGGCAATGGAAAATGGACATTGATGAATCCAGGATGTCTTTGGTGATGTCTTTGTGAAATGCTGGAGATTCATTGGCTTAAGTGTTAATGTCACTTGGGTCACAGATGGTGACCTTAAATGGCCTAGCAACTTGCAGAAAAACCGGTTTCAGGAGAATATTAATAAACCTTAGTGAGCATTGTCCTCAGGCAGCCCCTAAAGCCGGAGTTGGGTGAGTGATTAGGTGGACATCTACACTCTTGAGGTATCTTTACGGTAACAACTTGGGACAGAAGTATCATGCATACAATGCATACATACATTTCTTTGTGTGTGGATCTGCATGCTTGTGCATATAGGCTTGCATGCACACACACAGAGACACATTGGACTGGTAATTTACATATCTGTTTGAATAGTGGTTACTCTGGAGCAGGCCCCTGATTAAATGTCTGCAGATGTAATTCATGATTATCTATGCCAGTGCTTTATCCCACACTGCATAGACACACACATACGCACGCACATACACACCTCAATAGCATTTCATCCTATAATAATTGCTAGCTGATTGTGTCTGTCTACTTTCACCTCGTCAACCTGATATCTGGTCATACTTGTCCGCTATTAAGGATCCAGTCTCTGTGTGGATAGTCTCCATCCTTAAGGCTGATTTACTGACCATATTGCCGTATATCAGAGAGTTTACGCTCCACTAACCTAATTGGTAGTCTGTGTTTATGAGTGATAAGCTAGTTATAGGATAAGGTTAACTATGAACGAGATGCTTAGTTGCGATAGTTTCAGGAGACTACCGAAATCCACTCATCCCTTGCCCAAACAGGGCAAAATAGCCAACAGTAAAACCTTACAATCCCATCAGTCATCTCATAATTATTCATTCTGTGATGTTGATCTCTGAATTCATAAAACTAGTGTCTTCAAAAACACATTGGAATACAAAGTTGTCAGCCAGTCTCATTTTAAATCCTGGTTATAAATTCCCCCAGCCAACCAGATTTATGATACATGTCAAATTCAGTTGATTAGCTTCAAATGGTGCTTGGTAGGTAGTGAGGCTATTTCAACTTATTACACATATTATGGACATTATATGGAATCTATGGCCTTGTTTCATGTAGAGGAAAGGTGATAGTAGTGGAATGTTCTTTTAACTTCATTAGTGGATTGCTAATCATTCCTGTTAACTAGGCCTGTATTTAAATACTTAAAATTTTGTTCTAGCACAGGGTGTAATAATATACTCAGACAAAAAGTTCTGGCCCAGATAATCCTATTACTCTCCACATGAGAGAGCCACATTTGTAACAACGTACAGGCAGTGATGATAAAAAATGCTGTTTGGGGAATGAGATGTATTTTCTCGGACATAAATTTTACTGTCAACTCGGGTTTGGGCAATTCCGTTGCCATAACAGTAGTTTTGTTAGCCCCATATATATATATATATATATATATATATATATATATATGCATGCTTAAATTATTCAGTATGAGCTAATGTTCAATATATGGTCTGGCTTGAAGAATATACATTATGGGCAAATTTTGCAATGGAGAAATTCTTTACCAAATATCTGTTCCCATGTCAGAGTTTTTCTAATTAAGCAGTTGTGGTTATAACCTGTCCCAATTGGTTAACTGCCCATTGTAATTTTTTGAGGTGGTTAATTTTGTTTGCTTTCCTTACATGAAAAAAAAGGCTTAATTATACCCATTTGATGCATCATCATTATGTAAACAACAGTTTCTTTCCATTATGTTATGAATGTTTTTACATGGTGCATGTGCATTTTATTTATCATTTATTCAAGTACTTAATCCATATCATAAACTGTTTTGTGCACACCTAACTCCAGAATGTATTTTTCAGCATGCCTTATTCCTTTTATTATCATAAATATATCAGTTTGAAGTTCATGTATGGACATAGCTTATCAGAATAACACTGGTCAGTATTTCACCTTTATTTCATGCTCTGCCTGTGTGTTTGGTAAAAGCAGTCTGTTTAATAAAATATAAAAACCTTAATTTCTTATAAATATTTTATATCCAATGGAGAAAGAGTTAATCACATTTGGAGAATATTTTACTGATCTAATAATGACATCGGTTCACTTCTGAATTTTTATATATTCAGTAGCACAGTAATCTATGAAGGTTTTTCTTAATTCTAACATACCTTGTTTGAATAGGTCGACTCAGTTGAAGAAAAAAACTGCTTCCTTTCTCAGACCCACTCAGGTGGTAGTCTTACATAGTGAATGAATGCTTGTGCGTGCGAGAACACACATTACGCACACTGAATGACATTACTTCTTAGAAGCAATCCATTATTTTATGATAGATTTTAAAGGTATTAATGCCACTGAACAGTCTTTAGGGTGAGCTACATAAATATTTTTCTGTGAGCTTTCCAAGAATAAGAATCACTATCTTCATGAGATTCTACATGGAGAAATGTAGTGGAAAGTAATGAAATTGTTACCCCAAGAAGTGTAGTTTTCTCAGAATCAGGTTTATATATATATATATATATATATATATACACACACCAGTACACATCAATATCAGCACCGATCATCTCTTCTCTCTGGAAAATGTCATAATTTCTGGCCATCACTTATATTATAGAAACACTCATTTATGGCAATGTGAACCTCTAACCCATTCCAAGTGACTGCAACTTGTGATTTAAAAATTAACCAGAAAATATTATATATACCTGTTATGATATACAAATGATAGGAAGGGGAAAAGATACCGGAAAGTTTTCTGATAAGTATGAAATTTCACTCTACAGCTCTTCTTTCATCACTCACTCCACTTAAATAGTATGTTATGTTTAGATTACCGGGAAGCTCATCCAGTAGACAAACAAGTTTCTGGGGATTTGCTTCGCTGGGCAGACGTCCCTGGGAGACACGTGTCTCAGGTGTGGCCAGCGCTGAGACTAAACAGCTCAAACGTACTCAACCCGATAGGGTTTTTATATTATGGACAGGCGGAAAATCTGTTAGTGGTGTGAAGGTGGCAGTTGGTGGGCATAGAATTTGTTGCTGAGAGTCTGATGATGTTGTCCTTTAATGCTGAAAAGCTGAACTACGCACTGAATACTACAGGCGGGTGAGCGCGCGCGCACACACACTATGTGTTACACATATATCTAGAACGTGTATGTATATCTTCTAACATGAACGTGATAAAAGAAATAAATCTGGTCCAATTTGTTAAATATATTACAGTGTCTGATAACAGTTTATGTTTAAATGTCAACAAGATAAATACCATATACTGGCTTTGCAAATAACGGCCTCTATATATAATATATATATATATATATATATATATATATATATATATATATATGAGAGAGAGAGAGGGGGGACATATTATGTAATAAAAAAAAATGTTTACCAGTGGGAGCTGACTGTAGTGATAGTAATGTTGCTATATGGAGTAATTTAATAGTTTAATTATCTTTTACTGTTCCTTTATTTATAAGGATAATTAAGTGCTGAAATACAAGTCTTGATGCGGTGGCATAATGGAAGAAGTCAGTGTGTTTGAGTATATCAAGCATTATCCTCATATGTGGGATGATGGCTTGGGGAGAAAGCATTGGCATAATGTAGGGGGACATTGGTTCAGATCCTCTTATTTACTGTTGGCCTCTGGTGCACACATTGGTTTGGCTTTGCCGCAAATGGGTAATCCGCTGTAGCAAATGGATTGCCATGATAATCCACCAGAACGTCATATATAGTGTTACATACATTAAACAATGAGCATAATTGTACACCAAGCTATAGAATATTGTATTGACAAAATGTATTATACAAGTAATAATAAGCAGGTCTACACCACTGACAGTATTAGTTACGAAGTCATGTTATACCATTTGACTAAGATTCAACCGATAATTTTGATTAGTCGCTGACAAGGTTTCTATGCTAAATTTACTTGATAACGATTTTATCTGAAGAAAGATTAAACTTAAAGCTGTTTGCCAGGCATTAACCTGGTATTTTGCCCGCTAGTCTCAGGCCGAAGGTGTGGACTGTCATGCAGTTAGCAGTGAGGTAAAAATAGGTTTACCCTGTGGCTCATGACTTAGCACTCTTTGTTGATGCGATGGGTTTATTTGCCGTATTTCGGTTACTTCATTCCTATTTACAAACATACATCATCCACAAGGCCATTTCTTCAGTTTTCATTTACACATTGATCCGGACATAGTAATATCAGGTCATTATCAACAGTATGTTTAACAGGAGTTCGCAAATATTCTGTCCGCATTCCTGACCAACAGCGGTGTACTACAGTCATGATAAAAGTATATGATAAGTTGTCTAGTGACAGCAGATGAATGGTTCTTTTTGCATAATGAATTGGAAAGGACAAGTGTACATTTTCTTTGTATTCTTGTAGCCTCCACCCCAAACAGAGAGAGAGAGAGAGAGTTTAACTAGTTTCTGTATATGACCTTAGGATCACACTAAAATTGATTTGTGTGTAATGATGGCACAGCAGTTTGTGGGTGACCCTAGCAAAGGGAACACTGGTGACTGTCAGAGACCTTAACTAGTACTCGCCAGTCATAAGGAAAGCTGTATTATTTCTTTGGACCAATGATCTAACATACTACTGGTGACGGTTTGTTATGAGGCGATGGTAGCTCACTAACCGATTGATAGATGTTGCCTGGATTGCTTATAGAAAAAAAACATAGTCCCAAATAGAAATACAATTATACCCAAATGGGTAATTCAGGTGAATCGCTCAAAATTTCACATTGCAAGCTCAGGAAGGTCAAAATCGTTAGATTGTGCAAGTGGCTTGGTAACCTTAACCTCTGTACAAATACTAGCTAGCTACAATCAATCTCTAGATTTAGATGGGGCGTTTTACTGAAGTCTGGTTAATTACAGTAAAACTATTGATCAGTGCAGATGCTCAGTTGAATGATGACTACTGTGTGATGAGCAGAAATATATCTTACCTTTATATATATGTGTTCATGGTGTATTCCTCAGAACTATTGCCTGTGTGTGTCTGTGAGCACGAGACGGATGTACGTCGTCGGCCAGTTTTGTTGGAGATGCTTTAATCGTAATTCACGCTATCTGAGAAGTCCAGCTTCGGGCTCACACGTGTACTTGTGTATGTATCTCTGGACACTTTATTGTGTGTGCGTGTGTGTGTGTGCGTGTGTGTGTGTGTGTCAGCAGGAATTCTGCGTCGATAACCACCCAGTGTAGACGTCTCGATCGGAAACATGGTAAATCCACTTATCCACTTCAATACGTGAATCTGGTAGATCTGGTTCGTTCCTCCGTGCCATAGTGTGTGACCTAGTCCGTGTGCCACCCTCGTAACTCTGGTGGCTTCAAGATAGGGTTTGCGGGTGGATCAGATCCATGGAACTGCGTTGATGATTGTAGACTTCGTAAGTATCTTCCCATCATCAAGCCACCCGACCGGGAAGTAATACGAGATATCGACTGAGGCCTACTCCATTGATTTATGATGAGGTAGTAGTGACTGGTTGGAGGAGTAACGCCTAATAGCTGCCAATAGCTGTCATATATGGTCTGTGTGGCTATAGTTATTGTGGCAGTTACTTGAGGCTAATTCTCACTCTAGTGTGGCTTTCACGGCGTGCCCACACTGTGGTAACAGGCGATACACTGACACGCACACAATGGATTCTGGCTTACCGATGTAACTGGGCGTGAGCTGGCCGGAGCTTCGGGAGCCGAACCAGCAGCCTTCCAAATATATCAGCGGACGGTTAACAAAGTAACGTAGTGATGCTACCTTTCTATGTAAGGCCATAACTGGACGGTTAGTTATCAACGTTTGTCATAGATTTAATCTTATTATTGAGTAGGATTGCCTTATACTAGACGACGCTCCCTCACTTATAGCATGCTGGTGTGTGTGTGTGTGTGTGTGTGTGTGTGGCGGTTGCCTCCGACCTCACAAGCCGGTGATCGCCGACAGTCGGCTGGTTTGAAGGCGGCCTCGGGTGACCTGTCCACGCTAACTAAACACACTTAATTGTCATTATACGCGCTGATCAGTGGCCGGTTAGATCTGTCCATGCCTAGTCCCCGGTTGAGGTAAGTTGGGATTCTCGCATTAAACGCCAAACGGAGTTGTTCTTCTCTGTCCGGCCTGTTTTGGGACAGCAGCCAGGCAGCGAAAGAGTGATGTTATGTCTAAGCCGCGATCTGAGGGAAGTAACTAAGAAGGCGGTGCTCTGCTGTGAGGAGGATGTGTAGAAAACGTGTTTTCTCCCTGTTTCAACTAGCATAAGGAATTAAGACGTAGGACGTAATTTCCTGTTTAATTCAAGACGCGGATGTGAACCAAGGGAGGAACTCTCTCAGTCAAGCCAGGATAAAGGAGATGAATAAAGGGAGGTGTTCACCCGTTTAGGCTGGAATTTTAAGAAGCGGGGCAAAGGAGAGTTACTCCGTGGCTTAAGGGTCAGGATCAGGAAGTGGAGCAAAGCATCGTAGGCATCTTCATTGAGGATAACTATTGATGTGATTTTTTTCATTCCAATGAGTGAAGTGAGTTATTGACGCAAACTTAGCCACCGTGTGGAGTGGAGTTATTGTGGCGTGTATCTCTGGGCTCTGGACAGCCTTCTCCTAAATCACTATTGACTGCTGATGATCGTCAGTATGTTATGTGGTGGTCGGGTTAGGAGAAGTGTGCCGTGCTGTGTTGAGTGCGCGGATGCCATGTTTATGTGTGTGTGTTTATCTGTTTGTTACGGCACATCAGTTGGTTTTGTTGCCTTGCCAACTGTGTACCAACGAGATGTAGCATAGCAGCTTCTTAGAATCGATCCGCTAAATATCTCGTATTGCTGGCATCGGATATCGACTGGTGCAGATCAGTATGTGAATCTCGCTTGTGAATCTTACACAAAGCTGATGTAGAAACAGATACCTTTCTATTGATGGTTGTTTACTGATGTGTGTGTGTGTGTGTGTGTGTGTGTGTGTGTGTGTGTGGAAGTAAACATAAACAAACAGAATAGACACAGCAATAATATACTGCCTTATTAAATTGCGTGTGCGTACGTGCACGCACCAATACAAGCAACCAGTGCGGTACTGAAAGGTAGGCATGGGGTTACGCATTATGCTATACCTCACTGTAGGCCAAACACTGTTATATAAAATGGCTGGAGCCTGGAATGTGGTTGGGGAAAAATTGATTTCTGTTTAGGATTGGTTTTTCCATCAGGGAGGATGAGGTGGCGTGAATGTTAGCAGTTAGACAGCCTGTGGAGAGGTAGTTTGGTTGCATGAATGGCACACTGTTTAGAGTGCATTCCGTATTGCGAAGGATGTACAGCAGAATAAGCTGTTCCTCTGATATATCTTTGCAGGATTGTGCCGATTATCGGCGAGTGTAGAGACATTATATATATATATATATATATATATATATATATACAAACGTCACAGTGAAAAGATGTATTGCTCTATATACGTTTGCATAAAAGCCAATCGGCGAGCTTCGGTTAACGCCTGACATGCATGAATACGGTGAAAGGATTCTTTCGTGCATTTTGTGCTTGAATGGCAGATGCTGGTTGGTGGTGATTATGTTATGAAGGAAGCTCACTATGAATGTGAATCAGCAATGGGAAGCTCTTTGTGCTGAACCCTAATACTATGAGATGATCATTGTGTGGTGTTTGAATACTATAAGAATACCATTGTGTCGTATTAGAATACTATATGATAAGGTCACTAAGTTATACTTGAATACCATTGCTTTTATAAGCAGTATGTGAACACGGAGAGACGTGCGTTATGTGCTATATGGGAATACTTGGAGAAACTCACCGTGTCACAGTTGAGTGTGCTGAGAACCGGTGTGCGTGTATGTGTGCTGTACTTTTGAATGGGATATGAAGCTCAGTGCCGTGTACTTTCATGCCGCGAGAAGCTAGTTGTACCGTACTTGAGCAACGAGCCAATACTATGCGGATCGGACCTATTAATTGTCAACAGCCCGCTAATATGATGTGATGTAAGCCATAGAGACGTGTAATGTGTCAAGGATCTTGGTGTTGGGCGTCAGACGACGACCACGTTTAGTAATAAACAGCAGTCGACATAGTTGGTAACCAGATTATAAATGAGAAGAGACACCCGTGTGTTAAGCAGCTAAGTGTTGTCAGCAGACATTACAGACACGGTGCGTGCCTTTCTGTGGAGACGAACTGGGAACTTGTGATATATCGTAGTCTCTCCACCGTCACATATGGCTAACGTACAGTTTAAGGAGGGCTCGCTGGAGAAGATGGAAGCCACCGACAAGGTGCCCGAGAAGATCCTCGAACAGGAGCTCGAGGCGTTCAAGAAGCGTCAGCGCCGACGGAGCAGCATCGCCACGACCAAGTCTTCACGTCGATCCAGTACGATAAGCACCGAGTCTGGCTGTAAGTCGTACACCCATTCCCTCCATATATGTCCACTTACAGTCTGTATATTTGTATGTGTTGTCAGTTTCCTGTTAAAGGACGTCTCTCGTACTGGACAGGTATTTAAAACCAGGCATTTTTCTTCGAGGTGTGTTCATAGACAATCTTTGGGATTACGTAAGGTAGTGGTTTATTCTTTTAAGTCAGATCTCGATGTCTGTTGTCAAAGAAGATATTGGATTGACTGAACCAGGTTTTGGTAATTTTGCAGACGGATTATCTCTTTAAGCCTGAGTGGATGATTGGTTTGTTTAGCCTCTGCACTGCTCACACCTGAAGACTCTCCCCCGGAGTAATGTCCCACAAACACTGGTAATTTGATTACATTTAAACATTGACCAGAACGTTTGCAGTGCTGTCCTCTAAACGTTGTGTTATAGGAGGGCCGTTGGCTCTAACTAGGTGTTCATTGAGACCAGGAAGGAAGGTCTTTCACTGTTGTCAGGGTCTGTGGGATGTTTCATCCGATTATTTATCAGTTTCCTAAGGAATCGCCACTGCCGTATGTTCTAGAGGTCAATAGCGTGGTATTAAAAAATCACACTCACTGGAGCTGTTTTCCTAAGTTCCGGCTACCTGATATTTGAGTGGTTCTTACTTAAGTATGGAAACTTTGTTAACTCACTTAATTGCTATCAGTAGTATATTCACAGTTATTCTTTCGGTTGGGTCTACCACTTCGTTTGTGCTTTTTGGAACAGTTCCTGCTTTATTGAGTTTGGCCACAGGTTGTTTTGTACATGATCGAGTGTGACATTAATGACTTGGCACCGCTGGTGTGTGTGTGTGTGTGTGTGTGTGTGTGTGTGTGTGTGTGTGTGTGTGTGTGTTGTGTGTGTGAAGAGATAATTGGTGATCGAGTGAGTGAATGACTCACATATATTGATTGTTGAGAGAATAAAGTGAACTACAGTTTTGCTGAACTGTTGTTTACATGAGTAGACGTTAAGACGAGCTGAGCAGATTTGGTTAGAACAGTAACAGTACGAGTAATGATACACATGCAGACTGTGTGTGTGTGTGTGTGTGTGTGTGTGTGTCAGATGCAAACACACCCGAGGTGTGTGGAACTCCATCCAACTTGTTCAAACCGAGTTAAAAGTCTTGCTCAATGAACGGAGGGTTCTTCAGGTGGCAATATTTACATGTGAAGTTTGTATTTGTTTGTTATGCTTACATCACATCTGATAACGAATAGGACATGATGATTTCTAAATGTGAGTTATTGCCAGTGACGTACCTGATGCTGATTAGTTGAAGTGGTTATTTATATGATCATTATTTATACAGGACGGGAAGAGCAGTGATTATATTTTTTATATTACCATATAAATTAAAGTGATTAGGCGTGATGGAAAGTTGTCATGAATTTTCTTCTTATAGACATACAGTAGACTGTGTGTGTATGTATGTGTGGGAATGGTATTGTACCAACGCACGCCCTTGTTAGGCGTGTTAGATTTTTCAAATCAAGAGAGGTTCTGCGGGTATAAACTTGATAAAGATCCGTTGTAAAACGAAGCATAGGTATTATTGTGGGAGGTAAGGTTTGTTTCTTTATGTTTGTCTTCTTGTGGAGGATGCGTTTAGATAAGTAGATAGATCAATAGAAGCATGGATAGATAGATAGATAGATAGATAGATAGATAGATAGATGGTTTATCAGAGCACCAGGAAAAGGGCATCATAAACAACTTGGTGATTGATGGGACCAAATAGAATTAACCATATTCAGTTGTATTGCTAATGTAATATAGAACTGTAGCATCCATGCCGTCATACCAAGTCACTGGTATTCTAATCACTTTTAGCTTCAATCAAAAACAAACTGCAGCCTTATAATGTGTCAGTTTATGATGAATCAATAATCAATGACGCCGACAGTCGCTGCACTCCCAATACTGATTGATACAGACCATCTGTTGTATACAATATCTATCTGTTACTATTGATGTCTTTGTTGTGGTTCTGTATTCCCACCCATTTCCCACACAACTTTACTCGTGTTACTCAAGCTTATTGATGGCTTAAAGCATTGTGTATTACATTAAGGGTTACTCTATTCATCTGATCACTGTGACAATCATCAACACATCAGCCTGTGTACTGTCAAGAGATAAGGCTATCTCTCTTCCTCCCTCTGTGTGTGTGTGTGTGTGTATGTGTGTGTGTGTCCGTCCGTGTGTCCATTGACAAAATACAGAGATTTCGTTGGCCTGCAATAAGTGATATTTGATCAAAAAATATTTGCCAAGAATATTGATTTGGGGATGTCAACCAAATTCTTTAGCACCCAAATGTTTTAACTTCGTTCTTAAATAGTAGGCTATAATGTGAACTTATTCCCAGAATGACATCTTATCAAACATAGATCACACAAAGCACCATGTCCTGCTTCCTTATAATGTTCGATAAGATGTTGCAAATCTGAGTTTAGTTTATTCTTCAGAAAGGTAAAGCTGCATTTACCTATGTCATGCTGATATGTTAGTGTGGTTTGTTTTTATGGTGTCACTGATGTTGATGTATGGTGATGTGTATAAATTACTGTAAAGTATAGCCAATTAATCAGGCTAACTTAAGTAGAATAGATTAACCCTGACAAACATGACTGCCACCAGAAACTGGCAGGATTAACTTGGTGTACATAATATATCTTAGAAATGTAACATCTAATCACAATTGGATGTACTAAATAAGACTCCATATGGAGTTATTCCATTGGCCATTTTAAATCCTTACACCATAAGGGGCGACACATATGTTTTTGTTGTGTTATCCATCTTTAATTATCTATTTTTAATTTGAAAGAATGTCAATACACAATCAGGTTCATCTTACAACCAAAATAAATGTGACCAAAAACTTTCAGAACTTTTGTGTGACCAGCAGTTGTTAGAAACCTGGTTGAAAACCATACATAAATAATAATGATTAAGATACCATCCACAGAAATTATTGATCATTTCAATAGTATTGTTATTGTATTATTTTTTCTCTCTAATTTTTAGTCCAGTATTTACTCTTTTTAGGGAAAAATTTATATTAAGACATCATGTGATCAACATGGTGTTGACTTTCATTGGGGGGGGGAACTGATCCTTACTGTTGCTACTGCTTTAATGGTCTGTAATATATTGTCTGGCTTGTTAACAGCCTAAAATGGATTGCCATCATTTGACTAATTGGTCACGGTGTGATCAGTGATATTTAACACCACTTTTGTTAAATAAATGGCTGGTGTCTATAACAATTGTAGTGGGTATCTAATTTGTGTCAGGTGGACGTTAAAATTAAACAAACAACCCATGTACCAGATAAATAGTGTAGGCAGTTTATAATGAAAAGAATGGCTTACTCTGGTGATAGTTTTGTTGTTTTTATTACAGGTACTTTTAGTCTGTTACAGCATGATGCTTGATGATTAGCTCATATAAATAATTATAACTCTGTACACCTTGGTTTGAGAATGGGTATTAGGTTATTATATGATCAGCTGGGTTGGGTTTCTCCGGAGTCATCGGGTACTGAGGGTATATATTGTTTATCTGGTGTAGCATTTTCTTTGTATCTTGGCACGTTTAAGTAGTTCCCCACATGACGTTTTCTATTGTCTACTACACGTTTAATAGCCTAGTACAGAGACCGAAAACATTACTTATAAATTATACAATTGTCTATTCAACTAGTATATTAAAAATAGATAAAAAGTGACTTGTTCTTTTTATGCTGATGGAAAAGATGGCTAGAATATATTGCTGCTACTAGTGCTAGGAATTAGGTATTGATCTCGTGGGATGAATATGATGTTGATCTATGGCAAGATATATAATGGTTTGATTGACGCTTGTGAGTTCAACAACTGCATTATGTGTGCATCTATAAGTATAATATAGATGTTTCTAATGTTATGGGGATCTTGATCCATGACGGTAAATGACAGGTTATTGGAACTGTGTATGTGTGTGTGTGTGTGTGTGTGTGTGTGTGTGTGTGTGTAATACTGAATATTATATACAACACCCAGGTATACAAGCATACACTTAGTGCCTTTCCATTCCGGCACATTTTTATCAACACTTAGTGTTTCCAAAGATATAATAGCTTATCATTACATCACATCACTGTCTCATTGTAATATGTTATGGAGGTGTTTCATCATTAAACAGAGGAAGAGACATCATTGTCAGGTAAAACTGAGCAGTTTCAGACAGGGTGTAGTCACATATGAAGTTTACAGATTAGTGAGAATCATTTGTTTAACTGCTGTCATAGTCTGTTTTGGCTAACCCAACGTCAATGTGAAATAGAAGTATATGTTTAAGCCATTTTTAGAAATGTGTTTGTTTTGGGTACATATATTAATACCTGCTCTAATACCCCAGAACCATGGTATGGCTATGAAATTGATTCAACCAAAGGTTTTCAATGCTACCTTATTATTTAATATGATCTGAAATTGGTTTTTGGGTTGGTTGATGGATCTACAAATATATATGTGTTGGCTTGTCTGTGTATGTGTGTGTGTGGGGGGGGGGTATAAGTGATGGGAAATTGCCTATTCCAAGGTTGTACCTTGGAGCATATGGTCAGTTGATAAGTTCATTTAGGATAGCTAGGCCAATCCAGTGAATTGCTGTACCCGCTATTTTGTTTTCATTTGTTCATTTTATCTTTTTTATAAAGCATGAAGTTAGTTAGCTAAAGCCATTTTTATCACTATATTTAAAAATTAGTATTTATTATTAATAACAGTGAATTCTCTTTCTGACTATTTTATAATTTAACGTCACTTTTACTGTGACTGATTTTACATCCATTGAACAAACATTGTTCATAAAAATCACCAATCATTACTGCCTACTGTTACTGCAGATATCTCTCAACAATATAATAGAAAGGAATCTGACACATTTGTATTGTGTGTTTCTCCAAATCTATCATTTGATTATAAATACATCTTGATCAGTATTTATATACTGAGATATTAAACTGAACTGAAGTCAACTGAACTTTTATATATCGATAGTAGAAATACATAGTAGCATAAAGATATTAGTATAGCATATATGGAGACTACTGTATAATTTTGGCCATAACAGTCTTAGTGTTGGTATTATATATAGATGTATCCTATTATTGGTCTGCTAATGGCTTGGTGTTAATTACTTTTCAGCTTCTTACACAGAATCATCGGATGAAGATGACGTCAATCCACGTGACAAGCAACAGGTGAGTGTTGAATAGGAGGTGAAGTTGGGTTTTTTGGTAAAGGTGCATCGATTATTGCACAATAAGTGTCCCAATCTGTCTGTTCGTGTGTTTGTGTGTGTGTGTGTGTATGCACTGAAAAATAATTTGTATAATTAAAAAATTGTGTTTAATCAGGAGAGCATTATTCTCAGCCTAAAGAATACTGTATGGCAATGTATTCTCTCAATCATCTGATGTGTTCCCTGTGTGTTTTCTCCAGAAAAACTCCAAAGGTTTTAATGACTTCTGTGTACGTAACATTGAACAGAATGCTTTTGGAAGACGTGAGATAGACATAGCCGAACAAGGTAAGCTACTAAATACATAAGGTTCACATTAGGTGCAATGTTTAATTTAAAATTAAGTTAGTGAGGACTGGAAGTTCTCCACTTTCCAAGCTCTAAAGATCCAACACAAAGGGATAGCATAGTATTTGTAACTTAAAATCCTCACATTCCGGGAACCAGTTGGGGCATGGAGTTGCACATATTAGGGGTCCAATACAAAATGGATGTGAGTGGGCCCTAGATTCAACTAATTTCAAACCGTGATGTATTTAGAATTCTCCTGTAGGTTGGGTTGTTAACTCATAGTGTGGTACAGGCCTCCAGATTATAAAAATAATAGAATCCTAGCATTATATATGGGATGGGGATATTTCATTTGATCATCTTTTTTCTTGTGAGAGTAAACTGACAAACATATAACCCAAGTTTGGCCCGTTGCTATCAGGATCTGTTTTCCTAAAGTTATCAACACAGATGTGTCATATGTAAAAGCCAAGGGTATCCAGAACTCCTTAAATGGTTGTCTTGCTCTGCCTTTTGGCTATAATAATGCTATATCCATCTGTGGATAATTGGAGTAAAATAACGACAGGTTAGAAATAGTTGCCAAATTTTATAAGGGTCATCTCCCTTAAAAAAACAGAAACCACATTTTATAGCTGATGACATCCTAATTCACCTTGTTACTAATAGAAAGCATCGCACTCTCCAGATATATTAGTTGTTTAATTATTTATGATGATTTGATGCCTGGGAATTGTAACTAGATTCTTAACAGCCAACAGAAACATTCATGTAAAGCAGAGATCATTGTTTTACTGAACTGCCATTTTATGTCCAGTCAGCATATTCTACCAACAAGTGGGTTATTGACCTATTATGTTTTTGAATATATATATATATATATATATATATATATATATCCCTAATCAAACAGTGTAGAAAAGAAATCTTTTCACACCAGTTTTATCATTATTTAACCATGTCAGCTTCCTTACAATTACTCTGCCCTACTTGTTCCATTAATTGTTTTATAGAAGTTCATATCATGTCATTGTTGTTGTTCTGGTGTATTGTGTTCTTCCCTTTGTTCATTGCCCTCTGTACATTCTTATGGGTTACTTCCGTTGCACAGATTAAATCCCACTGTGTACTTGTACGCTGTTTCCCATGAACATCTCTCGGTTCCCCACTGTCCTATGTTATCTACCTATGACCAGCACTGAGGGTTAACAAAATAATTTCTATCCTCAGCTGCTTTCTGTCTCTTGCCACCAGTACGTCCCTAGGTCCATTGTTATGTGTCTGTCTATTGGTCTAATGCTTGCCATTGGTAGCTAACTCTTGTCCTCTGCCCTTTCTGGTCTCTCTCTCTGTGTGTGTGTGTGCGCGCGCACACATTCCTCCCTGTTTATTTTTGCCATGCTTTCTACGCACAAGTTTTTGTATGTTATTTTTCCTGAATTTGCTGTATCCAGTTAATAATTTTGTGCAAAGAAGGCTGCAGCTGTTTTTATTGTAAATAATGATATTTCAGACAATTTGTAAATTAACTACATTTTCATAACCATTTTATAACCATACAGATAACTTAGTCCAGTCTAAATCGTGATGTGCAGATCATATCATCTACCCACATAAAAAAAGAGTTTTCAAAGTATGCTACTTTCTTATAAGTTATAGATAAGTAAATCAACCTGAATACATCACAGATGTGTGAATAAAGTAAAGTCAAATGCACACTTCTTGTTTATTGATTGGCATTACACAAGCTCATGTCATGATCCCAGTTTGAATCCTTGTGCTGAAGGAAAACGAAGTATTTCCTCACTCCATGGGTATCTCTTTCTAGGTTTTGAGGTAACTGATGAAACTTTCATATTTGTAAGGTTTTTTTCTTCGTCTTTTAAAAGCCTTTAATTTGTCTTATTAAAGATAAAGATGCACAAGGAACAGCAGAATAATTTATGGGAATTTATGGTGCTGGTGATGGCATGTTGGACGTGTTAGTGTGATCCAGTTTTCATGTGGTCAAAATGACTTGCTTTTCACTGATAGTCAGTCAATCTCAGAGGCATCGACACACATCAACAATATCCATGTGGTGTCTTGTATTTAACAAAATTTTATTCCAGTTTGTCTTATTAACAGCTCACTCACACACACACACACACACACTTTCTCCCTCCTTCTCACTCTGTCTCTTTCCCAACCACTTCTCACTCCTCTTCTCTTTGGGTCTCCTTCATCCAATAGATTATCTATGTAATGTAGATGGGATCCAATGGAGGTTTTTGTTTTCTTCTAATTAACCTGTATTTTGTAATTATCCTGTATTTCTAATTAACCTGTATTTTGTATGCTAGCAGCCTCATAATCGAACAGTTTTGTGTACATGTAGTTTGCATAAACTTAGGTTTTGATGTATTGGAATTCAGCTAGGATTCACCAATCTGCGTGGTACCTGTTTCCTCTTTTGATCAGCTGAGTCATGCCATAATTCAGATGTCACTTTTTGTCAATTGACGAACTATTATTCTGTCCAAGGACTGGGTTTGACCTACATCAATCTTCAATTTTTCCTTTTTCTGAAAGGACACCATACTCTGGGATTGTTTCCAAGACCTTCTAGATGAAGAATGCAGCAAATTCTCCAGTTTACAGAAACGTGGATCATCCAATATTGTTTTCTCTTGAAATACTCTAACTGGTTTTCTGGAAGAAGTCAAAATCTCCTGAACATCACTCTCACGTGGCTGGAAATGTGTTTCTTTATTAATTGTTTTGGGTATGTTGAGGTGCTTTGGGTGTTCCAAAATGGAAGGTAGGTGCTCCCCGCTTTGTTGTTTAACTGGGCGTTTATGCACCAATCTGGTATCTGAGTTAAATATGGTTCGTTTCTTTCTGACTGTGGGAAGTGTGTCAAATGTTACAGATCTAGTGACTGCTGGATGTTGTATGTCAGATGTTGTGGATTTAGTTATGGCTTTAGTTGTGTTGTTTGACACAGATGTGGCAGCTTCAGTTAGAAGCATCTCAACTTCAAGCCGTTTAACAGCTGTCCCGGATTTTGTAACTGCTGCAGATAATGTATCAGATGTAACAGATCTTATGACTGCTGTAGGTATTTTGTCAAATGTTTCCGATCTTGTGACTGGCACAGGTATTGTATCAGATGTCACAGGTCTCGTCACTGCTGTAGGCATTGTATCAGATCCAATAGATGCGGTAATTGCTCTTGGTGGGCTATCATCCTTGCCATCTGACCTCCCATATCTCCAATTCTGTAGCTTGTTCTGGCCTTTCACTGTGTAAGTCATTCTCACAACATCTCGATTTGCTTGAGCATTTTGCAGAGACTTCAGGAAAAATCTGTCATAGAAAGCATTCATCATTAGTCATTAAAAAAATCAATCTCTTCCGTATGGCTACATAATCGTGTGGAAACAAACTGTAACTTTGTGCAAGTCATTACTGATACCGTAGCAGGGTTAAAGTTGCTTAACTGTGGCTCATTTATTTTGATTAATAAATAACCGACCTGCTGAAAAAATAAATTAAATTTGCAGTGATATTTAGTTATAAATAATTGTTCAGTTGAGAGAATTAATAGAAGTTTAGTGCTGTATACATGTAATATTTGCTTATTATCTTTAGTAGTAGTCGTAGTAGTAGTGGTAGAGTAAAGTTATTAATGATACACTAAATCTTTGCAAGTGTATTTATTTTATCAATTTCTCTCAAATAAAAATCACCAGTAACTAAAGTTTGATATTTTCCTTGGACATTGTCATTCTTGAGCAAAGGAGGGCTCACAATAGAACCAGAATCAGAACGAACTCTTACCTGTCCAATCTGTGGTGCATTGGTAGGTCCTTGCCTCCCATGTAGAAAAAGTTGTGATACATTGCAAGGTGTCTGTGCTCCTTGACGAGTTGTTTTGGCAACAATGAAGTCCTGTTGGCACCGATGGCCTCCAGCTGCATCTCCTGCATTATCTGGCGGACAATAAATGCCTGTCTGTGTAGGTTGCCACTGCGGACAGTGGACGCCCTCTGGGATGAGAGCCGCCTTGTCTCCACCTCCAGTTTGTTCTCCTCAGTCACGTTTGTGTAGAGGAGAACGTTTCGCATCTGGTTTGACATGTTTTGTGGGAACCTCTTGAACTTTCTCAGATTATAGTTTGGCTGTATCCTGGGCTGCCGTGCCCAGACTGGTGCTTGCTGCATCCTGATCAATCCAAATGCTATTGTCCAGCACTCCTCATAACTTTCCACTTGGGCACATTGTTTATAATGAACACAGCTCTGGTCTATCAGTGGCTCAAGGTAGGTGGTGAGCTCTAGATGCTGCTTTATTTTCAGTTTGTGTGTCTTTTTTCCTATTAGCCCAGCATGCCTGTTGTTACTATTATCAACACTGGTGGGTATTTGTTCTATCAAACTGGTCTGTGACAGTTAGGCACCACAGTAATGTTTGGGTACTGCAATAAAATATGCTGTTCCAGAGCTCTTAAATTCTGTCAGATAACCTTTCCATGCCACCACTCAACTTCAGTGTGTGTATGTGTTAACTCTCCTTTACTGGGTTTTGTGTCATTTGTTTGCTCTTACATTGTGCATTTTCAATGGCTTGTATTTAACCTTAGAAAAAAATACCACCATTACCTGTGTCTGTGTTCCTTTATAACTTGTAAAGACCATTCTGATCCATACGCAGAACTGGTAATCACTTCGCGGTGAGTTCTTAACATAATGCATTGATCATCAGGAATATGAGCAATAGATGACTTTGGGCTGTCATTGTAGGTGCCATAATAGAGAGCTCTTCTATGTATAGAGGAATATGCCTTGTGCTGCTTTGATCACTACTTATTCAATGTGTGTTTCATTTGATATAATTTGTTGACCAGTCTGTGCTAGGTTATGTTTGTTTGTTTGTTTTTTCTGATAGAATTAATTGTAATGACCCCACGTAAGCTTTGTGTGAATTTCTTTACACCACAGAATGCTTCTCTAGCTGATAAATATAAAAAATAGCACCCTTGGAGAAGGTTGACCTACTAAATATGCAGCCAATGTTACCTGAGATTATGCCCATTTTGCTACTGCCGTGTTGTTTGGCTCTCATCAGTGCCAGCTCATCTTGGATTTTTTCTACCTGTTGATGTTGTTGTTTATCCTGTTCCTGGTAAACAATTCGTTTTGTGTGTTTGCAAACTGAAAGAAGTAAATACTTGATACTTGTATTTGTTTCTATTACTTAAGATGCCTAGAGCCAGTGGCCTCTTTTCCTTGGCCATAGATCAGCTTTTTGCTACATCTCAATCTCATTCCACACGGCTGATGGCACAAATATTCGTGAGGGTTGTAGATAGGCAGTCATCATCCTACCTACTGCCAGTGGCTTGTATTCATTATTTACACAACAGATGGCTTAGTAATGTGGTGTCCTAGTTTAGTAAAGTAGCTGGGACTAATAGGCTTAATAATTGTATCATCTGAATCCTGAAGGTAGTTATAGTTCAGATAGTGATATACGGGAATGATTAGTCTGGCCATTCAGGTTCATGTTGCCAAAACATTTAATCTATTAGACACACTGTTTTATGTGCTTTGCAATAACGCAATATTTATCTTTATATTACTTGTGTTTGTCGGATGTTTCCCTCCGGAATCAGGGGGGAAAATGCTAGTTTGAGTGTTGTTATTTTTGACACTGAAAACATGTCTGTCACATAACAAATGTGATAATTTATACTTCTGATGGGTGACGATTTGCTGCAGAAATCAATGGCTGTTTGCCACTTATTGTCATTTCCTCATTGTTATCATGAGCTGTGTGTGTGTGTGTGTGTGTGTGTGTGTGTGTGTGTGTTGCATTATACATGTATACAGGTAATGGTGTATCTAATAATATCCTCAGTAATTTAATGCCTGCCATATAATATTAGTTGTTTTCCTGTTACAGAGATGCCAGGTCTGATGGCACTGCGTAGACGTGCCCAGGGAGACAATCCACTCGCTGGAGCTAAGATAGTTGGATGTACTCATATTACTGCACAAACAGCTGTAAGTTTATGAGAGGTTTTCTTCATCATTAACTTTATTTTAAAAGTGTAATGTAATATAGTGTTGGGTTGCATGAGATTCTATTAGTGTCTGCAGGTTATTAAATGAATATATGGTAAAGCTAAATTCAGTGTAAAAATAGTCCTGTTTTTATAATGTGCTTCACTTCGGGGAATATTTAAAGAAGCTATGTGTTTGTTTATTCCTCACGTTTAACTAATCGGCATATTGACTGAATGGCTTTCAGCTTTACACAAACAGGGAGGTTTATAAATGTATCAATGGCTGTAATCATATTTAGAATGAAAGCTAGCCACAATCAAGGTTTGTTCCCTGCTCAATTGATAGATTAAAGTATCCATATTTCTTGCTATCTTGAAAAGTATTTTACTTTATGTTACTACAGAGGCCATTGTTTGAGTTAATGACAATTGCCATTTGAATATTTTTATTTGACTGTATATAGTTATAGTATTCAATCATTGCAATGCAATCTTTATGATGAAAGTTATGCAGTCACTAAGTAGGGTTGTAAGGATCCATTATTTAAAATGAAAGGTTCAAGAATTATTAAAGAAATTCCTCCCTTTCCCCCCCCCCCCAGATTAACTACAGTAGTTATTACTTAAGCAGAAGATAATACTAGATATGTTTAGCATACTGACAACTACAACCGTTTTCTGTGATCATCATCCGTTAACAAGACATCAGCATCAAGGGTCTCCCAGTAGACGTCAGTTAATTCTTGTTGCCTTAAAGTTCAACCATATCCATATTACTTTCCTAATAATCCTTTTGTTATTGATTTCCAGGTTCTGTTGGAGACACTGCGTGCTCTTGGTGCGCAGGTCAGGTGGGCTGCGTGTAACATCTATTCAACACAGGTATGGTTACATATAAAATGACGTTAGGTCTAATACCTATATCAGTACTCATTACTAGGCTGGTTATGCTCTACCAGTGCCTGTAGACTGAACAAGGTACATCACATTAATGATCCTAATTAGTCAGTGTCAAGGTCCCAAATGTTCATTAGCACATGAGAGCCGTTAAACATTAATAGAATGACTTGATCTATCTGTATGTTCAGGGTATACTTTTTTAATCAGTTTGACACTTTCAATGTGTGTAGGTCTTACAAGTTCCTGCTGGGTTTTTTCCCTCTCTTTGACCTCAAGTGTCTTATCTGATGTTATATCCTGATCCAATGAGAAAATATCCATAAAGAACTGCTGATGGAGTTGTTAACAATTTTAAGAAGAGATTTATCTAAACAAGACAAATCTTTATGGCATGTTGGCATGGAAATCACTTGTTATATTGAACCAAAAATATTTTCAGCTGCCTATACTTCTGCGATTATTTTGGTTCCTGCAGGTTGTTAACAATTCCACATACCACTTACAATATTTGCTATGTGCTTTATGTCTGAGTAAATATGTTACCTCTTTAATTAACACCCCGTTAATTAAAGAGGTAACATATTTACCCCACACAAGATGATATGAAGACTGGTCCCTTAGGTATGGTAACTGGAGCAACTACCCCAAGACCCATAGTTCTAGAAGCCCCAAAGGGCCAAGCACTAAACCCATGACTTGATTAATTTAATTATTTAACAGTGTGTGCATGTCTCTCTGTGTGTGTGTGTGTGTGTGTGTGTACATGCACACATGTGCGTCCTCACAGTGGCAAATTTGACTTGATTCCAGCACACTCTTAATGATGATACTGTTATGACGTGAAAATAATACAGTATTGTATAAAACATTTCAACTAATTGATCATTCTCTATTGGACACTATTGTTCTAAAAATTATTATTTGTCATTATTGGATGATTTCATACAAATTCATATTTTTTTACTGTTAAGGGTTTTGCTTGCTTCATGTCACACTGAAACAGACCTTTACAATCCACAAACAGACGATTGTATCATCTGGCAAGCCACATTATTACCAAATGTCAGTCACTGTCTCACATAATGTGTGACATTAGCTAATTATTACAGTATGATAACTGAGTGATTTCCTAGTAATACTGTACGATGTGATTCTTTAACAACATCTATTTTATTGCTGTGGTGTTGTCCTAGTTATATGTTGTTAGCCATTTTACTTCACAGGTAAATTGTGAGTCAGGTAGATGATTAAATTGTGAGTCAGGAAGCTGATGGTTTGATTAATTAATACATGCAAAAAGGCTTTATATTTGTAATGTATCCCACTTGTTTCTAATTAGTTTGGGCTGTGCCTTTGGGTGTTTCGCTTGTACATTGAAAATATTTTGTGGTCCATTTCATCAAGTTAAAATTGACAGATAAATTCTTACATTTTCTGGTAATAAAGTATTTTACTTACTATGTACATTTCTTTAGCATTCTTGGTAAACCGCCAGCTCTTAGGATTGAATCCCAACATTGCCTGTGTTATTGGGTTGTTTCATCCATCAGTAAATGCTTCTGTCTCATCCATCATCTTGGTTATCTAGGGTCATGTGCCCAAGGTATGACCAGCAGGAAAGTTAAACAGATCACTCACTGGTAAATAAGTGTGGTATAACACACACACACATACACACACACACACACACACACAGACACAACCTATATGGTAAAAATACTCTGTTGTAATCATATTTAATTTACTAGTGCGTAGTGCTGGCACGTAATGGTATAGTGGCACATAAGGGTTAGAAGTTGGACTTGACCAGGTCACTGATATCACGCTGTGTTAAACAGCAGCCAACATCGGCGCCGCTCTCAGCAGTATTCTGGCTTTGATGCCTCCAGCAGCACCATGTCTTGACCCATTAGTGGCCAGGACGGCGTCAGCTAATTAGCGCCAACTCCATGGTATATACAAGTTGGAAGGTGTTGTCCCTGTGAGAGAATGGGATATAATCAATAACTAACACCGGGATCTATTGTTGCCGATACTTCATGGAGAACATTTAAGGAAGAAAGTGACTAATATTGTCAGGAATAGTATTCGTTGACTCACAGGAGGAGTTGTGTGATTATTGATAATCATTCTCTGGGTGTAAAGTTCATTGTGCTGGAAGGCAGCCATCAATTAAGCTTGCGATGTCAATAGGACATAATTCTCCCTAATGTTGTCTAATAATTACTGACTAAATTAGATTAAGATAGCATTGTAGCAATGTGCCACTGTCTCACTAGGCTTTAGTTGCTCACTCACTCATTCACATAGCATTTTATCACTTTAAGCTGTTCTTTATAATCAATTGCCTACCTGGTTATAAATCATATACCAGTAAAAGAATAAGCCCATACTGAGAGAGAATTATCATTTTAAGTCACTTTTTATTATCAATGTGAAGTCTGGCTAGACTGTGTAGTGTTCAAATGATAAGAGCAGCTGATTAGTGGATTCAAAATAGAGAAAATCTGGTTTTAAGCCTTCACTGAGCCATCATATTTTGCCGAAATTATTTGCATTTTCTATTTGGATGTTTGAGGTAATAATTCTCAGAAATACTGATCAGAAGATAATACTATTACAGAAGAAAAAAAACTTCATCAGAATGAAACTGAGAAAAATTAAAACAAATAGCATCCATTCTTTATTTCAAAGCTGAACCTGTGTTATTCAGGGTTCCTGTGCGTCTTGGAAAACCTGGAAAATAACAAATTAATTTTCCAGGTCCTGGAAATGTCTTTGAATTTTGCTAATTCAAAATATTATGCCTGTAGAAGAAGATTTTCATTGTAGAAGAAAAGGAGTTGATATCCTATGTCAGCTAAAATTTAAATAAAAGTGGGTCAGATCAGACATCTAGAAAGGGTGAGGAAGAGAATGTACCATAAAAATGTCAATAATTGATCATAAATTGAATAAATATGATATGCCTTTTCACACATATTTTTATTTGTTACCTTTAATTCTTGTATACTTTGTCCTGGAACATGGTAATTTTGTCCTGGAAATTTCCTGGAAAATAATATCCCTGGCACATCGTCTTAATATTCATTGAATAAGACTTAAATGGGGCTTTTTGCAGGTGATCACAAACTCCTACCTGTATTTGTGAGATATGTTTCAGGTGTGGCCAGGACTAAAGCTAAATAATTCAACTCAAGCTCACTCTCTACCTCTGCATGATTAAATTATAACTTTTTTTATGATGGGTGTATCACATGGTACAGCATAATCTTTGTTATCAGTTTATTTTCTCAGTGTGTCTGTGAGGAATTCACGTTCACCATCTGATATTTTGTTTTCCTCATCAAGAACTCCTGCCACTTGCTTTCTGGATCAAACTCACAGGTAAACTTGCATAAAATAGCTCCGATGCTGAAGTTGCTTTCCTGACTGATATGACCCACTGGTCCTGACTATATCACCGTCAACTAATCCATCATTTTAGATTGTGAAGTAGCTTTGGCTCAAGTTCCCCAATTGAGATCATAACTCCATTCAGCATTTCCTAAATAATCTTGCCAATACATGTATCCAGAAAATGAACTGATTGGTGGGTGTTTGGTTAATTTTAATCAGTTAGAATTTTTTATTATAATTACATGCCATTTAAGTTGAACAAAGCACCCCAGTAGTACAGTGTTTAGAGCATTGTTTACCTGCAGATTTTGTTATTGATTCCACCTCATACATTTGTTTGTGGATTGTTATTCCCCTCGGGGGGATATTCTAAGTGTTACCACTGCTGAGGCTAAAAACAAATCAAACAACTCTTAATTTGAACTTCTGTTTAAATCAGAATTATTTTCTTGCACATCCACAATAAGTACATACTCATATCCTGCATATGGCTTTATAGCAACTTAAATAATTCAGACTATATGACTGTGGGGTTAGAGATAGGTTGGCTTAACTCTGCATTGTGCATGTGTGTGCATGTGAGTGTGTGTGCTTGCATGCACACACACATGTATGTGCACAGCAACAACTCCCAATTATTATGAAAATGGCTCATCTTCACGATCTCCATGATTAAACAGATATACATCAGGCTAGGTTTTTGTGTCATCACCACACCATTTTCTTCCATCAGATTTTTTATAAGCTCCATTAGTGTTTCCTAGATGATGGCAACATTAGGCAATCTGTATGACAAAATTAACTTCGCTCACCGTACATTTTCCACATCTGTTCTGAGTGCTCTTGGGATGAGAATATTAATTACAATATCTGATTTTACTGTCGTCATATTTTTACCTGTATTTCTCTGATTCACCGTATGGATGGCTGTATTGTATATCCAGAATATCCTTCCCCTTAACATTGTGATGTTAGAGTAATAGTGATTGGACTATTATTTTAATTTAACATAAGCCTGATATAATATGTACTTGTCATCTTCGTAGATAACAAATAGCTGGTCTGTATAAGCAGACATTACTTTGTGTGTGAAATTGTTCAAGTGGGTGGATGACAGAGAAAACCATTGCTGGATGTGATGCCCATAAACTAAACCAACATGACAAAAACCATTCTGGCTTAATCATGTTAACATCAGATCCTACATTATGGGGGAGTAATGATTGACATTTGATATTTGTTTTGATTTGTTATGATATTAATACTGGTGATTTAAGCAAATTCAGATCATTTGTTTTAAAACAAAAAAATTTAAACATTGGCTTTTGTGTATTTGATATGAGATGCTTTTGTAAAAGCTAGCCAGATTTAACTGCAAAAAACACGGGGAATGGTTTTAAGACATTATAAGACGAATTTAGCAGGAAAATTACAACAGTGGTAAAAATTATTGGTTGTTATAGCTGATGATTTTAACTTTTGTTCGAGTTTGTGTTTTGTTTAAACCAGTGTAGTTCATATGTGCATGTGTTGTATTAATATCACAAACCCATTTAATATAGTTGTGTTGTCTGAAGCAAATGATTTTGTCATTGATTTCATCAGAGTATTGCCATCCGGGCATCATCTACACATTGGCCACATCAGGTAGTTCAGAGGTTGCCATGGTAGCAAAATGCGTCTATTTCCCGTTTTTTGATTAGGTAGTTGTTGGTCATGTGATTGTGACCAGTTGTGGTATTCACTCACGAGATATTGATTTCTTTGCCTTGGATCAGTTCACAGAGTTCAGAGGAAGAGATTGCTTCTGTCAGTTGGCAGTATTCACTTTTGCTAGTTACGGTGTTCCAGTATCACAGAGATTAGGGCATCATGCTTCAAACTTCCAGGATGTGGAGTTTGAATATAGCCCATACCTGTGTTTGTGTGATATTTCCCCAGTGAGTTGTCCTTTGATTATATGTCCCACATGTGACCAGTCTAAACAAACCAATTAACCAATCATTTGGTCTTCACAGTAAAAATTATTTGGTGCAGACATCTGTGGTGGGATGAACATGGGTTAATACCATTAAATATGTTTCTTGTTTTTGCATGTGCATATAGTTATGTGCATGTATGTGCACATCGTATTATTTAATCCATCCACACTTGATTGCAAAGAACTGGTCATTGCAAGAATATCATGCTATTTACTATATCTCATCAGTATATTAATTAATCTTGTTGACACTATTCTCTAATGGACATCCCACAGAATGAAGTGGCAGCAGCTTTAGCTGAAGCAGACTTCCCTGTGTTTGCTTGGAAAGGTGAATCTGAAGAGGACTTCTGGTGGTGTATAGAAAAATGCATATCATCTGACAGCTGGCAGCCAAATATGGTATGTAGTGAATGGTACAATATGTATGGTTTACGGTGTTGTTTTTCATTCAAACCCTCATTCGCCATCACCTGCCTTAATAGACCATGAGCCCAACTGACCACTACAGTTGTCCATCAATGGCTGTCTTTGCCCATAGATATTAGTATTTGTCTTAAGCGTCTAGTGATTGCCTGATCCAATACCAAGGCTGGTTTCTTAACTAAGTTTTGCTCTGTGTTATACAGTACAGCCTGTCTCCGTGACTGCTTATCTTCAAAGACCAATTGCTGAAAGAACATTTCCCAGGCTCCCTTTATTGACTTTTCTTGAGTGACTGCCCATTATTCATGACCAATGGTAATTGGTTGGTCTATCATTAACACTAAGCAGTTATTTTTGTTTAATGTAAAGATTCTTGATGATGGTGGAGATGCGACTCATCTGATGTTAAAGAAGTATCCAGCCATGTTTAAGATGGTAAAGGGTATAGTCGAGGAGAGTGTGACAGGTGTTCATCGTCTGTATCAGCTCTCAAAGGCTGGCAAGCTCAGCGTACCAGCAATGAATGTCAACGATTGTGTGACAAAGGTGAGTACAAACAGTGATGTTCATTATGCTGAATTTATTGCAAAAACTGTAGAGACATGTCACAAGATTGGACTGGGTGTAACATGTTATTAATTATCTTTAATGTGAATGTGTGTTTTGTCATGTTAAATTATGTTTTTATTTAGACATATCATAGTTTCTCAAACATCAATCATTGTCACCACCAATCAGGGTGATAATTGCAATTAAGAAACTACATAATGTGCCATGGGGGGATTATATTAAATATGAGTATTGTTCAAATGATCATAATAGATCAGTTTAAGCACTTAATATTCTTAGAACAATCATTAAATGGTTTATTTATCAATAAAACACTGGTATAATACAAAAATAATTATGTCACAACATATTCTTGATTTTGTGTATGCTTGCACATGCACACACACACACACACACAGTTATTAGCACTGTAGAGTCATATACATAACTGTAGAGTTCAGAGGTAAAAAACACTCATCAACATATATTATGAAATAATATTAGAGTGATGCAAATGTTGACATACATTACTATACATCATTTTATAGTATAAATTGAAATATTTGTTTTTTGAGACTTCTATAACATATTTTTTTCCAGACTAAATTTGACAACTTATATAGTTGTAGGGAATCAATCCTGGATGCGTAAGTAAACTTTTTCAGCCCTATTTGAAAAGTACTACTGTGCAAGTAAATTAGAAAATGACTGGCCACTGTTTTATTTTTATTCTTTTCTTTGTAGCTATGACAACCTATCTGTTCTGTGTGTTTGTGTGTGTGTGTGTGTGTGTGTGTGTGTGTGTGTGTGTGTTGGATGTGTGTACACACACTGAGTGATGCTGACATATCATTGATTGTATATAAACGTTTATAGATTGAAGAGGACAACTGATATAATGTTTGGTGGCAAACAGGTCGTGATATGTGGCTATGGCGAGGTAATTATATTTGTTATGTACCATCAACCTCTAACATAAGGCCTTTCTAGACAAATCTGGTTATTGAATGAAGCATCCATTATATTTTTAATGTCTAAAATCCTTATTCCCTGTATCACTCTGAATATTATTATGGCTAATAATTGGCCCCTCACATTAGATGTATCGACAGTGAAAGATGCAACTTGTTCTTCTATGGTAATGACTCTTTTATAAAAACAAGAGTAAATGATTTCATCAATTTTGCCAAAAACATTCTAAAAAAAGTCTAAATATTGATTTTATGCGTGGAATCAGGCAGAAATATCAGTGATTAATTCAGTAAAACAGTTAAATTTCGTTGGTTAAGTAACCCAGATGTTGTGTGACCTGATTCAGTAAATTCACATGGACATGTCATCTGAAAAATTACAGGTTGACATGAAATGGCCAAAACAAACAGGTGATTGGTTGATACAAATAGCCACTGAGTTCACCGAGTCGAAGATTTATTGTGGATTTTTATGGTGTCATCCAATTAGTATGCACTGCCATTTTGTTATATTGATCCAGTTCTATGTCTAGATAATCTTCCTGTCATTTTCATATTGTCAGGTCGGAAAAGGATGTTGTGAGGCCCTAAAGGGCATGGGAGCTGTTGTCATGGTGACAGAAATTGATCCAATCTGTGCGCTTCAAGCTTGGTTAGTTTGTTTAATTGAAAACTCAGTATAATAATCTGGATTGAAAACACCTGCAGTACAGATACCTTTTAGCCTTTATTAATATATACATATGTTGAGACAAATGACTCGGGAATTATGTCTCTACCAAGATTTCACAGTTGTTCTGTTTGAAACATACTTCTATTCATATTTTAATGTGTGTTACATTCTTTTGCATATTTACAATAAGATTAACTAGTTTTGCTAAATAGTGGATGACGGTTTCCATACATTTACTGCATATTGTATTTAACCTGTTTTTTAATGGTATTTTCAGTATGGATGGTTTCCGTGTTGTGAAACTGAACGAAGTTGTCAAAAATGTTGATGTTGTCATCACTTGTACTGGTATGAGATACTATCCTGTTACAGATAATAAAAAAGCCATTAACAAAACAGAAAAATTGATTTCATGATAAGCTATTAAATATATGTAGAGCAGAAAATATTTTCAATGTATAGATTGACTGTGTAATGTTTTAGATCACCTATTCATTGTTTTTAAACAGCATGAGTTATTTAGTCATTGTGATGACATATTATTCCGTAGGTATTTGGCTAAGAAATATCTATTCCTTGTTTCTCCAGGTAACAAGAATGTTGTAACAAGGGAGCATATGGACAAGATGAAGAATGGCTGTATTGTGTGCAACATGGGCCATTCTAACACTGAGATAGATGTTGTATGTAAAATATTATTAATAACTCTTCTATAATAAATTGCACGATGTAATTAGTTCACCTCCTAAAATTATTTGGTTTTGGTGAAATTATGACAAAACATTTACATACAAGTTTAAATTATATTTTTGTAGCTTTCCCCATAAATATCTGCTGAGGGATCCCACTGTTTCTAAGCTTGTTAGAAATATTGGAAATTGCATATCTTTATACATATTGGACAAATTGTGAATATCAAATTTTAGTTTTTTTCTTAAAATTATGCTTTATTGGTATGAAATTCCAGTTAGCGAATAAATAAGCGGATAACCTTTAATTTTGATGGAAACATCCAAATTAAATACAGTTCGCTCGTCAAAATTCCCAGGGCGATTATAGTGGGGATAAGCCTATATTAGGGGGTGGGCGTTTGCACGAATGTTCGCTCATAAATTTACCAGGCATTTTTTAGCCTATTTTGAGCAAGACATTTAGTGATATTTAGCCTGAGGTATGGAGTGGGTATTTTGACAGGCGAACTTGGTAACAGTTTCAGTTGCCTAATAATAAGTTGCGCCACCACTAAACATTTATCACCTTTTCTCCAACAGAACAGCCTCCGTACACCTGACTTGACATGGGAGAGAGTTCGCAGCCAGGTGGATCATATCATATGGCCAGATGGCAAAAGAATCATTCTACTGGCTGAGGTAACCAACACACATTATGGTTATAATAGTAAAGTAGATGTGGCAGCTCCCATTTTCATGTTCATTTTGGTCTAAAACATTAATAGTTCACATTTATTGGTTCAAAATTCCATTTGATGTTCAGTGGACAAACTGGTCCTGTGTTCCTCACATGGTCTGTGGCTGCCACCATTATAATAATGGGCCTCTTCTGCAGTGTCCAAGAAGAATTTCACCTGTAGGAAGTATTTTCTCATTTGGATGTTGTTTAGCATTTACCGAAGAATGTGAGCTATGGGCCATCAAGAAGAATTGTTTCCAACTGGATGTTTAATTTATTTAAAATAACCTTTATAATACCAGTTTATGTCTTCATAGTTGTTCTTGGAAAGTCACGTTATACTTGGTTTGGTTGTTGTATATGACTTTCTAATCTGTGATTCATCTAATACTGGTTGAGTGATTGATATCAATATTTTATAGACAGAAGATTCCCATCAGATATTGTAAATACAAATGTGATTATATATGATGGTTCTTTATTTCAGGGACGGTTGGTTAACTTAAGCTGTTCCAGCATACCATCGTTTGTTGTCTCCATCACAGCAGCAACACAAGCATTGGCACTGATTGAGATGTATAATGCACCAAATGGTCGATATAAACAGGATGTCTATCTGCTTCCTAAAAAGATGGGTAAGTCATCATGCCAACATGCTCAGCCAGATAAATGTGTCCACATATGCACACAAATACATGCACACACACACACAAATACCATTTGATGTATTCTGTTATGTTAATGCAGCACACTTAGAGTATAAAGTTAGTTTTGAATTCTATTCACTGAATAGTTGTCCAAATGAGGAAGTATTGTCTATTTGTTTTCTTTGCATTTTTACACCCTGTTGAAACATGTACACAACATCAGGTTTTTTTATTACTGCAGACGAGTATGTTGCCAGCTTACATCTGCCTGCTTTTGATGCTCATCTGACAGAGCTGAGTGATGAACAAGCTAAATATCTTGGCTTAAATAAAGCCGGACCATTTAAACCTAACTATTACAGGTAAAAAGATTATATTGACCAGGATCATGTGAATATTTGGGTTTATCTAATGTATTACATACACTCCCAGACTTAGTTAATATGACACCACTTCTCAGATAACTCGCACTCTGATAAAAAATATGATCTGTGTAAAGTGCAGTATTACTATGCCATCTTAAATGTGCATCGAAGTGAACTCAGTGTGAAGACTAATGTTAAAATTAAAAATCATTTACATATACACAAAAGAAATAAAAATGATGATGAAATCAAATGTAGTACTACTTTAAATATACCAATCCCTAAAAGTTAATTATCATAGCACTGTGTTGTATTCTATGTTGTTTTGTACAAAACAGTTGTTACTGTATGTCTGTTTTTTATCAGTGAGAGAGACCTGTTTGTTCCCTTCTTTTAAATGATTCAATTATTATATTAATTATTTTGTTTTCTGTATTATAGGTATTAATTGCTGTCACCAGTTGGCCCAAAGCTACTATCAACGGTCACAGATAGCCAAAGGTAATTTCATCAAAAGAGACAGCTAGTATTGTACAGTAATGAACAGAAGCTACTTCAGGGCCATCGTATTGGATTTTCAGCATCCTTCAGATATTTCTTAAGTACAGGAGTTCTGTGTTGTGCTTCTCCAAAAATACATGATGCGTGATCTCGTGTTGACAAATAATATTGTGCCAGTTTGTGTTTAATACTGCTGTTGCGCTTTGGTTAGTTGAATTATCAACCAGTGCTGCATCTTTTCATTGCATTTGTGTATTATATATGTAACATTGTTTGGTAGCGTATGTTCTACAATATTACTGTACATGGTACATAGACCCAACATGTAATGTGATGAATGCAATTGATGTGTAATATTGTCGCATTTATTAACATCTGATTATTTGCTTTCTCTTTTGCAGTAAGTCGGCGTTAATTAAATCGGCCTTGTTTGTACTTTGTCTGGTAATATTCTGTCTTTATTGTCAACCCATGTGCCACGAGTTACTAGAAATCATTGGACTCTCATTGCTGTGGCACAGTTATTTCTAAAATGATCAGTCTGTAATCTTGCCATTTAAAAGCATTCTGTAGTGTGTTGTGCTTGCATCATGAAGTTTCTACGCAAACTGCCCATGGGAATAGCTAGTACATAATTAAGTGATATCTTGGTCTTGTTCGTTAAGTAAATAATTTCTGTTGCACTGCAGTGGCCAATTGTCTTGTTAAGTTGATCACGAGATCTGACTAGCTTCTTACCGAATTTGTGTATGGAGCTTTTATGGGCTTTTGAGCTTGTTCCAGTTTTGAAAGATGCACAGGTGACAAGATCGGATTAGTGCATAACATGTCAAGTTCGGGGTGGATATGCATAAATTAGACTTAACTCGCAGCTAAAATACTTGATGACCTCTGGTTTCTTTTTAATCGGTCTCCTATGACCACTAAAGAAGTAACATATTTGTGACACTATGCAACAATTTATTGTGATGGCAGTCCAGATGGTGCCGTTTAGTGCTTTGTGACCAGCTAAGTTGATGTGGCTGCGTAAAGGTATCGAATTTCTGCTGAAGTGCTGTTTATAGGCAATTTGATATGGTGTACACCAGTGTAATATTATACTTCCAATGGCAGGATGAGGAATGCATTTTGATTTCTTGAAAACCTCCACTACTGGTATTTGATACAATTTGTATATTGTTTCTCATAGATCTGGGAAGATAAGCTACTGTACTCTTTAAAAAATCTCTTAATGTTATTATCTAGGACATCAGGGATCTGTCGTGAAGCAGTAGCATTTGTTTTGCTCCACTCTACCAATATGTATATGTACAATAATTCACCATGCTAGATATATTCCCAGTTATATATTGTGTATATAAATCTGGCTTCATGAAGATATACATTTGATGATAATGATGTTATTTCTGATTTGTTCTGTTGATACATTTGTGTATCCAAGTTGACCCTGAATTTGTGACCTGGTAAGAGCATCGTAGAGTGATAAGTTTGAGTAATTCTACTGCAACTTTCTACTCCAGCTTACAGTATAAAGAAAACGTCTTTTGTCTTTAGCAGTAATACATTCCACGGAGCTATATTTCTTATTTTAATAATGACACCATCAGTCAAATCTGATACATACACAACAGGTTTGTGTAGATTGGTTGCTAGATCGCACACTGCTGTACAACTAATGCATAGGTAATCGAAATTGGTAGTACTGCCACACCCAAGAGTTAACCCAGCAAATGTTGTACCATGATGCCAATAGAGGGTACCAATGAACTAGATTGGTCTCTTGTACATTAAGATCGTTTTTATATAATTTCACTTGTATTGTGTCAAATGGTGTGTTTGTTTGTTATGCTTAAAAATTCATATTCCTTAATTGATTCATCTTTGATTGATAATATTTTGAAACTACTTCACTCTGTAACCCCATGGCAAATAAGAAGTATTGCCGATATGCATATCACAGTAGAGCATATTTGAGTGTGTGTGTGTTTGTATATACAGTAACTTGAACTGATGAATTATTGCATGTAATGACACTGTCATGAAAAGTACCGCAGACTGACTATAAGTAATTGTGTAACAAATGAGACAGGACAAGTAACACTAAATATGGTGTGTTGTTAGAATTTGAACTGTAGCAAAAATGTAATGTTCATTTTGCAGAAATCATTATGACTGAAGCAATAAATACTGTCAACAAACAATGGACCTATTTATTCTTATGATGTACATACAGCCTGGAAATGGTGTACCACCAAAACTGCTTCAAATTCAGTAATAATCAACATTTAATCCACATGTAGCTTACATTAGTAGTTTACAGATAATAATTATGGTTTTATCATATTGTAATGATAAAAATACATATACGTTTACTTTATTCTTCACCAAATTATTTACATCAAAATTCAGGAGGATTAAATGCACATAAATCAAAGTACTTCGTAATAAACAAGTCCATATGATTGGCATCATTTAATGGCTAAAAGTAATTAACCAGATCTAATCAAATCAATCGACTTCTATATCAATAGATACACAATTCATCTAATTCAGCAGTCACATCGACTGTTGAATCACCTTCACAGGGGCTACCATAAAGTATTCCAATAAATACCATCTTGCTCATCTTCCAGTCTGAACATCTAAATGAGCAGCACTTTTTGAATAGTGTAGCAACTCATCTGGTGATACGTTACCACCAGTTATAACCACAACCACCTTTTTGTCATCAACATTTGGTACTTTACCAAACAGTAAGGCAGCAAATGCTGCAGCTCCAGATGGTTCTACCACTAGTCCGGTATGGTACAGACACATCATTGAGGACAGTATCTCTGGATCAGTGACAAGCAGGATGTCGTCGACGTACATTTTACAGTGGTTGTAGCAAATGGCACCTGATAAGGAAACAAAAAAGATGAATAACAATAAATCTATAGGTCCGCATTGATGATAATGATGATGATTGATGTTTTAAGGCCACTTTTGTGCACATGGTAGGCTAAATGGGCCGAACAACCTCCAAAGGTAATGAAGCAAAGTCAAAGATGAAACACCCAAGATTTAACCACAGATGATAGTGATCTGGTCCAACATGCCAACGCCCAACCACGGAGGCGCATTGAAGTCACTGTCATTATATGGGATATACCAGTATACATTAGTGAGTAAACACTGTAGTGCAAATGTTGTACTATGCAGTCACATTAAAGGGTCATCTATATTTATTACACATTTTTCAATTTTTCAAACTGTAAGCTAGAAGAGGGTTATTAATAATCTTAATTTTGTAGCTCACTAAAATTAGCATTTTTGATACAAGAAAGGATTAAAAGAAACTTTACTCTGTATTCTGCAGTAAATATTGAAAATTCTGAGCAACGTCTTCCCAATTTCTACTATTTCACACACATCCCTAGCCACCCATAACTTGAATCCCACAAGTTCACTAACCAGCAAACGGTGGAGAGAGCCCTGCTGCAACTGATTTCACTGGCCTTTCAATGGGGTGACCAGCTTTAAAACTCTCATACATGGTGCAAGCTAGTGAAAAGAAAGTGAAAGAGTGTTTAATTACAAATAGCACATATTCATTCGTACAGAGATTTGCTTCAATCTGTTGGCAAAAACCTACATCCCTCAGGCTCCACACCATAAATACGGCACTTCTCGCGACCAGACAGTCTGATGGCTGCAGCTATTCCAGACAAGACGCCGCCTCCCCCACAACTAACAAGAACAATATCAGGTTCTGGAAGTTCCTCCAAGATTTCCAAACCAATTCTGCAAACCAAAGTATGTTAATTTTTATATCCAACAATGGCAGGGCACCTCAGTATCTGAGTTAACTTTTGTCCATTAGTAAGTCAACCGGAAACTTGTGTTATCCAGTCAGATATCTGTATCTCAGCTCAAGTTATATGGTGATTGTGCTTTTAGCATAGATGTCCTCACTTGGTGGAATAGTTTGCTGGCATATGCTAGAAATTTGTCACCTTGAAAAGCTTAAATCTATTCCAAAACTCACCTGTTCAAGGTTCCTTTCACTGGTGAATAATATTGATTTTTCAACATTTATAACTGGATTTTAAATTCATGTTATTGGAGTATCACTACACAGCACCTTTGATTGACTCCTACTGCTAAAGTGCTTTCAAATCTACATTATTATTATTATTATATTATTATTATTAGAAACTAAGAATCAAATTATAATGATGTAATATTTATGTAATATTTCAATATAGTATTCTTTCAGACATTGATTAATTAAGATACATGTTAGTTGTTACCAACGTTCCATGCCCAGCTATTATATTCACATCATCATATGGATGTAAAAATAGCATTCCATCTTCTGTACAGTGTCTATTGATACCTGTCATAAGCTGTGCTGTTGGTAGCCTCTCTACGACTATACCATAACTCTGAAAGGATCAAAGTAATTGTGTGATTGCTTTGTGATGGAGGACGGAATCCAACACCACCATCTGAGTGACCATGTGAGTGGTTTGTTTACCCTTGAGGCTCTGACTCACACATCAGACATATGGGCCGAGGGACCACAGTCTTGAACAAGAACTCACATACACAAATAACAGTGAGGCTGGAACCCTGATCCCGGAAGTAGTTGCAGGCAAGGAATCTGCCACAAGGCACTCAGAGTTATGGGATCATATTTTGTGTTATATAACTGTTCACAATATATATACTGATTACTTCTAGCTGATTCTACATGCTGATAGTGTAACGTCTGTCTCTTTCTGTGTGTGTGTGTTTTATAAAGATAATTAAGACACTGGCACAGGTGTTATATTTGTATTCAAGTAGCAATTACTAGTCAAGTGTGTGCGTGTGTGCACTGATAACATACATTCTCACCTTTATCAAAATTTCTCTATTGTCCGGAGCCGTATCTGGCATAATGATTGTTCCCTTTAACCCCAGTTTACTGGCTATGTAGGCGAAAGCCTTGCCATAGTTACCAGCTGACATTGACACGAGATGATGTTCATTAGTGCCATAACCAGATGGAATGTTCCTGAACTGATTGATCACTCCACGTACTTTGAATGAACCTAATTAAGAGATCACAGGATGGCATGAAAAATATCATTGATAAATTTGTCTGCTATAAATTTATTTAGTGCTATCAGACCAGTGAAAGCTTTTTCCAATTTGAGAGTAATTGTATAACAGCTTGAAAGTAAATACTTATTATCATACATATGGAAGTTGCAGTGTCAGAAAAAAACACATGTTCAAAGTGATAATGTGCACCTTAATTTACTAAAGCTCGTGAAAGTTTTATTGCTTTTTCACTGAGCAAATCCATAAAAATAATTACTCACCAGTAACTTGGGTGTTTTCTAGTTTCAAATAGAGCCTTGTATTTCCTTTTATCTTGAACAGACATTCAGCCCCGGATAGTAATGGTGTTTTGTGATAGTAATCACTGGGATATGTTTTAAATATGTCATATGTCGAGTGTATATCACTAAGTGTCACCAGACCATCACCAGACATTGTTGCTGCAAATAATAAAAACTCAGTTATTAATTCACTTTACACTTCAAACATCACTGACAAATTTCTTAGAGCGATTGATCTGTCTGAAACTTTTCCAACACCCCTTAGGCTTTTGAAAACCCACATTTATTACAACAAATTTATATAAAATATGCACTTACATGTAAGTGGATTTGAAACACTTTACACCAGACTTATCATATATGAAGCATACACAGGCTAAACATATCATGTTTACAGTCACACCAGTTTTGTATATATATATATATATATATATATATATTTGGGGGGACTGTCATAACAAAATAAAAGTTTTCAGAATGCTAAATGTTTCATTCTGTATGTTGGACCACCCATCTTGTAACATATCCATAGTATTGTAGTATAGTGCCTCCAAGAATTTTCTAAATGTATAAATTTATATCATATAAAAATTGAAATACACATTTAATATGTAATACTTTTTTTAATGTTATATCTTCTGGGATATGTCCTCTTATTCACTCTCATTACATCTAGGTCTATCTAGTATAGAATTGTCTGCACTTTGATGTGTGTGGAGTTAACAACCTGTTTTAAACTCACATAGAAGAAAGTCAACGCACAATGGGTCATAACGCCCCAAAATAAAATGACCTTCAATGTCGTTGTTTTAGAAAACTGGGTCATGATGATGATTTGATGCCAGCAGTTTGTTGACTATAAAGAATACACATGGAAACTACAATAACTGACTACAGAGTGATAACACACCTCAAAAGAAAAGGCACAAGCAGTTGGAAGAGATTTAATATTATAATAATTCTAAAAGCTGACTATTATTGGCATTGTGTAATGGATATTGAAAAAGTATGAAAATACACTCTAATACTTATATTAGACTATTTCTGTTACGTCATACTAGACTATCATATCATATATGAGCCTTGTCACCACAGGAAATGCACGTGATATGACAGATATAGATCTAGTCATATACCATTTCATCATATGATAGCCCACATGATCATATGCCAGACTTGGATGAACTTTTGAAACCCTGCTCATGTTTCAATACTGTATACACTCGATCATGATGATGATAAATAAATGTAAATAAATAATACAACAAACCATGACACAAACAGCAAATTAACTATATGATCCTCTATATTTACAATTAGCAAAAATAGAAGAAAAAAAACAATCTTACTATGTAGATCTATATCTATTAGAACATGTTTATTCCGTTAATTAGAAAAGAAACTAAAATTTATTCTAGTTCCGGGGCCAAATTAGGAATCTTGTAATGCTTGTTTCGGGGCGAGCTGTTTATGCCCAGAGGTGGCCATTTTATAATTGGTTTGCGCAGCCGGATGTGGAAAATTGCCAATATTAGACGAGCTTTTCCGCATTAAATGGTAAGTTTTTGCGATTATTCCAGTATTCAACGTTTACTTGAAGGTTTAATAAATGCAACTTTATCAGTAAATACTATGTATAGTCATTGTAGTAGGAGAAAGTTATCCGTAAATGAACCCACTATTTGACAAATTTGGAACGTTTTGCGCAGACGCAGTAACCTCCCTAGGAGAGAAACGTCTTTCAGGCATCACTTCGTCCATATAATGTCACATTCTGAAGGCTATGACAGCGAAGTAACTAGATTTATAACGCAGTTACTGTCTGACATAACCCTTTGCGACCAAAAATTGGGTAACAAATGCAATATTCACCGCCAGTACGAAAAAGAAGACGATGTTGTTTTTAACCGACATCAGCAAGATAGTAAGATGAACGCGCACGCTCAAGCGCAGACGCACGAGGCACTTTTGAGAGAATGTGCGCCCCGAGTTGGATTTCTAGTTTCTATATGCGCATGTTGTCATGTTTACAAACGAAACACACGTGTATCTGTGGAAAATGGACAGAAATCGTCTATCATTTGATGATAGTTGACGAGAAACCGACCGCCTTCGAGAGTCGTCGTTTGGGAACGATTGACCGTTTTAATATCATATATGGCCGTGCTGCACTCGATATGCTGGGGAATCCAGTTGAATGAGAATAAAACGCGCCGACCAGAGTTTTGATGAGAAACTTCTTCGCTATAGAACTGTCTAAAATCGAATCTCGTAGACTCTGTTAGTTTATATCAGTCTGAGATGTCTCCTGACATTCAAAAAGAGATGACCAGTTTATTGCCCATATCAAATGTATGAAAATAGCATAATAAAATTATTCATTAGACAATTGGATCTAGTCGAATTTTTTCTCCAGCATTTCACTCTGAATATTGATATTATCATGTTAATAATTTGTGATATAAATTTGTTAACTTAAATTAGCAGAAGATAATGAACAAGTAAAATTAACACTGTATGATTGTAAAATGAGGTTTAATAACTTTTGACTTGAGTGTTTTTATGCACTCATTTCAGTCAATGAAACATGGACTTGTTAAGTGTAGTCTACATGTTCATATATATATATATATATATACTATAGTTAAACCCAGTCACATGATGAAAATAACATAGTGCTGACCTTGAAAGTTTCATATACAAATTTAAGCTAAATAACTAATTTGAATAACTGACTGAATTAATTATCATACTTGGAAAATAACTTTCTAACAGTATTGTAACCGTGTTAATGGTTAATTGAGTTATCCTGTGACATTCAGCCCATGAATGCTCTGCTGTGGAAAAAATATCTTGAAGCTTATGTTATTGTTAACAAACCCTAAATACTTTATTGTTTAGGCAAGACATTTAAGATTTAAATAAAAAACATGTTAATCAGATACCTGGACCTGGGCTAAATAAAAATTGATTATGATCCATGTAGTTTTCATTTCATAAATCTTGTGGAAAGATTTCTAATTAATATTTAGTAAACCAACTTTATTTGGTTAACTGAGGATACCATCTTAAAACATCCAGAACATTGCCCTATAAGATTTGCAGATTGGGGACTAGTTTCACCTGGCCATGGTGGTCTTACTCACTTAAATTATGTCTAACTGTATTTATTAGTTAATATTACTGGTATATGAACTAGTTTGTAATTACTTATTGATGTTTGCCAGTGTTTGATCTGTTATATGTCAGTTCAGTCTGGTGTACCAGCATATTGATGCATTATGGTTTATTTCACGCTGCACTACACAATATGTGGTCATACACAGAAGTGGCTATTTAGTAGTTAACGGTTTAAATATAATTATAACTGTTTTTAAGATCGGGTACATACCTCCACTGGTCTAAGGGGACATGTCTGTGAGTGTGAGTAGCTGGTTCAGTATATGTAGTACAACGACTGCTAATGGATACAGCTGAATTGTACTAGACCAAGTGACATCCAGCCGTAGACAGGTCTAAAATTGTTATTGTAAACCTGCAGACTGGTACCATTATTAATAGACCGATCAGAACACATCAGCTAACTAACAACACAAAACTGTTTTTGTCTTCAGCCAGCCAAATGTGGCTGCCATGAGGAAATACCTGGTTATTTTTAATCATTGAATAGCATTGAATTATTGGATATCTCCGATGGATATTAGAAATATTCGTGAAATAATTTTTTTGCTGGGTAGTGATAATCTACCTGTTATTTAAGGAATCAGATAATTTATTGTACAGTGCCACAACCACCAAATGACACTATTTATATACAAAGAGTATGTCCACCTGCAGTTGGACTGTTCAATTTGTAGTCACCTGCAATATATATATATATATATATATATATACCATTTGTATATTAGCAGCAACCACACTGTGTCATTTAAGGCAGTAGATAAAGCATTCTGTTTTGTGCATCAGTAACTGTACAAGTCTTGAGTTCTGTAACAATAGTAGCAGTGTGTTTTCCAGCTGGCTGACATCACTGTTACTGTATTACATCAGTAACAAAAAATATTTTCATGACAATACAACATGGTGTTAACTGTCAGTAGAACTAGAAGTATTGTAATAAATATATGTATATATATATATATATATATAAGAGAGAGAGAGAGAGAGAGAGAGAGAGAAAGGGGGGTTGAATACTAGATTTGTGGATCCATGTGTATTAAGTCAGTTGCAAACACAAGGTAAGCATGCTGAAGTACATGCAACTGGTGACATTTTCTATAGCATTAACTAACTTATTGAAAAATTTAGCTGGTAACATATTTTAATATCTTGCCCTCCCCAATTCACTTATCTATTGTGAAATGGTGTCAATGTATGACTTTTTGTAAAGGTATTATCTTCAATCCACCCATCTATGTATACTTAAAACACAGCTTTCTAAAATTTCTTTATATATTTTAACAGTGAGCTACTGGAATGATTGAGGTTTGTGTAGATTCAGATTTTGAATGGTGAATATTGATATGACATGTCTGAAATTTTGATCAGATTGTAACTAACCACTGACATTAACATGCCTGCCCCGAGTCAACTAACAGCCATAAATCATAACTTGTTGGGTTACTAGTGAAGAAATACAAGCTGGAATGGGTCATTGGGAATTTTTTGCTGAGCTTTCGTCGGACTGTCTAAATGAAGTATTGCTTGCTGTTAGCAGTTTGGTTGAATTCTGTACCTATGATAGCAACAACAGCTTAGAGAGAGAGAACAAGTTATACATAATAAAGGCATTGGCACAAGTTTATATAATATTAACAAATCTTACAAAATCGTGACCAAACAATAGTTATCCACACAGGAAATAAAAGATGTATATCACTATTAATATCAGATCATATAACAAAAAGTATGTATAATGCTATTACCTCCAATGATCGTTGAAAAGGCAAATGTTGAACTCGGCTCACTTATTCCAATTTCCAAACGTTATTATTTAGTGCTGGGGGGTTTCTTATCTTGTTAGTTCAGTTACAGTAATTAGGCCTTTATTGGTTAGTGAGTAGGTGCCTTGTTTACCTTTATTGTAGGTCTTATTGTATAACGTATTGCTGAAGAGGTTTTGTTACTCCGATGTTTATTCGCACTTTTATTTGGGTATAAGTATAATGCAAGGCTTTTCATTTTGAAAATTAATTACTTCTGCTTGCCCACACATGCCTAAACATCTACCACACTTACCTGACATAGCCAGCTTTTCCAGAAAACATCTTTGCTGTTGTAACTTAATGAATATTCATGTTCAGTTTGACATGACACACTTGGAGTCTACAATAAGTTGCCTAATCTGCCATCATTTAATTTTGGTTAATATTAAAAACTTATAATAACAGTCCGGGTTCTGTTAATCATAATGATGGTGATCTTTGAGAATTGTAATTTCTAGAAATTTGGAGACATGAAGAATCCCACATCTTACTTGCAGAATGCAGGTTTATACACATATATCTGTTTGTTGTTAACTTTTATGCTAAGTTTGTTTGCTCATGCTTGAGAATATTTTGCTAATGTGTTATCTTAATAGTACAGATAACCTGCAAGGGAACACTGAAATGTCTTGGTTTTAACTAGATTTGGTAATTGCACTTTGTATTGTTAATAAGTGTTACCTTTCATGCTTCTTAGTGAGTAGCACAAAAAACATTCAGAAACTCTGACAAATGAATTAATTCACCTTGCTTGTAAAGCTACTGACCTGTATTAAACAGCCAGTTGTAGTGCACATACTGACATGTAATGTTTTATTTATAAACATCAAATTTTGCAGGTGTCTAGAATTCATATATTTAAAATGTACTGAAGATAGCAATTCAGAAAATTATCATGTTATACATAACTAGATTGTCTTTTTTCTGTACACACAAGTCCTCTAAGTTTCAGTTCTGACAAACTTTATTCTACCGATACATCAGGAATTTTTTGCTGAGCTTTCGTCGGACTGTCTAAATGAAGTATTGCTTGCTGTTAGCAGTTTGGTTGAATTCTGTACCTATGATAGCAACAACAGCTTAGAGAGAGAGAACAAGTTATACATAATAAAGGCATTGGCACAAGTTTATATAATATTAACAAATCTTACAAAATCGTGACCAAACAATAGTTATCCACACAGGAAATAAAAGATGTATATCACTATTAATATCAGATCATATAACAAAAAGTATGTATAATGCTATTACCTCCAATGATCGTTGAAAAGGCAAATGTTGAACTCGGCTCACTTATTCCAATTTCCAAACGTTATTATTTAGTGCTGGGGGGTTTCTTATCTTGTTAGTTCAGTTACAGTAATTAGGCCTTTATTGGTTAGTGAGTAGGTGCCTTGTTTACCTTTATTGTAGGTCTTATTGTATAACGTATTGCTGAAGAGGTTTTGTTACTCCGATGTTTATTCGCACTTTTATTTGGGTATAAGTATAATGCAAGGCTTTTCATTTTGAAAATTAATTACTTCTGCTTGCCCACACATGCCTAAACATCTACCACACTTACCTGACATAGCCAGCTTTTCCAGAAAACATCTTTGCTGTTGTAACTTAATGAATATTCATGTTCAGTTTGACATGACACACTTGGAGTCTACAATAAGTTGCCTAATCTGCCATCATTTAATTTTGGTTAATATTAAAAACTTATAATAACAGTCCGGGTTATGTTAATCATAATGATGGTGATCTTTGAGAATTGTAATTTCTAGAAATTTGGAGACATGAAGAATCCCACATCTTACTTGCAGAATGCAGGTTTATACACATATATCTGTTTGTTGTTAACTTTTATGCTAAGTTTGTTTGCTCATGCTTGAGAATATTTTGCTAATGTGTTATCTTAATAGTACAGATAACCTGCAAGGGAACACTGAAATGTCTTGGTTTTAACTAGATTTGGTAATTGCACTTTGTATTGTTAATAAGTGTTACCTTTCATGCTTCTTAGTGAGTAGCACAAAAAACATTCAGAAACTCTGACAAATGAATTAATTCACCTTGCTTGTAAAGCTACTGACCTGTATTAAACAGCCAGTTGTAGTGCACATACTGACATGTAATGTTTTATTTATAAACATCAAATTTTGCAGGTGTCTAGAATTCATATATTTAAAATGTACTGAAGATAGCAATTCAGAAAATTATCATGTTATACATAACTAGATTGTCTTTTTTCTGTACACACAAGTCCTCTAAGTTTCAGTTCTGACAAACTTTATTCTACCGATACATCAGAGAAGTGCTTAATTAGGATGGCAGTCTTCTGAACTTGCCATTAATTAAAAAGTTTGATTCATAATATATAATAAATTATCACGAAGCATGGTAATTCAAATGACAGAATAGTGAATACATTGTTTTCTGTTCATCGTGTAATCATGGTTTATGAATGGCAGTCCAATTGCTGCTCTTCATCTGGACAACTCATTTGTGGCAAAGATGAAATTTGCAAGAAATTACTTTTTTTTAACAGACTGTGTGCTGTGTATTAAAATGAAAGCTGAGAATATAAAATTTGTTTCAGTGATGTTAGTACTTTTTTATTAGGCAGTGAAGTTGTTTAAGTATCACTTATAAATGTGGCGTCCAGCCGTGAATAACTACATAACTATGACATAAGAATGGGTGATGGTAGCTTGTTAGTAACAAGCTACCATCACTAAGAAGTTGTTACCTCGCTAAGAAGTTGTTAGTGAGGTGAAGTGTCCAGTTCAAATCCACCAACTCCTTGGCACGGCTTCCACGTGCTGCTGAATGAATATCTTGACCAAAAATTAAGAGTTAGCTGAGTTAGTTTAGCTGTTAAAATATGTATGCTCCCTGGGAAGCTGAAACCGGGCCAGAATGTGTGGGTTCATACCAGGATAGAAACACCCCAAACTTGGAGGCACTTAGCCGAAATGGCCAGAAAATTGTATGACTACGAGTAGGACAGAAAATATTATTTTTACAACTGTTAAACCAGCTTCCCAACAATAAATTAATAAAATTAGATATTTTGTATTTGTGTATGTTTTATTGATTAAATTTGTTTCATGACAGATGATGCTGGATTCAGATATTTTATTGGATTTCTTTCTTCAAAAGGCTTTCTAGCAATCCGAATGAATCCTGTATAGCCCTGAATGAGCATTTGTAACTCTTTCTTATTGGTGTTTTAGATAATCTTGATTCCCTGCTATGGAAATCTAGTTATTTAACTGAAATTTGTATACAAGTAATGATCCGTCCCCAAACTGCTGTTGACTGACCGACTGAGTGGGTAAAACATTGTCAATCTGTTATTTTAGGATGATCAAATTGGGATATGAATTCTCAGCAGGTACACATAAGTACGATAAATGGTGCTACAATAAATGCCACGATGATCAGCGATACCATCAGTGATGCCACATCCGAAGAGGATGCAGATTTCGATGACTCAGACATCCTTAATGCAACTGTTAATGATGAGGTTACAGCACAGCTTGTATCAGCCGGTAAGTGTTTACTTCTGAATAATACACAATGCGCATATAATAACTATTAGATATCATTACCTGTTAAAATTGACTTACAGATTAAGGATTAAATAATATTATTATTACAAATATTTTGTTAACAATTAGACTAATCTACGTAATGGCGCAATACTTCAAGTTATTTAACATTGAGGCTTTGAGTGGTTGTGAAATTCAACTATCATTTCATAGAATTTGATAAATCATAAATGACATTTATTCAGGTGAATTGTATTGTTTTCTGTTAGTTTTCTATTTTGTCATGTGCCATCAATAATAATCACTATCGTTTATCCTATTATCAGTATTGATATCACAAATTAATGAAAAAGTAAAAAACAAAAGGCTTTTCAATTAAAAAGCATCTCAAAATCATAGGTAGATTTCAAAGACAATATTCTTTGCAAAGAAAACAAATATGACATTGACATGATGAAACATTCAACACAAATCCTGAAATGACAAATGAAAGTACAAAAAAAAGTTTCTGGGGAAAAGTTTATTTATAATGGTATATCTTTTATTCAGCACATTAAAGGAAGAGTTCACTCTCAGAAAATATGAACAAAATGTGTAATGCTTCTGTCAATAATTCCAAGTCAGACAATATTCTTTGCAAAACTCTACACAACATCAAAGATATAATGAAATGTTTAAAGGAGGTAGCCATTTTGGCTAAATAAACAATCTTTAAAGAATTTCACTAATGATTTTCTTTAGCCAATACGCTAACATTTGAGGTTGTTTGGACAAAGTATATGGTAATGTTCTTAAATGAGCAGGGCTAGAATTTTAATGCGAGTCGATTCACACAAAGATTCGCACAAATGTTTGTTCCATGAATCATAGAATAAACTCCTGTAATTGGAAATAAAATGAATATGTTTATTTTTAAAATTGAACCAAAAAGGTTATGAGTAATTATTGTAGTAGACCAGTGAAATTAAACATGGCGCTGGCGCTGGCTATGTGGTTTTGTCAAGTCGTACGAATATAATCCAGAAAGTATTATCTAATTGACATGGGTATACGCTGTACGACCCTTCATCCTTATACCATGTGTGTATTTATTGAAAAAATAACTTCAAAATCCAAAAATGATCTACGAGTGCACTTGCAGACATGGCTATTGTTAGATCATTTGACTGGTTGTTGAGTACTGCTTGTGTCTAATGCAAACATTCGCTTAACTAAAAATATTGTGAGGTCGGAGAAGTCCGAGACTGTTAGACATCATCTTCAGATAACAGCAGTCAATAGACCGATCCAGGCAAAATGCATTGCATCGGTTACCAACTGCGGTCTCAGGTTAGAAACAGCTATGGCGCCCACTGTTAACATGGGATGACAACTTTTCACTAACAGTAAATACTGGAAATTTTTCAGCAGATTATTTCATATTACACAGAGACTGAGATGAGACTAGGATTTTTGGCATGGGTTTCAGTGGTTAAATGATTTTAAAATCAAACTTTTAGTTGAATGTAAATTGATTTTAAAGAAGATTTTTTAAATATTTAATGTAGGGTTTTGGGAATATTATTTTTACTTGTATTTGGGAACCAATCATATATATATCACCTGTATATTATTAAATAAAAATGTTATTACCCTTGACATTTACAAGTAGTAAACATGGCACAAATGGCTGATTCAGAAAATAAAACAGTTCACTTTCAATACAAGATATCGTGCATAAATACCAATGTTATAGTAACAGGAATCACCCATTGAATTATAATCTGTGTGTTCATTGATTTTATCCATTCACATCATCATGTCAGATAGCAAAGGTTCTACAAAAAATAACTTTGAACTAGACAGCCTGGACCATGACAGCCATGCAAATCACGCTGAACGTTACTTAGTTTAGTGACATATATCTATTGGATGAAGTCTATGCCATTCTTATTAAATGCAAAATGATGATCTCGGAATCACATACCCTTAATGAACTATAAATAAAATCCTAATATAGCTGGTAACTAGCCCAAATACAGCTTTTCAGTGAAACACTTATCGGCCACTACATGTATAAATCGCCTTCAACACAGTGATTCTTAGACTTCTAACCTGAGACCATAGTGTGAAATTCAGCCGCATGGTGACGCTAGGGGTAATTGAATCGGTCTATTGAGAATGATACATTCAGTTTGTTTTATTGTTTTGACACCCTTATAATTAAGAATATTTTTAATTAAAAGTGGGAATATAACATGAATACTAGTTGATTCTAGCAAACCCACTTTGTGAGAATCAACGTTCTCACAAACTTCTAGCCTTGATAAATCTTTGTTCCAAAATTATGCTTGGCTGACATTTGTTTATATTGTTATAACTGGATCATACAAACAACTTGTGTATGGTGACATCAGGCTTCAGGAGCTTCTGGTCTATTTCTAGCTTCAAATTGGTGGTACTTTGAGAAAAGCTATATTATAGTGGATTTGCCAGCACTTTAAACTGGATTTTTTTTTTAATATCTTGTTGATCATGTTCATATTTTGATATCACTTATAATTTATTTGAAATTATTTGTATCAGTCCTGAAGCTATTCCTTAAAACTCGTTCTGAATTGAATCTGCTGATAATGTGGTATCTAAGAAATAAACCACAGTAATTCCAAAAATAATAAAGGTACACGTTACTCAAATCAAACATAGAATAAGTGAATAATATAGTGTCTGTTAATCAGGAATTTGCTTGGCCTGTTATCTGTTTCCATGCGTAATTTTATTTTGCACAGAAATATTCTATTGTTCAAACTCGGAGAGCGATGCTTTCTTTCATTTTTCTCTTCATTAACAGATTAATTATTCAGAACCATTTGAACCATGTAAAACCAGATTGTCTAAATTTAACTGCACTAAATTCTTTAATGGAACGATTTGAATTTAACTATTTCTTCACTAAAAGGTGTCTGTCAAATGAATATTTACAGTTTAGTTGTAAAATTCAGGTCCCATTGGTGTTGCTGCCGCTGCTGCCATAGCTACAGCCAAGAAGAGAAAACGTCCCCATGTATTTGAAACAAATCCTTCCGTGAGAAAAAGACAACAGACACGCTTACTAAGGTACATCTTGTTACTTGTACTAAAGTATTTGTCTCGGCAATTTAGTGTGAAACAGAATGATCAGATAACATATTAAAATTTAAGGCCCATAATCTTCCTAAATAATGTTCAAATAGCTTTAAAATATGTCAGTTCTTTGTAATATTATTTCTGAGAGAGTTTAATAAACTTTTGTTTTAATTTTATTTGTTTGATCAGGAAGCTTAGAGCAACAATAGATGAGTACACAACACGTGTAGGTCAGCAAGCTATTGTACTCTGTTGTACGCCAGGCAAAATACAACACAATAACTCGTTTAGGGTGTTTGGATCACAGCCATTAGAGAGTATTGTAAGTAGGAATTAGTTTCCTCATCTGGCTGTCTTCTTCCAGCAGACGTTTCAGATATTGAAACTCCTGTCAACTGTTTTTGTATTGTTAATATACCTAAAGTTGCTAAACTGCAGCCTGTAATACCCATTTTATTCAGATAAGAGGAAGACGAGCTGATATCATGGGGGACTTAGATGGAGCTTTGGCACAGCAGGCACCTCCACAACAACAGGATAATCCAACACTACACGAACTACCACCATTAAACATAGATGGCATTCCCACTCCATTAGATAAAATGACACAGGTTCGTCTAGATATGATGCAAAGAACATACTTAATGTTAGTGGAGCTAGCCAGGCATCAATATTGTAGTTTTGTTTATGATTTCAGCAAGAATGTAATTTATGAAATCACTATTTATATTCTGTATTCTATTTATAATCACTGATTATATTCTGTACTATTTAGATTTTATATTGTGCCTTCGTTTGTTTGTAAAATATTCCAAGCATTCCTCACAAAACGTTTGATCAAAGTTATAAGAAGATATTTGATGTGATGTCTGTGAGTGATAATGAATGCATAGTCTATGTTCAGTTAGCTATATTTACATCATCCAACAGGCCGGTAGTGATATATTGATAAAGGCCGATAAATAAGGTGTTCTTGTGCATTTACAGCTAGGTGTTTTCACCAGTTTTTATGAAGCCAGATAAATATTTCAGTTCTCTTTATACATTCCAGGCCCAGTTGCGAGCCTTTATCCCAGAGATGTTGAAGTATTCGACTGGTCGCAGTAAACCTGGTTGGGGTAAGCCCGAATATCGACCCGTGTGGTGGCCTGATGACGTGGCATGGGCAAATGTCAGGAGTGATGTGAGAACAGGGAAGAACAAAAGAAAAAGGTAATAGCACGCGTCTGAATACACAAAAATATCTGTGGGCAAGACTTTTTATACTTTATCAGTAGCTTGATTGACATTCACAAATTAAACCGCATTTATACTTGGCTTGTTGTTTAATTGTTATTATTTCCTGGATAATAATAGGCGGGTAAATGTTCTTACAGGTCTCTTGGACTCATGCCTTAAGAACAATTGTTAGAAATTGTTACAAACATCACAACCGTGAAGATCTGATGCCAGATTTCCAGGTATTTTAACATTGGTTTACTACAACAGTGGTCATTAATTATTTAACACTTGAGGTTTCTGAATTTAAAATTATACACATTTTCTCCAATAAACATGTTTTGTGTGTACAATTTTTTAAATGTAATAAATTTACTTTGTGTTTTCTAACTTAGCTCAGCATTCTGCTTTCAGCTTAGAAACTTATCACTGGCGTTCCATCATGTGCCAGCTAATAAACATACGTATTTACAGGACGATACCCAAGTACCTCAAGTAGCTGCTGTATCAGTGCACTCAGTACACTTTCCCCACCAGCCTATTGTACAAACTATTAATAACCCAGATGGTACAGTGTCTGTGATACAGATAGATACAGGAGATGCTGCCACTCCACACGTCATTACTCTGGCTGATGGCACACAAGCACAAGTCGTCCAAACTGTAAGTGAATTGGTATACGTATGGCTGACTGGGGGCATGTGCTTAAGATGGGCTGATTTGAATAGAGCCAGGGATATGACAGCGTGGAAATAAATAAGAGCGGGGCTTTACTAACCGTAGGTTTTCCTATTCTTCTGAGCCATAATATAGCAATGCATTTTTATCTTGGAGTACTTGTATTAATCATGTGTTTAATTCATAAAATTATTTGAGGGCAAACATGATAAATTTCATGCATGATATTGATAATAATATAATAGGGTCATTATGTGACTCCAGTATATAATTATCATAATAGGTGTATGTATGTGTGTGTGTGTGTGTGTGAACAGAAATATTAACCAGTGATTGAATTATATATAAATGTTCATATGTCCAACTTCAGATTCCCAATGGCCTACACAATGGACAAGAGCAAAATGTTCACACTTTAGCAGAAGTAGCCACAAATCAACACGATATAAATGCTTTAAATGCAGTAGAGGTCAATCATGGTCATGCAATGGCTACACTGGCTGAAGCAACCATTAACTCAGAAGGACAGATCATTCTCACAGCTGACCCAAATTCACTGGCTGCAGCAGGTATATATATATATACACCTATATATATATATATATATATATATATATATGTACATACACATTACATATTCTGCAGTGTCGTATTATATTTCCTGAAATCCATTAAGGATGTTGACCATTGTAATAGAAAGGAACATGCGTTTTAAAGAATTGGTGAATAGATGTATTCTTTCCACGAGTATTGTCTTTGTTTGAAATACTTTTGAACCCTGATTACATAAAATCATTTGTAACAACTAAAATATACCATGCCACAGCTACTGGATAGTTTGTCTGGGTCCAGTGAAGAAGCTTCACAGATCATCTTTCTGATTGGGGCACATTAGTTCAGTTGGATTTCAGTGAATAAATAATTATGAGTGACATGTTTGAACTTGTGTGAAATAATAAATAGTAGGTTCAAAGATGCTGAAATTTTTCTCTAATAACCGTAACAGAGAGTGTTTAGTTTAATGATATAATTTTATTTTATGCCAGTTAATAATAATAATTATTATTATAGTAATAATAATAATGACAACAATAGCTTTACAGTGGTCTAGTGATAAACCATAGGTCTTATGTTCCACTAGGTTCTGTGTATATTTAAAGACACAAATTAGATACCATGTATTTGATTATTAGTAGATGACTAATATTTACCCATGTTTTCTAGGTGTGGTGACGATACCAGTCAGTATGTACCAGTCGGTGGTAACCAGTCTGTCACAACTAAATGATAATGCTCACCTAACCTCACAAACAATAGCCAATCACCTAAGTGCAAACAGTGCTGGCATACAGGTAATAGCACCGGAATCAATTGATGACAGTGGTGATCCGGGAGGTGATCCAGACGATGACGTGGTCAATCAGAGCATGGAGGATGAAGATATAAAACCTCTCGTTACGCACACTCTCATGGAGACTTCTTCCTCAGAAACACCAGGGGATGTTCCAGATGCCACTCAGGCCGTTGAAGTGATGAGTGCCGATGCCAGCTGACATACGTAAATGGGTCAGGTTGAAATATCTCTCCGAGTGGAGAAAAGTCACCTGATCATATCAAGAGTACTGTTATTGGTTGTTATTCTCTGAATGATGCTGCAGAGATTTATTACTAAGCAAAGGACTCAGAAAGTGCTGTGTTAGTATTCACATCAATTTAACAGTGTAAACGTCACAAATAATCGCATGCACCTCCATACATGTGGATGTGCATGCACACATTGCATTGTAACTATCATTGTTCATTATTCATCAGCCGCATTTTATGAAATGCATAGTTTTACATTACACTGCTAAGCATTACCAAAACCTTGTGCTATTTGAACTGTTTGCCACATTGCTTATATCTGATAGTTGGACGAAACTCTTCTGATTATGTCCATTATTTCCATTAATTAATATTGATAATGTAAGGAAGATACTGGTAATAACATTTCTAGTCGGTATCCATATTAATTTGTCTGTTTACTGAAGAAAGACGACCACGATGTCATTCATGATAGAAGCATTAATTGGGATGAATTTAAAGGCACAAAGGCAAATGAAGAATTGCATGTCATGGATATTAAGCTATAGCATCATTGTGTGAAGTTGTATGGAAGATCATTCTTTTAGAACCAAATACTCCGCTGCAGATTTTCCTGATCGGTGTCCAGGATTTGACATTGCATCATAAATAAACTAAATTTTAAGGATGTCAGATCTTTAAATTTACTGCCGTTTTGACTGAATTAATGGAACTTGTTCGAGGACTGTTAGTTGGCCCATTTAGACCACAGCTTGCACAAAATGGCCCTATAACAGCAACATTTAAAGACTGTGGACCCATTCTTCCTGTTGATGATGGGTTCTCGTTTGGTTCCAGTGGCCATACATGTTTGGCAGTGTTTATTAGATTACTCGTGTAAATAGTTTAAACATGTTGGTTATGTGGGGCAGGCATTGCTCCATAAAGGTTTCCTTTTTTTGCCAGCAGACTGGATTATTTAATTTTAATGTGTTGAATTCAGTGTACATGTTGCTGTTATATTATTATTATAATGAGACAGTAAATTTTAATAAATCGGTTATCATTTGATAATTAGTGTTTCACTTCACTTGCACAGTACTACAAATGGGAGCCACTAATCAAGAAGATTACTGATTAATTGTTACAAGATATAATCAGATTCACATATTTATTTTGAAAAATCGTTTGGTACAAAGACAGACAGAGAACAATATCAAGGCACCATTGTGCTATTAATTAAGATATTTACACCACCAAGATTATCTATTAACACCATGATCAAAGCAGTTGACGGAAATAAACTGTATTTTTATAAATGCATTAACAACCCACATTTCACACAAACCCCAGTTTAGTTTATCTGGTAAACTTGTCACATTTTGTTCACATCACAGCTTACAGACAGACTGACATACACACTTGACACTGGTCCACATAGTAAAAGCTTAGTATATTTAAATATGAATTGCAGCATACAAGATTACTTTTCAATACCAGCATGTCAAGTTTCTGTTTTACAGCAACCTTTGTACACGTGGTAAGCTATGTCAAGTATATCAGATAATTTAATCTTCACTACTGACTCGACATCTTCCATTTTGAAAACTAAACAGTGAGCCCCTGATTTGTCAAAGGCAAACCAAGCCCGTGTTTCGAGATTTTATGTTGGTTTTAAAAGCTGAACAATTAAATGACATGAAATAAGATGTTAAGGGACTAACATCACCGTCGCCTTGGTACTGCCAAGAGATTAGTCGTCTCGCTGGCTTCCACCTCAAATGCTAAAAGATAAAAAAGAAATCCAACTAATTAACAGCTAACATATACAAAATGAGCATCTTAATACCAGCTGTATTTTGTCACACACACACATAGAGAGGAGGGGAGATCTACATAACAAGAGGTGGCAACATTGCATAAGCAAAAATACGATATATATATATATATATATATATATATATACAATGGCCAACGTCATTAATTGGTCCCAAAATTTGTGATGTAACCCACTTTTTTACATAAACCGGACATAATGCATTAAAATGCCTTTCCATGTAAATATTTCCATATCAATTTTTTATGTATCTAAATTTTTTCTTCATAGCTGAGTGACGTTTACTCAGATTTACTCAAAAAAGTGGTGTAACAGCAGACTTTATGTAAATCAAATATATATATGTATATAGGTTGTGTCCTGATTGATATATATATATATATATATATATATATATCAAGACACAACCTATGTCTAAAAGATTGCATGGCAAACAGGATTTGAACTTTAGATTTTATCATCTCTATCAATCATATGCAAATACTAAACCTGTAACCATAACAGGCAGCAAACTGTGACAAAAGCCAGAATGACATTTGTCTACATCTGGCTTCAAACATTCACAAATGTCTGATATAGGATTTAGATGTCAGATTTGCCATTGTATAGATGCTTTATATTCGAAGAAGACTAAATATTACATACTGGACCATACTGTGTCTAGGTTAACATTTGAATTACCCGCAATCAGAGCCAAACAATATCTCTCACCTCCATACTATATCACGATTATGAATGTTAGTTTTTCCGCATATAGTAAACAAGGTTGATCAGTTTCTAACATGCATGATTATTAACCAGATAATTTACCCTTAGGGTAGAATTTCTACCGTAGAAATACATGTCTACCCTATATTTATGGTAGAAATAGTAGAAACTACCAACACAATTTTTCAGTAGCGGAAACAGATATTGTATTTAAGTTAATATTGAAAATGCTATTTGAATCTATTTATGATTCTATTTAGATTTCAGTTACAACATTTATTTCTCATCGTTTTAATATGAAGACTGAAAGTGAGACATCTGAATTTTTATCACATTGAAGAATGCTTATATCATTCATAAACCGAATGATCCCCATTTAGCTCAAACTTTTTCATCTGACACGCCTTAGACCTATTTACATCTGTGATTTTCCATTAATTTATTTACAACTTTAGTTAAAGGGATAGTCCACCTTCATTTCAAATTTTGAGGACTAATATAGCTATACCCACAAATATCATAAATAATGTCAAAATGTGTAAACAATCACCCACATATTAAATAATCCAGTTCAAAGTGCTGATTAATCAACTTTTAATGGCCTGTGGGCACCGCCATTTTGAAGCTAGACAGAGACTGGAAGCTCCTGAATGCTGATGTCACTTCAACTCATCCGGTTGACCTGAAGTCTATAGAGCCCGTACAAAAGCATGTAAACAAGTGTGAGCAAGGATTTATTCCAGAACATAACGCAACTGCACTGTTAAAATTATGTCATGAATGATATCAGTTTGAGCCAGAAGGAACCTGACAAGAGGAAGATGATTAAAAATGGCTCAGATATTAATGCTTAAGAGAAACTATAACCCGCATCAGCATAGATTACCCATGTGATGTCAGAGCATTTCAGTTTGCTCCTTTCCACCTTCGAATCTGGCTTCCAGTGCAGCCGTAATGGCGGCCCTCCAGTAATTTGGATTATTTCCCATATCTATGATATCAGGTATATTTTGTGATTATTATTGTGGAATTTTGGTTACTGTTCCAAGCATTACATATTTAACAATATTTTCTGAGAGTGGACTGTCCCTTTAAAACTATAAAATGTACCTAGATATTGACCTGACAAACTGAACTTTAACTAAACGACAAAGATAAACTCACTTGAGCAACTTTCCTTTGGTTTTAAGCAACTCACACAACATGTGAATAGGTAAGACCTCTCCACTCTGCAGTTATGTCAGCAATATTTTAAGTATCTATTCATCTAATATTGGTGAAGTGTTTGTTGATTAATCTATTAATATATTAACACACTGGTATATGCCACCTATTTTTGTCTGTCGTGGATGTTAAATATCCCCAACACTTGTAGGATCACATTATTTTATAATCATGGCAAAAAAGCTGAATATGTTTGATGCTATATGTGCACGTATTGTAATTTTTTAAATCGGAAGACTTCCAATAAAATTGGACCAGTTAGTATCTGTAATGATAGAATATTTCTCTCTCTCTCTCTCTCTCTATCTCTATCTCTCTCTATCTACCTCCCCCTACACATACACACAAACCTTAAAGATAACCATATTTTTCACACACAATTCAGTAGGCCTCTCATTATGCTTCATCCATAACAATATATCAGATACCTCTCTCCCGAAGGCCTTTATGGAAATTTCTGAACACACGCCACGCCTCTATATATACCAATCCGCACAGTATCAAACATAAGGCAGCTGAAATAAGAAAAAGAAAAAAAATCACTTATAACCGATGATTCATACTCAGCATCATGTAGAATTTGAATAAGCAGAACTATAGGATACATTTTTCCTCAAAGAAGCATTACTTTATAAAATATAAAATATGCTTATTCATAATAGTACGATGTTATGTTCTTGACTGTAGTAAACCAGAAATTCTAGCACATTAATGTGAAACTTATCCAGCAAATCTGTTGTTATATAACTATCTTAAGTTAGCCAAAGTAATTTGTTAAATGTTGAAATATTTACCTGCAGCCATAGAGCCATAGAGTAAGACATTTTTTAGTTCTGTAGTATTCACCTGAGAACTTACCACCAGGTAGAACTAAAACAGTAATTTATTTTAACTTAGAATCATTCACTCTATTAGGATATGATGAGCAGCAGAATACAAATATTTTACACCAATAAAAATATGAATATATTATACTTAATGCATGAAGTATGGTCATTAGTTTTCATGCCAAGTGTACATAGTCAGAGTGACTGAATGACTGAGTGAGTGAGTGAGTGAGTGATTTGCTTTGCTCCAGAACTCTTAATAACAAAGACATATGACTCGGGAGCAACATCCTAGAGACAAGATGATTCAACAAAACATCTAGTGCTGGAATATTAGTATTCTAACAAATAATCTGATAATTTGTTATAGTGCAGGACAACATTAACTACAGAGTATTAAAGAATTAAGTTACAAACTTATAAAAACTTTTAACATAGTCACTAACAACATCACTACAATGTACAAAATATCACTGAGATCACAAAGCACTTACTTACTTTAAACCTAATTTCTATAACAACAGTAATGAGAACACCACTTACTTTATATATCACATAAAACACATAGGCCGGTGAACCTAAACCGGTGACAAAGAACATCACCATGCCCCAATATAATTCATTCCTCATCTGAAACCAATCACACACATTAATAAAGCTGTATATTTATAGAGTGATTTTTATTTGCATGAGAAGTTTACCAGCACTGAACGAAGTCAAACATAAATGGGACATTCACCTGAAGAATATTGATACAATTTGGATGTATCCACTACATACATAAACAGTAAAAACCCAAACCATTTGGAAAGTCTGTCATGCTAAAATGAGACCTTTTATTATTTACAATTTGCTCCATACAATAGACCGATCCCGCTACAACTGTGACACCAAGCGGAAAATGACTGAAATTTGATGTTAGGTTAGAAAGCTGCGACTGCGACACCAAGTGGAAAATGACCGAAGCTCAATATTATGTTAGTAAGTTGTGACTGTTCATGCAGAATCTTGGATTACAAGGCAAATGACCATCACAAATGTTTTTCAACAACAAAAGTAAATGGACATTTTGTTCCGTTCAACCTTGAATATTTCCTAGATCTAACTGTGGTTAATTTGTTGTCTCACAAAGGTAAGAAAAGTGTTATATTTCCCTATGTCTATATTCAATACTAAACATGTGCAACATTACCGGCAACAGTGTATTCTCCACACCTGGAGATTATTTAAAAAATAATACGTGCTCAGTAATTATTTAAATGAAAACGCAGTGTTATTGTTGTGTCAAACTGGATATATCGCCAAAGGACAACTCTAGGAAAAAAAATCTAACAAACACAGACATGAGCTGGATTTAAACCAAAAATCTGGAGGTTTGCAGTGCAGTACTATAACAACTGCGCTACCAGAGCACACTAAGTAGTAACAAATGTAAATTCTTTGCACACATCATTTTATTGATCTAGCTTTGTTAAAAGACTCAATTCTTTCTAGACCACTTTAGCAATTAATTAATATCCAGTCACTCACTTTTAAATAAGGTCTATGATCATCTTTTTGTTAAACATTTTATACATGACATTTAACTATTTTTGTTGTCAAATTTTATTTTACATGTAAAGCACGTTTGAACATGTTATACAATATTATGGAAAGAGTGCTATACAAATGTGGTTTAATAATAATAGTATAAATAGTTTTATATTATAAATAGAATAATAGAATTGTACATAGATGACAAAAAATGGGATCAGCTTGATATATTATCTTGATTAACTATTATGGAAACGCATCACTTACAGATAGCCAGCCAAGGATACACCAAATAACAGACAATGGAATTCCAACACTAACTGTGATTATCTCTGCCAATGTAACTTGAATGCCATTGTTTAAAACAAGCAGCACAAAGGTTATCTAGAAATGGAAAAACATCACCTAATCGGGTCACAGTGTATACAGTCAAGATCAATTCTAAAGCAACTTCATCACAATAATGGCTTTCTAATTTAATTTAGTTGAAATAAGCAAATTAAAAATCTCTGCACATAAAATAATGGATCAGACAACCAAATTTGATCTGCCATAAAATCACACTGCTTTAAAACATTTCATTCAGATTTATATCCACACCATATAATAATCTACTATTAAACTTTACTATTAGTATTCTGTTTTGTTTATGGGGTTATTCTTCTCCTTATAAATATCAAATCAACTAACCATTACTTGTAGGTCAAACAGCAACAATGATGTGTATCTGGATGCATCTCTGTACATACCTAATTAGTGGGAAAGCATAGAAAATGAACACCAGTAGCAAAAATACCTTCATTATAGCTTATAATACATACATACATACATCCAAAGTGAAGTATTCTAAACAACTAGGTAACATACATAACTACTGCCACACTGAATTTATATTTTAAAGTATTTTAGATGGGGTAGCATGAAGCTAAACAAACACTGAACAGGGTTCGCACAGGTCCTCGAAAACCTGGAAAGTCCTGCAAATTGAAAATTTGGATTCCAGGCCTGGAAAGTCCTGAAATTTTTGTAGAGGTTCTTGAAAGTCCTGGAATTTGGACATATAGATCTATATTTCTAATAGTAAGCATACAGGAATTCAGTCATTACACTTCTTCCGAAATATGGGTGTATCTTTGCGCGTTAAAGGTTCGTGAAATTCATTGAAAAAGTCCTTGAATTTGACATTAGAAGGTCCTGGAAAGTCCTAGAATCGGAGATGTCAAAATGTGCATGAACCCTGCTGAAGTAATACTTACTTTGCAACACTTCTGATGCACCAACAATCTTGAACTCCAGCCAACCAAACTCACGAGCAACCAATACGGCGAGAATTATGTTGAAAGGGGCTAACACGGAGATTATGACCAATCTTGCCTAGACACCACAAAATAACATATAATAAAATGAAATACTGGCATCGATTAAAATGTCATCCGAAGTCATGAACATATTTTAACACGATGATGATGCAACCATTAATGGCCAAATCACAAGTAATATTAACAAAGAACATATCTGTTATACTAATTAGTATAGACATGTATATTTATATATATATATACTCTTTGGAATTAATCATGTGACTCCACTGAAGGCATGATATTTGAATCCCTGGATAATGAGCTGAGAAATTTAACAGAAAAATGAAAAGTAACTCCAAACAACAACATCTAATTAACCAGGTTGATAACATAAAGAGCGAAATTAGTTTATCGGATATGATGGCTTAGTTGTATTCCTCCAAACACAACAGTGAGGAAACAGCATTATAGATGGTATGATAACATGTTAGACTAGTACCAAAGATGACAAAAATGTGATTACTAATATCTGTTAGGTGCATCCATGTGTGGATGCGTTTTTTTGTTAAAATTGGGTAAAATGGATATATTCAATCATAACCTTGAATAGCATCCACATTATTCAATTAGCATTAATCTAAGCGCTAAAAATGTTTAATATGGTTCACCTATAAAACAGTCAGCTGCTGTGGATGCCAGGGACTGTGTTAAAGTGAGTCCACATACTGTGTGTTAGTAAATTAGCTGATGCAGAAATACTAGTAGATGATTTATTTTATCAATATGTATACTTTAAGCCATCAAATTATTATTAATAACACCCACATCACTATAGTTCAATTGTTAATAAAAAACCCAAAACATCATAAAATATTCTCTAGACGAAACTAGAGATTTTGCTATGAAAAACCAACAGAATTAGATGATAAAAAGTTTAAACGAGATGCAGATAATGAACACTGACCAGTTTTATTGGTGTATGTCCAAATACATTTATTGCATATTCCAACACACAGTAGGTTAATATAAACAAGATGGCTCCAATGTATACATAGAGCTCAAACTCTTTCTCTCTCAGGATGCCATGGACAACGTAAAATGCGCAAAACACTGAAACAAAGAAGCAAATAAAAGCCACTGAATGGGCAGCACAAAATATGATGCAATCAATGCCTAGTACTGATAGAGTTTACAAAATAAGTCGGATGTAGTCAGAATGTATTACGATCAAGCACACTGTGACAATTAGTTAAGTGTCAACTTGATTCCAGCTTCTATTTCATTCAAAACCAAAAAGAAACAAACCTGTAATTAATCATAAAGTTTAGAAAAGGCAGCACTTCATAAGCAGTTAAACTGTGAAACGACCGATCCATTACAATACATATACTTACAACAGTTGATTACAATAAGTATTGTCAGAGTGAAATCGGGTGAATCTATCTGAACTGAATTTAACACAATTAATCTGTACAGACTCATGGCCAAACAAGCGCTGATGTTAATGAATGAGGTGATTAGGAACAGCCATTCAACAACCAGTAGACCAGCAAACGACTTTCTCTGAAAATAGATGAATAACAACAGAACATTGTGATTCTAATAAAAATAAAACAGTGATTACTATTTAGCTGAGGTTGACAATGATGACCATTCATTTGCTACTACGAGCAAGGAGAAAGCTATTACTCGAAAAACAAACTGCAAGATGTGGCTCTTCAAAATAATGTACACACCATTTATTCAAACTTTTACGAATCTATTTTATTGGTAATAATAATAATATAATAACATAGCACCTATTATAGCGCCACATATCCTAATGCTTAGTTCAAGGGCACTTAACAACATTTACATTATATTATACAAGTTAACAATAATGCCTATGGTCAGCCATATGCCTGTGTGAACAAGTGAATTTAACAAGTTATTTAATTTGTCTGTGCTCCTGACATGAAGTGGGAGATTGTTCCACATCCGTGGGGCAAAGTGAGAAAATTAGCTGTCACCAGCCATTTTTAATCTGGTAAGAGGAACAGTCAGCAGAGATGAGTCAGACGATCTTAGTTAGTGTTGGGGTTTATACGTGTCTAACAGTAGTGTTAGATAGTCCGGTGTCAAGTTGTTGAAGGCTTTAAATGTTAGAAGAACCTTAAATATAATCCTGTGTCTGATTGGAAGCCAGTGGAGTGCTCTGAGTATGGGAGTAATGTAGTCTCTCTTTCTAGTTTTAGCTACAAGTCGAGCTGCCATATTTTGTACTCGTTGGAGTACAAAGAATTGCACTGTATCTTCGTAATACAGACAACACACATTACAAAAACGTGCATCTAACTAATCAAAACACACACACACAAACATCTAGACGGAGTTAAATATGGATAAAGTGCACTTGCTCAATGGATAAAACGTGCAGTTAGTAAGTACAGTGGTTACCGTGCTATATCCAGTTCTGGTTGGCTACAGAAAACTATCCATTAATAACTGTAATCAAAACAACAGTACCACTGACTGTAGAATCAGATAATAATACTATAGTTAATACATGCACCCATGGAACTGGTGTTCAAGTTACATTAGCTGTGACTGAAGTTGGATGAACTCTTTCAAGATTGGATTGATTACTTTACTATGCAATCTTCATGCATATTTTTTTTAAATAACAATGCTTGTACACTTAAGTCCTACAACCAGGAACATTGCTGAAATGAACAACTGCAGATCTCTGAATGAGTACCACTCAATTACCTTGCATAATTTCAAACCCTGTAGGCCGGGCTATATTACACAGCAGCAATACAAAACTGGATTATTTAGTGGGTTTCGGAGTACACAAATAGCCAGGTTATCAAGCCACATATCTTGAGAATATGAACTCTAATGGAAACATACTGAAGTTCAACATTGTGAAGATCCATCTAGCTCAGTGACTGGGGATCCATGGGTCAGCTTTGCTTATGAGAGATGCCGCTAATAAACTTACTGACAAATGGCTACACTTGGCACACTTTAATCATTCTAATTTTTTCCCATTTATTTTCATTCGAAAGAAAAAACTTTTTTTAAATCACCAAAACCTGGATACAGAAAAAAAGATATTTTTTGTCAATACTATCTTATTAGTGAATAGATGCATATTATCCATATATATACAAAAAATATCTAATTATTTAAAGGTTATCTGGATATCTGTTATTCTATTGCTTTTTACTGTTTAAAAAGTAGCATAAAATATTGAAAAAAGTAGTCTAAAACACAAAATGAAAAAGATGTCTAAATTTAGTGAAAAATGTCTAACATATGTATATACAGCCTTTTCATTAGGAGACAGAGTAGAAGACCCCTTACAACAAGTAGGCAGCAGATCACCTTCTAGAATTATAGGCCCGCCGCCCTTACGTAACAGCGATATTTCGGATGGCAGAAATTCTACTATTCATTTGCGCGTTCCTTCACACACAGAAGACGGAAGACTCAGTGTATTTAGCTGCTACATCTAGTATAGTTTATTTCCACTATACAATAAGTCTATCTAGCAATATGCGTCAGTATCAAGCTGTTAAATGCACCTGCTTCATTTAGTAACTGCTTCACTTACTGGTTGATTCACTGGTTTACAATTGTTTACCATCCCTACTAGCTTATATAGCAATTCCCGGACCAGATACCCAGCATGATACTTGCGTTGAGGCATCAGTTAGCTGATCGTATCAGTACTTAATTGATAACTCTAAAGATGATAATTTGTTTCTAATTAACTTAGTATTATCTTTTCATATCGGTGCATGTCCACTTATATAAATCTAACCCTATCTCGTTTGGATTTCATGTCACCGTTTTATCATTTATTAATTATTCCCAGCAATCTGACAATATCTTTTTAAGTCGTTGTTTTTCAATCAATGTCAAATTTATTAGTTACTTCTAAATAATATGATGCCTGCCACTTGCTGTATCACACTGCCTGTGTTTCCGGGAACTGTGTGAAGCTCATCTATCAATGGTTCACTGAACAATAACGGCTTGGTAATAGTTGCGGTTTACCAGTACAGTGAACCGGAAAAATCAGTATACGTTACAACGTGTGCTGCCATGTAAAAACACTGCGACTCCATTGTCAAATGGAGGTATGGATGTGGGGATGGGGGTTGTGAAGGGCTGGCCATGGGGTAGTGGTAGTCACATTAACACAGTAGTGGCCCTACTCCATTGGACAGGGGATTAGGGACTCTTCCTTGAAAAAGTTGGGGGAAATGGAGTATTTGGTGCATTCTAGGCCACTTTTTCACCAGAACCAAAGTAGCTGACTGATTTTATGCCAGTGAACTAGGTGACTATAAAATAGATGATGTATACCATTGGACGTCGAAAGGTAAAACCTTTAATAAATATTAGGTACAATAAATTTTCACTGACATATAAAATTTCTTGTCATATATTTTATGCAAAGATGTCCAGTGGATTATTAATAATGTAATATGGCCAGTATTTAATAATATTACCTTTGCCTATAGAAGGTGGATATCATTCATAGCGTATGTTTTTGTAATCAAAGGTGACAACAGAAGGGGAAAATATGTAATGCTACCTACATATTTTAACTGCTAAACTGGTCATGGCCGTGTACTGATAATTTTATTTTTATGTTCAGCTAGACTATAAAAAAAACAGGCAGAGAAACTCACAATCAAACAAAAAAAACTCTGAAAATGAACTAAAACAAAACTGTGACAGAGATAGATCTACTGAAAATTGGACGATGTCAAAAACTGTAGGTGTGTAAATGACTGTGTGTATGTGTGTGTGTGTGATTATAGAATGACAGCTGTGTGTCACTGTGTGTGTGTATGTATGTATCTATATATATGTGTGTGTATGTGTGTGTGATTATAGAGATCTGGATAGCATATAGATATATAGTCTAGACCTCTTTATCAGTGTATGACTATGTAGGTATGTGACAAAAATAATTAAATTAAAGATAGAGCACTGATTTGTAATACTCATTGAAGAACAAGAATTAAAAATTCCAATGTTATCTGTTTCACGATTATAGCTCAAATATTAAGGAAGTTAAAGACTTTTTACTTCTTCAAGAATGTCGGATTTATGGACTTACTTAACATGGAAATGAATGGGAAGGTCTCTGACCTCAAATCCAATTTTCATCAAAATGTTCATAACTATCGTCTAAATAACTAATTGATATCTAAATAATTAAATAAGTAACTGCACAATGATGCCTAAATAAATAACTGACGCCTAAAAAAAACCTGATATCTAAATAACTAACTAATGTCTAAGTAAGTAACTAATGTCTAAATAACTAGTTGCTGTCTAGAAAAACTAATAGATGTCTAAAAAACTAATAGATGTCTAAAAAACTAATAGATGTCTAAAAAACTAATTGATGTCTAAAAAACTAAATGTCTAAATATTTAAATAAGTAACTCGTCTAAATAAATAACTGATGGACAAATAACTAACTCATATCTAAATAACTAACTGATATCTAACTAACTAACTAATAATGTGTGTGCGTGTGTGTGTGCGTGTGTGTCACAGACACACTGAAAGTCACAGACTGACAGAGTGTTTGTGTGTCTGTGTTATTGGGTTTTCATAATTTCAAAGCTTATTACGCAACTTTTACTCTTATTGTCATGAAATAACATAACAGTCAATCGGTGTGATGTCACAGAATTAATAACTGATTGATAACAAAAACAGAAAGACACTCTTACTCTAATACGAGGAGCGAGATATCACAGGGCCGGAGGGGGGATCTGTCAATAAACAAACAAATACCCTACCTTGCCGAATATCTGATCAGTCGTAGTTTGATTTCGGACTGGCAGCGTGTATCTAATGTCTACAATGTCTGTCGAGTCAGACTCCATCATGTCATCTGTAGTACGAAGTACAAAATAAATAATAAACAAGTGCTCCCAGTTCTCATTTTTCTTCCTTGTTAATCGCCAGTGGCCATCGTCACATGACGCTCATGTGAGTCAAATTGGGGCCTTGAATGGGGGTAAACACTGGATTTAATAGTATCCGAAGGGAAAGCTACGTTGAACTAATTCAATTCGTTTATTTCAACATTAATAATACATCATTTTAATGAAAGCAAACATATGTATGATGTTGAAAAGCAGGATGCTTGAAGCATTGCTTATATAATGCTAAGCACCAGTCACTGAATTTATCTATATGTACTGTAGATTGTAGGCTGGCCCTTTACGTATGCGTTTATGCTTGGTTAGCGGCGTAACTCCGTCGGCCCAATATGAATATACATTTGTCGGTTAAGCCAACATAAACGCAACGGAATTATGTAGTATGTATTGTTCAGCTAATGTAAGAAGTAAGAACAAAATGAATCTTTTGTGTTATTTTTTTTCCAAAGCTCACATTTGTACAATATTACCTGTATTTATCAGAATCACTGGACATGTCCACGATTCTACGTAATTATTCTATTTTTTTCTATCATCATTATTATAATAGTACATGTTATGTTTAGGTGCACATACACAAAAACACAATGGTCATCTTAGAACGGTGCAGCAGAATTGTTTATTCTCAAGATACATAGACCGATGTGTGCACTCATGGCAGTCGGCCACTACATCTGATTGTTTATAAGTAGCATACATTACGGTACATAGAGTGGTAAATAAAGGGCAGGTAAACGGCCATTTTATATCGGATTTTTGCACATATTATCAAAGAAATGTACATCACATAAACTATCACAAGCAATTATCCCCGAAATACCTATTATTTGGTATTATTTACATCAAAAATAAACACCAAAATCCCCTCACAAAATCAACTGCCTGCATGTAATGATTGTCGTGATGTCACACCCCCCTCTCCTCCCCGCGATGGCAGTTGGTTTACACTAACAACTGATTAAGCTATTTGACCTGCTTCAATTTTTTGGCGTAAATAATGGTTCGTTCTTGAGGAGTAGAGTGGTGTGACAACTCCAACAACACCGCTTATTCTCTCCATGAATTTCCACGCGACGATAAACTCCGTGAAAAGTGGATAATTAAGTTTCTGCAAGTGAGGCGTAGAAATGTTTCGAGACCGACAGCATCATATCAGTCACCTGCCATATGCACTTCAAGGAAACAGATTTCAAGAACTGGGGTTAATATAGCAATGGATGTATGTAGCATCAAAATTGCTATTATACACAGAATGGGCTGTCCCCGCGATACAGACAGATAGATCCTACTCATGAACAGCTGATTGAGGAAAAGGCCAAACATGGACGGACAAAACGGCCTGGTGCGACCAGCGTCTCAGTCTCAACAGCAACAATAAGAAAAAGAGAGGCGTAGGTCTATAGCTGTTAACAAACTGACACTAGCTAGGGTATGCGACAGCAACAACAAGAAAAGAGAGAGGCTTATGTCTATTGCTGTTAACAAACTAACACTAGCTAGGGTATGTGACAACAACAACAAGACAAGAGAGAGGCATATGTTTATTGATGTTAACAAACTGACAGTAGCTAGGGTATGTGAAGACACATTCTTGCATTCAATTCTTCCAAGAATAACTCCACATTAGAAGGGAAGGGGTACACAAAGAAGATGTCGTGTTGCGTTCTACTTGTTAAATCATTCTAATGTTCACCTTTTCTAGATCAAATTCCGTATGATTTGATATGTTATTTCGATGATAAATATGTATTTGTAGTTGTTCTTCGTATGTGCCTGTGTGTATGTGTGCAAGCGCGCGACCGCGTGTGTACTCATGTGAGTATATGTGTAAGTTTGTATGTGTATGTCTGTGTGTATGTATGTATGTGTGTGTGTGTGTGTGTGTGTGTAAGATTGTATGTGTGTATGTATGTGTGTGCGCGCGCGCGTATATGTGTTTGTGTCCGCGTGTGTGCTTATGATTTGTGTGTGTGTGTGTGTGTGTGTGTGTGTTATTTGTAATGATGGAACACAATTGAATGTATAAAGCAATGTGTAATTTAGTAATGCATAAAATTTATGTTAGCGAGTTGATAGGCCTCTAAGAAGAAAACACCAATCGGTGGTCCATATAGTCTGTTTTGTGGGGAGGGGGGTCCACTGCGCGATAAATTTGAGCATGGTGCACTTGATGTCGTGGCACAAATTGACAGAGAAGTGGCCGTGAGGCTTGAGGTATATTGAGATGTTTGTTTCTGAACTCGCCATTTCTCAGTACTCAGCTGATGCGACGCAGGAGGGGGGGAGGGGTCACGTCGCAGCCCATTCGGCATCTTGTTACGGCTTCAGGATTTTTCGTCGAGACTGATTATTTTTGGATATAACCCACAGGACATGCTCAGATGTGCCCGAATGCTATAAAATTCGATCGTATTAGAAAAAAAATAACCATTATTTTGATATCAAACAAGGCAGTAATGCTATAATTTGTCGTTACAACGTATTGGTGCCTAATTTTTTTTTATTCTGACAAACTAACATGGAATAAAAGGCACTGATTAAAGTAAATATTTGCAATATGGTGAAATAAGATTATCGCAAACCGATGAGAAAAATATGACATAAAACGAGAATTATGTTCACAGATTATTTGAGATTGGCTAGATACGTTCAATGGCCATAATTAACAGCTAGGCCACAAAACAGCGATTTAATTATAGGCATTTTTAATGTCGCCGCTATCATGGTTGATCTAATATAGGCAGGTAGAGTGCCTTCCAAACACCATAACCCGGATGTTAAAACTAGCATTACCAATGTTCGTATATTCCGGAATATCTGAGTCCCTGCATGCTGGATATCTACGCCTGCAACATATACATTTCTGAAATGTAGAGCGGACTGGTTGTGTAAAATCTTGCAATTGTAAACTTGTGACTTTTACATTAGGCATGGATACGGTATCCGTCTACTAGCCAGTGGTATGATAGTCACAATATGAGTAGTCGTATATTCTTCTTTTTCCTCTTCTTTCCAACGAAGAACAAATTCCAAACTTAAATATTGCGTACTAGTGTCTAGTGTCAGTGACTATACAAACTTGTGACGTGCTGGCGGTTCTAGGTAAAAAAAGTCACACGAAAAGTCACGAAAAAAAAGTCACGGGAAAAGGGCTCAGAAATTACTGACTTAAGATAAAAATAAAATGTGACTTTTTCGCATACATGTAATACTACCATATCAGGGTTGGGCTTATGACAGTCGTAAACCTATTCATGACATAAACCGGTTGTAAATACCTTTATGACGTCATATACCGTTGTACACAGTCATAAACCGCCGTAATCATTTTTATTCACTATATTTTTCACTTTTGATCTATTTGAGTTAGAACTAGTTGTGGATTACCATAACAATCAGAATTAATATATTTATGTATTACAACCATGAATGTAGAATAATATCTCTTACATTTTTTTCCAATTCACTAATAACATAAACAATTTGGAGGTATATTTTATTCAGTAACCATAACAGACTCTCGCACACGTATAATTGAATCAGTCTATTTGATACGTCAATCACCAATAATCCAAATCAAAAAGTCCTTGGAGGATCCTATCCTATGACAAAATACCATCTTGACTGTTTTCTTGTGAAACTAATCATGTGTAACTCTTATTTAATATGAAACCTATAAGATGGATTAATGGAATCAGAGTAGCAGACAGACATGGAGTCTATTACATTTTGTCAATTCCACATCAAATTTATCAATTCCAATTGTATCAATTCCATTTTTTACCTACTCTTTTTACTTACTACTTTTTACCATGAGTAGGTACTCCGAGTCCTTACTTGGAATACCTAGTTCGAGTAACTTATATTCCAAGTAGGATTGTCATGAAGGAATATTTCTGAATTAAAAAATAAAATGGTAAATTAATTTGTGGATTTAATTTTTTGTAACAAACTTCAATTCCAAATTTATCAATTCCATTAAAAAAATAATCAACTCCAATTCCAGAATTGAATTGACCCCATGTCTGGTAGCAGATATATTTAGCTCTTGCCACGTGGAGGATCATTACGTGAAGCCACTGTCACCGCATGGTCAGCCACAGATAAACACCACCACCAATCCAAGAGGGATGTGTCTTGCTTGTCATCCAATTAATGAATAGTTCTATTAAATTAATACTGTCCCCTAAGCTCTAGAAACAAATGGCAGACTAATCAGGAAGAGCATGATTAAATAGAAGCAAGATTGAAAGAATTGAGGGATGAGGAGGCAAGAATAATGAGATTTACTGAGACATTGCAGTCCAGCAAGACATGATGCCTCAACAAAGAGAGCAACAACGAGTACTGTCGGTTGTATGTGTATCAAGTATGGGGCACACCAGGAGGAACGAGAATTAGAAAGATGAAGATAAATTAAGGGGAAAGTCGAAGAGCACTGTAAATAAGTTAGCCACGGACCATAGCACACATAATGTCAATACTGCATCTTTCGACGATAGTAAAATAAGTATCTGAATGCTGATGTTCTTATAAACAAAATGGCAGAGCTATAGAGAGGAGACTAGATGACACAGAAGATAAGCCAGACATAATAATGATCACCGAAGTGAAACCAAAAACAGCCAGATATCAGATAACCGAGGCAGGGCTTAGGCTAAGGGGGTATGATGTGTACTCCAATCTAGAGTCGGATACTGGCGGAGGCATAGTAGTCTACAGCAAGTAAACTCAGCGGTGCTGAATTGGAATGTGTGCCTAGTAAAATGATTGACAAATATGCATAGGCCCATAGGCATCAGAGAACTAACATAGACAAATTAACAACAGAAGCAGCAAGAAAAAAACATCGAATGTGGCAGAGATATCTGGAAGCGAGAGATCCGGTCAAATACAAGGAGTATATGAAGCAGCGGAACCAAGTAAGAACCATGTCCAGGAAGCTGCAGAAAGATGCAGAGAAGTCCACAGCTAAGGATACAAAGACAAATGCCAAGAAATTCTGGAGACACGTGAAGTCAAAGATGAATATTTCAGTGGGGATATCAGACCTTAAATCAGAGACAGATGATGGTAAGAAATTACTGGTGAAAGAAAAGGTAGACAAGGCTCAAACACTATTAGATTTCTTCTCATCTGTATTCACCAGAGAGGCAACCAAGGAAATACCAGAACTAGAAGACAAAATAATTAGGAAACCACTTACTGAAATAAAGGTGTCAAAAAATGAGATCCCGAAGAAACTAAAAATTGACTGCATCCACGTATTCTGAAGGAACCCCAAGAGGAGATAAGTAAGGAACTGTGTATCATTTTCAATAAATCACTGAGAGATGGGACATTACCAAATGACTGGAAATTGCTCATGCAAGCAAATATAGACCAGTGAGTTTAACATGCATAGTATGTAAGCTACTAGAATCAGTTATAAGGGACCAAGTTATGCAAAATGTGTTTAAGAATAATTTATTCTCAGCAAAGCAGTTCGGGTTTATAAGAGAGAGATCGACCAGAAGCAGAAAGAAAATACTCCCAGACAGACAATATTAGTTGAACACTCAAAAAGGAGAAGAGAGCAAAAGGGTCATATTCCAGAGAGCCACCCAAGAGAAGGATCTAGGAGTCACCTTCGATGAGAGACTAACATTTGAACAGGATATACTGGAGAAGGTTAAGAGAGCAATTCAGGCCATGGGATTAATTAGAAGATCCTTCAGTTACCTGGACATCCAGAGTTTTAGATGGCTATTTAAAGCTATGGTCCGCCCACACCTTGAATATGCACAATCTGTCTGTTCTCGGTTCAGGAAGGACATTGTGACAATAGAAGGTTTCCAAAGGAGGGCCACAAAGATGTTACCTGGATTGAAGAAGCTAAGTTACAAAGAGAAGTTAAAGAAATTAGATCTTCCAACATTGGTGTACAGACGAATCTGACGGGATATGATAGAAGTGTATATTAGCAGTGTACTGATTGTAGAAAACTGCTGCTCACGGGACAGTTGCCCACCTGGACACTTGCTCACCGGACAGTTGCTCACCTGGACACTTGTAATCGTTTCAGCGAATATAACAAATATCAAACAAAGATCTGACGTAACCTACCAAATATTAGAAGATATTTTAATTTGTTTAAGCAACAGTAAAACTATTTATTAACCGTCACCTTTAGCCTAATCTCAATCTGTTAGAAGCACACAACTATTTCAAATTAACGGTTAAAAAGTAAAACGGTTGAAAACCGGTAGTCTGAAAGGCAGCCGAAGATTTTCAAAATTTATCTTATATTAATAAATTATCTATAACTTCATAATCTTAGTTAAACAGTAAAGGGTCACATTAATCCATAGTTTACTGGAATATCTGATAGTTGGCTAACAAATTATTGATTTGTTTGAATTCATCTTAAACCATATCACCAACCTCCAGGTAGCTAAGGATCAATGTGTTGACAGGCCATTATCTTATTAGCTCGGCCCACCAAAATGATTCAGGCCGATAAATAGTCACTACACAAGCTGCAGAGTGACTATTGGAAAAGGAAGCTAGTCATAAACGACGGGGTCAAAAAGACGACCACGTGTGTACCGACTATTGACACAAGGAAGGTCTGCTATCTAGGTAATATCTAATTATAACTCTCTCTCTATCTCTTGTGTGTGTGTGTGTGTGTGTGTGTGTGTGTGTGTGTGTGTGTGTGTGTGTGTGCGCGCGCGCGCGCGCGCGACAAAGCCCTTTTTCTTCTTCTCCATACTCAAATATTTGTTAACAAACGCAAACAGCCCTCATGAAGTATATCGACTCTGCGGTCAGAAATGTGATGACCTGGATTTTGATTTTCAGATCACAGACAGGATAACATTGTATAAAACATCATAGCCTGGGAAACGTAGTTTTTCTTTCCTATGTATAACACCAAATTATGAACATATTCAAGCTAGATAAACTGTTATCTAAGCATCGTATTTGACTATAATGTGTGATAGCGAAACATTATAGGCACGATAAACGATACTTTGTATTATGATCTGATACGAGAGGCTGAGTCATATAACCCGAAATCAGACGAAGATTTGTAAGTATACCCGTATATTTTAATCCTTATAACATGGAACGACGACAACACAATAAGGCGTAAACACTTATTGCCACTGTTGAGTGTTGGTCGAGTCATCCGATCGACGAGTGAACAGCCTACGATTCTGTGAATGTACCAGGTCTGTGTATGGAGCTTAAACCTGTGATCATTGACATACAGCGTCCAGGATTGGTATGTTTACATGCTTACCCGGTTTGGGCTAAACTGTGTGAAAACCGGGTCAAACTCATATTTCAGGCATAATTAATCACTCTCTGAGACACTAAAACAGGCAAAATGTGGCATATACATTTATAACCCACCTGAAGCACAAATACATTGGAAATTACAGGATTTACACACATCGCGATAAGGCTGTTCGAATGTTCCAAAGTCTATTCTGCATTACCACGAAGTTCTCGCTAGGAATCTCTGGATTTGCATTCCTCTCTTGTCATCCAATTGCTCAAGAGACCAATTAAATTACCCCCACATCCTAGGGCACAGGAAAATAACAGACAAGCTCAACCAACTACAGAACAGATCAATTGACCATCAAGTATTTATACATAATTATTAATGCGACAATATCTAATTGTTTCCACCAATAGCAGAATACCCCAGCCATCGTATTATGATGAATCATGCATGCTAGTTGTCACATTAGTATGGCCCAATGGATAATATTTTTTTTTTTAAATAATAATATTATTATTATTATTATTATTATTATCATGATCATCATTATTATCTTACAGATTTATGTCATACAAACAACTACTTTTCATAGTATTTAAGGTAAATATGTATAAATTTATGGACCAACATAGTCTCTCGTCAGAGAATTGGGTTAAATTGGTAAAAACCAGGTTTAGCCCGGGTAAACTGTAATTGCTAGACCATCGGAGCTGACAACTCGACATCATATATCACGGAACGAGCCTGAAGTATTGTTTACTCGGGATCAGGCATATCGTATCCGTGTTGATTATCAATGAATTTATAATCCAACCGAATACAACTTTTACCCTGTCCGTATTTGAATTCGTGTATAAGAAAAAACTGAACAGATTTAGTGGCGTTAATCGTAATCACTGAATAACGTCGTGAAATTGGCCGATTGGCAACATCAAAGGTGAAGACACGGAGTTGGCCCGGATACGGTACCAAGTATTATTATTTATGTTTCATGCTTGAATTAACTGTACCCATCTATTTTAGCATTAAATAGCATTAAAAAATAGTTGCTGATGTGATATCTTTGGTTTGCTGTCATAATACGAGATAATATCCTGCTTTTGATGAATATCCAGAGCTGTGCGTTTACGTTTGCGAGATACTGCTGCCATGATTAGAATTTAAGATGTGATGAATGTTGCAAATATGCTGCCTATTTATACACACAGTGAGGTGATACATGAACTGACCAATTGACTAAATCCACTTACACTGGTTTCAAATAAGCTGTGGCAATTGGCTGGCTTATCCCATGACATACGATTGACTACGTTATCCCATATATCTACTCACGCTGCACTGAAGCAATTGGCTAGCCTAACCCCTTAGAAATCACTGTGATCAGCAATTGTTATCTCTGTGATTATTGCCCTACACCCAATCGCACAACCATATTAACAAGGCACTGTTGTCTGCATGCCACAAATACCAATCAATTAGCACCACCCGCATTTGCTGCTGACAGCCAATCTTAAAATCACAATCAACCAAGAGCTTCATCCCAGCACACATACACATATACATATGTTTTGACCTACATATACTACAGAGTAAACTTTTGTACATATTGGGAAGTAACATTACATTTAAAAACAAGAACAATAAATAATACAAACATGATATACACGTATAATAACTAAATTACATGTAGAACAATGGAAAATAGGATTAAGTATTCTGTTTGTGTTGTTGAGATTGATAAACCCACGCGTAAAATGCCTTTGTTTTGGCGATATATGGGGGGGGGGGAATTTATTGCTTTGGGGACTAAAATGATGTGGCGGTATCCGAGGGAGTGTGTGTGGGGGAGGGGGGTTATGGGGGGAATTAGCGTGGTAGGAAATCCGTTCTGAAGAAAATGTTGGCGATAGGCGGGGTTGGCAATATATAGGGGTGGCAAAAAGTGAGGGAGCACTGTATATATATATATATATATATATATATATATATAGAGAGAGAGAGAGAGAGAGAAGAGAGAGAGAGAATCTTCAGTAATATATATATATATATAGAGAGAGAGAGAGAGAGAGAGAGAGCGCTACTTCCCTGTAGGACTTTAAACAGCAATACAGCAATATATATATATATGTGTTTGTGTGTGTGTGTGTGTGTGTGTGTGCCTGAGATTCACCTTTCTACGATGCAGAGTAGACATGTTTAAGTGGCCTGATGTTCTGTAGTCCACCCCCAGTAGAGCTTTAATACAGCTAACGCAGTAAACATTTGATAAGTTCGAAGTAACATGGAAAGGCGACTTCTTTTCTTCTTATAGACCCACTTAGAGCTACCTGGTCTGGTAGCAAAACAATCTACTCTAGATGAGCAATAATATTTCTATTTACACAGCCATCCAATGACCTGTCGTAATATTTATCTTTACGTACACCAGAAAGAAATTACCTGTCGTTTCGGCGATAAGTCATATTAAGTGTTCAGATCTTGGTCAAAGTACACCCTGTTAGGTTATCTATTAAATAAAGTCGGCTCTGGGTGGCGTTTCACGTCTCTGACGGAACTACGACAAGTAGCATACCATGAGTGTCAGATAGCATATCTTATGTAATGGTTTATCTTGCAAGTTGATCATTATATAATCTGACAGCTGTACCAAAATATCGTCTGATTCAGTTGGGATCAAGGTTGGTATTAAGGAATTTCATTGAGAAACACTGCCTTGTAAATTCTTTATTGTAGCATTATTAACCAGCTTAAAAATAACGAAAATGTATTATTATCTGGTAAATGTTAAATATTATTATTATTATTACTATTATTATTATTATTATTATTATTATTATCATTATTATTATTACATAATATAAGCTTACACTTACCCTAAAAATTCTTTTCCATCTACGTATATAATAGTTTAAAATGATAAAGCAATCGTAGACATTATCTACGTCACATAAATGTTACCAACCGGGAAAAGAAATAATTAAATTAAAGATACCTGTGAAATACTTTAAACATTTTCCAATAAACAATTTGTAGAAGTATTCAGTGGATTGTGTTTTGTCTAATATTTGCTATGTAACTCGACTGAATTGACCAAATTACATTATTATAGGTGTAGATCTGTAGACAGTTTATGTCTTGGGCTGAGTATTTCCTGGAAACATCACATGATACTAATCAAGTTATATATATATATATATATATATATATATATATATATCGTTTATTTTCCTAACAGCAAATCTTACCACAGTCGAGTGAAAAGAACTGATTAGAAATGGCGGTAAGCTACTATATTTTGCACTTATTGTGTGTGTGTGTGTGTGTGTGTGTGTGCGGGGGCGCATGCGCACGCGAGGGCATGTGTGTATATGCTACATTATTAACAGGTACCTGTGGAAAATAGCTCTACCCGTCATTTGTAATAGACAAGGACGGTTTAGACCCATTATTCGGGTACGTAGAATCGGCACGACGACCCTTTTCCCCCAAACCCCGTTCGTCTGTTCCGGGGGCCCACACTGGGTGGTTGGTCCAGACCATCGCGCCTTGATCGTGATAACTTTGATTCACTTGATACTTGAGCTTTATCAACTGCATACAGCTCTTGTTATTGAGACCATCTTTTCTACGTAACATCATCGAACACTTTCTCCCCCAAACATCCATTGGGATGCTTCCATTGCCCAGGTAATAGCGTGGTTGACCGGGCACCTCTCCCACCTGGGTTTAGATTCAGAACTGGCAACGTTTGACTGGATTTTCATCTTTTATTACCACGTGCACACAAATAGTGTTAAAAACAAGTTTGTTTTCATTTTATAACTTTCATTCAGGATTTATTATTGCTGCTAAACTTCCACTGTTACACTCACAGTAGACTAAGTAATTTTTGAAATAAATCATGCAAATTGAAAACATTAAGTACCTTTCAGATTTGAACCAAACATGACTCCAAGAGTCCAAGAGCTCTGTAATAAACACTATCACCAGTTCGGTCAAGGAAACGTCTTTAACTAAACTGAAATTTGTTTACCAATTATACCCCCTCTGTGGCCTCATGTGTAGAGTGTGGGACTATTTACCCATGGCTGCGGTCATACTGTGCGGGAGGTCGGAGGTTCGAATCCCGGCCGTGGCACTATAATAGGAGGAGGTTTCCACCCAAAAAGGTAACTGGCAAATTTTCTCCACCGATTATGCCATATATTGCAAATTCTAAATTTATTTACAACTAGTTCCCGTAATGAAGATATAAATTACAGATCATATGCGTCTCCCTCATTTCGGTCTTTTGCTGGAGCGATTTCGTGATCCTTCGCTGTTAAGATAAATATTCATGGGCACCAATTGGAACGCGCATACTCACTAGACCAGCATTGGTTTGCTCTCTCTCTCTATGTGTGTGTGTGCGCGCGCGCGCGTGTGTGTGTGTGTGTGCGCGCGCGCGCGTGCGTGCATGTGTGTCAGATTTCCAATTGAATCTGTAGGAAGATGATTGCAAAGGACAACGATATTTTTATTCCATGTGTTTTTCCCCACCACCCCCACACTCCTTGACCAATATGACGACTAGATGTCGTGATTTACAAATATATAAAATTATTTTCTGTATTTATCAAGAACCAGCCTCCTTTTGACTCATACCATTCTGGTAGATATATGCCAGGTCCGGGATATGCTCCCCCTCCTATGGGATTCGCACCACCAAGTGGTGCATATATTCCCGGAGCTACTGCGCCTCCTCCAGGTAAATAATATTTCCATTTTCTTCAGCCTGATAATATAATATTAATTGCAATATGGCAATAATGCAATATTAATATGTTTTGATCTGATTTATTCAGAACGTCCACCGAAGGAGCACTGCTTTTACATTAAAAGTAAAGTGGGTGGCTTGGTGATGGAAGTTGAAAATGCTGGGGTCGATCCAGGCACTCGTGTTGTTATGGTGCCAGCGTCGGATCAGGGAAGAGACAGTGAACTATGGTTTGAGGATTATCAAACTGGAACCATTAAATCCAGACTTAACTTGCTTTGTTTGGATATACAAGGTATAAAAGGTTCAGGTTGATATTTGTGTTTGGGGGAGATGGATCTTTATATAATTGCGTTTTGATGTCAAGAACAATATGAAGTAAAAAGTAGCCTGCCTTAAAATATTTTAATTATATTTGTCTCTTAAGTGGATTAATATTTTAATGGATATAATAATCTAAGATGCTTCATCTCACATTTAATCAAGAAGAAGCTAACCAGCCGCATCAGGTAATAAAGCTTCCCCAGAGTGTACCATCCAATGCTTTATGTCCTACCTCTGTCGGAGGACGAACATATTACTCCGCTGTGGCTAACACCGAGTGGGGCAACATTCCCGGTAGAGCTGTAGCGAAACAGTGTTGGTATTCCTACGGCGGAGCGGAATATTGTACGGCTGACTTCAGTTGGATCACGGCACCAAACACAAAATTGGTCCGTAACACTGGATCTCCACCAGCTGGCTCTATAGGTGCCGGACATCAGCAGGACGATGGCTGTACCTATTACTCGGCTATAGCCCGTAGTCAGTGGGGTAGGATCCCGGGCAAAGCTAAAGGCAATACCTGTTGGTATGCATATAATGGCAGCGAACATTATACATCGGATTTTGACTGGATAGTTATAGGTAACAGAATAAAATAGTCCATTAATTATTTGTTGGTATTAATGAAGGTTTTCAGAGTTAGGTTTAACAAATTGGCATTTCTAAATGTTTACATTCAGTGCATAAATTCACTATCAATTATTATATGAAGTATTATAATCGAATCTCTTGCACTCATTAATTCTATAGAGACTGATTTTGTCGTTGTGAACTCATATGTACCTGGGAAACAGACACAGCTCTGGCTTCGTGCGGATGACAAAATACAAAATCGACAAAATGGAGACAAGGTAATCGAAATCGCTACTGATTGGCCTTTCACTGATCGTGTTTTAAGATGATCGATTAACTATATAATTGTAAACTGGTAAATTCGGAATATATTCAACGGAAGATAAAACAACTGTAGTTCACATTTGAAGTTTTCTTGGACTTGACCAGTTAAGCCTTTTCCACGACCAAATTAATCCCATACAAACAGGCGTACAACACGTATATGTGTTTGTTGTCGTTGTGTGCAGGTAATGCAGGTGTGTAGTACTACAAAGGGCAGTCGGGTTTTGTCAACCACAACAAGCAGTGATGCTAAGCAGAAATGGATGTTCGTCCCACAATCCGAGATCACCGTTGCGAGGTAAACATGACAGATACAGAATACGATTATTAATTTATAAATCAGTTTTAACTCTAAATCAGCATAGCTTCAATGGCACTTAACTGTAAATGCGAAAATATTAAAAGGCGACTTGACTAATATTTCATTCTTGTTGTTTTTAATGTCGTAATCGTCACCATCATCGTCGTTGTTGTTGTTGCTGTTGTTGTTATTAACGTGGACTTGACAAATTGTTTACATCAGATAATTTGAACAGATATCTGAGATATTTATTAGAACTATATGTCACAGGCTTTCCATCCATTACCTCATGCAAAGGACTAACTGTTACATATAAATAACTTTTCGTGTGAGTCTGAATTGTTTTACTAATTTCAATAAACGATTGATAAGAGGGAGGCAATAAGGGATTGCTTTATTTAGCCACGACATTGATTTTATCTGGGACGTGTAAGAAAACGAAGCAACGAGACCTTTTAACGACGGATGAAACATCCCACAGACATAGCAAACATTGCCATTCGACCACATGGACTGCAATTCTGCCTTATAGTTTACTTTCGATTGCAAGATGGTGAATCGCAGCCAGCTGGAACAGATTCCTAAATCTGAGCGTATGTGATCGGTAGAGAATTATCAGATACGAGTATGTGATCATGACTATCAAATACGACTGAATAGTTTGTTGTTTCAAAATATTAAAAGTGGAGCAATATTTATATTATAAACATATCAGAAGCTGTATTCTAAAACTAAACTATCGCGGATAAAATGGCATAAATATCGTGTTTTCTAATAGTTTCATATTTCTTTTACCACACATAGTCCACCAACTGCGCAGAAACCCCAACAGAGCGTTGCAAAGCCAACGAATATCAGAAGGTACATATTTTGATACATCATTGGAGAATTTCCCTTTCATGCTTCATGATCAATTCATTTTATACAACTGATATACCACGCTATTTCTGTGAAGTACAACCACAGTGTTCTGTATAGCCAGTGTTTCATACACGAGTAACTCCACATATTTCAAAAGCTTTTATTCTTATGGAAATATATATAAGACAATCTGATATTTATCGGAAAGGAATTGCAATTATGTTAAAGTAATTTCTTGCTTGTACTTGTATTACAGTTCACGTTTCAGAAATAATATTTAAGTAGTTTCTTCCATAACAATAGCGTATCTGAGGGAACATTTGATATTTAAAAATTGATGGTGCAACTCAGCCAAGATTATGGTGAGGTTGCCATCTGGCATTTCTTGAAATAATTAGAGGTTGTCTACCGGTATAAACGCATGACCTACTTTCGTGAGCATGTTTGGTTGGCAGGTACTTTTTCATCAAAAGCGAACTACACGGCAAAGTATTGGATGTGGCTGGAGCAAATAAAAAGCCTGGCACTATGGCCATCATGTGGCCCCAACACCCAACACCAACAATCAATCAACTTTGGTATCTGGATGATAATGGCGTCATCAGGTCAAAGCTGACCGATTTCTGTCTACAACCAAGTGGTATGATATCTGAATTTTTAATCAATTTAACAATAAATAAAGCGGTATACACTATCGATGATTCATCATTACAACTTCATACATATTGAGTTTCTAAGTCCGACAAACGGTTATCAATTTGTTCGGTTCTTTGATTTCAGGTCATGGTATATGGCTGCAGCCGTACAGTAAACAGGCAAACCAGATGTGGACCCCACAAGGGAAGAAGATAGTTCTCCGTAATAATCCTGATCTGTGTCTTGATATCCGTGGCGGGGAGAAATCAAATGGAGCCAAATTGTGCCAGTTCAAGTACAAAGGCAGTGCCAATCAACATTGGAAATTCGCCTACATAAATTAACTTATACACCTAGCTGAATGCTTTAACCCCCCCCCCCACACACACACACACACACACGTTCCTTCTTCTCTCTCTCTCTCTCTCTCTCTCTCTCAAATACACACACACACACACACACACACACACATGACTTGATAAGCCAAACTTATTTGATAAAGCTATTCTTGAAATATGAGTAAATCATTTGATGAACAGCGTTTACGAATATAAACCCATCGGTTATGTAATTTTAGAATATATATATATATACATATATATATATATATATATATATATACGTGATTTTCATGAAGCCAAACATTCTCAGTGTATAATCTTTGCAGTTATTTGCTATTCGTACGGTCATAAATAAATCAATATCCGTGTCAATCAGTCATTTATCTATTTATTAAAACATTTCATACTCACAACAGTTCCAAAGTACTGATAATTCACACATTATAACACATATGACATCAGGCCTATCACACAATTAATTGGGCATTCATACAGCCCAGTGGTTACTGCACTGACCTGCAAACCTCCAGGCTAGGATTCAAATCCATCCAAACCATGCCTGGGTTTGTGGGATGGTTCCCTAAATAGTGGTCTCTCGGCTATATATAATCAGGTTTGATCGGTACCGAAGGCTCAATAAGCGGCAAATAGGAGATTCTCCCCGAAAAACAAATCATCAAAGTGCCGAAGCTAAACCAAGAAGCCGTTTGCACCATTAACAAATGTACCACGTCGAGAGTCACAAATCTTATTTATAAACATTACCAACTTTTGACAATGAAGATGGGACACTTGACACATCTCACACGACATGAGCAGACAATGACAAAGTCTATTCTATAAAAGACAGCAGAAGGAACAGAAAATGGGCAAGGAGTAGCACACGCTACGGTGTCGCAAATTGGGTTGGATGCTAAATTTACTGAAGCTAGTCACACACAGGCCTTGGCTACCGAAAGTAGCATTCAGTGCCGGCTGGCCCATCACCCACTGAGCTAAGATGATGATGATGATGCAAGATACATCGATTAATATCTTCCAATCAAGTATTACACAACGGTACTGAGAACGTCGTGGGAAATCTCAATAGTGTTACCTCTAATGGGCACCAAATATACTTCACCTTAGAGCCTCATATTTTTTGCTTCGTGCCGCATAATAATTAATTTAATGTTGTACTTATTTGTAGCTGATTTCAATAATCATATCACACGAATCCACGAGCAATCAAACAAACACATCGAATTATCGATCAATAATTATCCATTTATAAACCAGGATCGGTTGGTTTCGCTAGTTTTCAACAAACT
>JAODUP010000057.1:885000-984416 GCA_025642065.1 Paralvinella palmiformis | reverse complement strand
TGGCATCAAAGTCCGTTGTGTCTGTATATATATATATATATATATATATATATATATATATATATATATATATGTGTGTGTGTGTGTGTGTGTGTGTGTGTGTGTGTGTGTGTGTGTGTGTGTGTGTGTGTGTGAGTGGCGGGGCGTGTGCGATTTTCTGCAGTTTTCTGCATGTTTCAGTTTTCGACATATCATAATCTCCATGTTTCTAAGTTTTGTTCCCTAATGTCGACAGTCACGACATATGATCGTAACCTCTCCACGTGTTATTAGTTAAACTCATCTTTGTAAAATGGAAAATAAACAATTCTGTAAAAAGTAAATACACAGACATCTGATACATCTGTAGTAATAAATAAGCAACGTGAATATTGCTCACAACGCAAATTCGAAACAACGTGTCCCATATGAAGTTCCAGAAAAAAAACACAAGGCTAAAACTAGGTCAGACCTTGACATTGCTTCCAGCCACACCCGGCGATGTTGACAACATGGTGGTACTCCTATGATCGATATATCAGCTGTTTTCTTTTATATTTGATTAAACCAGGCCTAGCTATGATATATACAACATCACAATGAGAAATGTAAGTCTTCAAAATTTACCGCCTCGTCTTAGCTGTAATGTAAAGTTAGTAAATTGGACTTAATTAGCAGTAATTTCGATAATGTGGCTAATAGAAATAATAATAATAATAATAATAATAGTAATAACATTGTAGCATGTTTATATCGGTATTGTACAATTAACTCAGTGAATACATGTTTGTGTTAGGTATATCGTTAACATGATTCTAATCATGATTACTTTACAAATTCAGATCAATACTAATAGCAGCGATACAACACGACTCAACCCAATAGCAACGACCGGTTTCGACCTATTCAAGTCTTCATCAGGTTGCATAGAACGTGCGTGTGTGTGTTTTAGCTGTGTATAATAAAGCACAGGCACAGAGTTTTCGACATATCATAATCTCCATGTTTCTAAGTTTTGTTCCCTAATGTCGACAGTCACGATATATGATCGTAACCTCTCCACGTGTTATTAGTTAAACTCATCTTTGTAAAATGGAAAATAAACAATTCTGTAAAAAGTAAATACACAGGCATCTGATACATCTGTAGTAATAAATAAGCAACGTGAATATTGCTCACAACGCAAATTCGAAACAACGTGTCCCATATGAAGTTCCAGAAAAAAACACACGGCTAAAACTAGGTCAGACCTTGACATTGCTTCCAGCCACACCCGGCGATGTTGACAACATGGTGGTACTCCTATGATCGATATATCAGCTGTTTTCTTTTATATTTGATTAAACCAGGCCTAACTATGATATATACAACATCACAATGAGAAATGTAAGTCTTCAAAATTTACCGCCTCGCTGTAATGTAAAGTTAGTAAATTGGACTTAATTAGCAGTAATTTCGATAATGTGGCTAATAGAAATAATAATAATAATAATAATAATAGTAGTAATAACATTGTAGCATGTTTATATCGGTATTGTACAATTAATTCAGTGAATACATGTTTGTGTTAGGTATATCGTTAACATGATTCTAATCATGATTACTTTACAAATTCAGATCAATACTAATAGCAGCGATACAACACGACTCAACCCAATAGCAACGACCGGTTTCGACCTATTCAAGTCTTCATCAGGTTGCATAGAATGTGCGTGTGTGTGTTTTAGCTGTGTATAATAAGGCACAGGCACAGAGTCTCGAACCGTGAATGGGGACTTTTCTTGCCGAGACATGTATAATGTCTCACCTGTCCCTAAGCCGCAAAGCAAAAACAAAACGCGAATCACCTACAGCCGTGGAATTTGGAAATAGAACACCCAAGTCAAATCACAGCAGTATTGAGAATTAATGGCTTTGGCTTTCTTGTTCAGGAATAATCCCCAGGTTGTCGCTTATTCGGCACAGCCTCTATGTTGGAGTGGTTGAGAAATCTCCTCTCTCATTAGTCACAGGGGAGCAGTACGGAAAGATGGAACCAAAATACCCTGAGGATGGTCACTGCCAGAGTGTTTTACGTCATCAGGGATTTTTTAACGTCCCCCTTTATATTAAATAAATCAGTGGAGATGGCAGCGCCAGTTAACGTGGTCAGCCACCCACAATGTTGTGAGCCGAGAAATTAATATCTGCAAAAGTTTCGATCTCTTACGGGGTTCGAACCTGTGACCGTTGGCACCAAGTGATGGGTGCTTAACCGCTAGGCCACCGGAGCTCAATGTTTAGATTAATTGTAACTTGTAACTTTGGGGTAGAGACCTAAAACATTGTGAATAACATTAGAATAATATGGAATACTTACTTCAGTGTGTTTCAGGCAATTGATTTTATACTAATATATATATATATATATATATATATATATAAACTATGTACTAATATATAAAAAATGGAAAATACTATATACATATACGGATGCACACATGCATAGACATAGGGACACACGGACGCATGCACACATACATAGACACACCTACGGACACATACATGCATACATAAACACACGGACATGGTCAAACACGCAAGAAATGGATGCACGCTTACACGAACGTGGAAACAGACGCAGACTGTACATATACACGCGCACGGACATACACACACACACATACATACATACATACACACACACACGCAGAGAGAGAGAGAGGGGAGAGAGACGTGGATTGAATTTAGATAGATGTATTCCGACAGTTGAACTGATGTAGACAGTTAGAATTAGATATATTGTTTTTTATTTGGGGTTTCTTCCTAGTTACAGGTGATACATATCCATTAATTTACTAATATAATCTATCCACATAAATAATATGTTAATTAAATAATAGAAATAGGTGGAAATACTTTCCGTAAGCAGAATGTTAAAGCTCATAGTAATTAACATCTCAATTAGATGATGATGATTGATGTTTTTTACGACCACTTTTGTACACATTATAGACTAAATTGGACGAGCGACTTCTGGAGGTAATGAAGCGAAGTCAAAGATGAAACAACATTCAGATATGGCCACGCCGAGATCCGAACACAGGTGGTAGTGATCTGTGGTCCGATACTCTACCGCTAGAACACGCATGCGCCCTGATATCTTTTAGAATAGATTTTCAGTTGTTTTCGGTTAATAAAGAATTTATAATTAGATTACAGAATTTTATAGAAAGTTTGTATTTTAGCACCTCACGGACTTCGTGAAGTTCACGCTACCTGAATAATGCAATGTTTACAATAGTTATACGCTAAATCTAGTTTTCATTTGTTGTTTGTTCACAGGATTAAACCTCATTCTGTGACTTCTGCTTTTCCAGTTACCGTCCCTACTCTTTGGAATTCAATCCCTGAACATGTTATGTCATCAAATAGCATAGTTTATTTCCGTCACCATTTGAAAACTCAACTTTTCATACTCACTTTTCCTTCCTAAGTTTCCACTCCATCTGATCATTTGTTGAGAAATTTGCGGTGATATCAGTAACAATATTAGTAGCTGCAATAACATTAGTTATAGTAGAAGGAGTAGGGTTACTATTACAACATTTTCTGAGTTATCATGTAAGATGCCTGTAAAACAAGTCTGCGTATCCATGACAACACTGGCATATGTTGATCGTTTCGCTCTTATGTAAGTTGGGCTAATAACTGAATTATAGATACTTAACAATATATAATACAAGCATCATTCAAATATTCCATATATAGAAATGTAAAATATAAAATCTACAAAGTGTCCTATATGCTTTGCTTATTCATAGTGTGTGTGTGTGTGTTTCATTTTGAAATTAAGTATAAAACAAACTTGGTATGTTATTCTTATTTTACCTGTATACATAAGATATGACAATGCTTATGTAAAACTTTGTTTTAAAGTTTTAAAGTTTTTTTAGATTCTATTCTCTATATGTTGTAAACTGTTAAGACACATGAGTTTCAAAGAGTTGTATCGTAGGAAGCTGGAATTCCAGTGATAATACACCAGAAACCAAACGATTCAGTGAAAATTCAGTATACAGATTATTAATTTCTACATTACAAGCGAAACAGAACTGAGAATTGATCATGAGAAATTACATTACCGTTCGCTGAAGAAGAAACTTAATTAACCTGGTTGTTCAAACATCAATAAAATTAATTAACACTGTCATTAACATATATATATATATCGAAGGAATCTCTCTCTCTCTCTCATTATTTATCTCTCTTATTCTCTCTCTCTCTCCCTCTCATACGCACGAACCCACGCAATCACCCAGACATACGCAGAAGAACATACTCACGCACACACTGAAATGGTTTGAGGGTGTTAGTGTACTGAATACTAGTGTACGGACGTTAGTGTACGGACGTTAGTGTACATATATGTTAGTGAACTTAACATGAGTATACTGGATGTTAGTGTACGGACGCTATGTCGCGAATTACAACCAGACACAATTATGAATTTTGGTTAATTGATCACTATAAATATTACCAAAACTCCGTTTTCAATAGCTTCAATTTTTGTACAGACAAGAAATAGAAGGAGTTAACCGAGATTTAAGATATAGTTCAGGAATATACGAGAAAGGGTGGCGGCTGGTGCCCAGAACAAATAAACCGTTTCGATAATATCGTTCATTAATCTCATTTCACTTTGGAATTATTTCCTTCTCCTTAAGAGAGAAATGAATCTTACTAAGAAATATCTGGTCCAGTCAAACTTAAACCTTTAAAATTATTTAAAAATATATAACACTAAAATATTTATTAAAGTCATAATATCACAAATTGTACCCAATTCCAGACAGAAATGTCGTAATGCCTGTAACTGAAGTCTCTACAAATCTTATTACTAGAATAAGCAAAACATGCTAATATATGGTCAAAATACTGAATTTTATTCCACTAAATTTTAATTAAAAAATTGAAGAAGTAAATTTCATTGAGACACAATGATTCCTATTCTTTCTCATAATATTTGCTGGCTAGATGAGGATGTGATCCTGGGAATGTTAATATATCTTCAATGTTGCTAGCAGCCATCTTGATAGTGATTTCCGAGGTAGAGATTCTGGCGTCTCATCATCAGACTCGGGTTGGTGGAAGGAGCGGAACTCGGGTTCATTCGTGTTAGGGCTCACCATATCTACACCAGTATAATCAGACAATGATTGTAGAAGTAACTGTTTTCACTTGACTTAACACATTACTCTGATATAATTTTAATAACTATATAAATGAATCTGATACATGTAGCATGTAACTTTGCCTCCACACTCAAACCAACATGACATAACCCAATTACAATTGGTGATTGTGACGCCCCCCCCCCCCCCTTGTGTTTAATAAAAATGTGCAATGACATGAAATAACATTGAAGCCATCGATTATTTGCCGTTTTTTAATTACAAACATGCTGGTATCCACAAGATTAACTCAGGATTAAGTCAGGAGAAAGTTGACTGTGTTTGGCTATGAGATAGCCACAGACAATCTCATAAATCTATTTCCTAGATATTATGAGTAAGATGATGAATTATTATGTCTCAAGCCTCGTGTGCGTGTGCGTATATTTTTATATATATATATATATATATATATATAAAAATATATATGTGTCTGTGTGTGTGTCTGTGTGTGTCTGTGTGTGTGTGTGTGTGTTGTGTGTGTGTGTTTGTGTGTGTGTGGGGTGTATGTGGTGTGTGTGTGTGTGGTTGTGTGTGTGTGTGGTTATGTGTGTGTGTGTGGTTATGTGTGTGTGTCTGTGTTTATGTGTGTGTGTGTGTTTTATGTGTGTGTGTGTGTTTTTATGTGTGTGGTGTGTGTGTTTATGTGTGTGTGTGTGTGTTTTATGTGTGTGTGTGTGTGTGTGTGTGTTGTGTGTGTGTGTGTGTGTGTGTTGTGTGTGTGTGTGTGTGTGTGTGTGTGTGTGTGTGTGTGTTTTAGGTATAATAAGGGAAACAGGCACAGAGAATCCAACCCTAAATTCCCAAACCTACTTTCTTCAACTATCCAAATTACTAATTTTTTTAAAACCCCAATTTGAAAAATGTCTCACCAGTCCCTAACCCGGGGCCAGCTAAATTTTTCAAAATAGTCACCCACGGGAAAAGCGGTTGGAGTTTGGGGTAAAAAAAACTTTTCCAAGTCAGACAACGGCGTGTTAAGGGTTTGTTTAATTATCTAAACTATTTCCCCCCCAATTTTTCAACGAAATTTTTTTTTAAAAAGAAACCCTTATATAAACCATTTAACCCAATTGTCACTTTTCAAAGACCGTTTTACAACGGCGGCGTCGAAGCTTCTTTAAACTGTTTAACCCTTAATTACCTATTTAAAAACTTACATTTGCCTAAAAGGAAAGTACCCAAACAGCGCCCATATTCCTACGTTTAAAAAACTTTTCATTTTCCCAAACCCGAAATCACACTAACAATTTTAAAGGGTTTTTTATAAAGCGATTAACAAAAATAACGTAAAATAGACAAGGGAAATTTTTAACTGGCCCTGGGAAAGAAAATCTTTCCCCATAAACCCAATAAATTTATAATAAAGAAAACTTGTTTTTTCACCCCAAGGGAACTTTTCCCAATTCCCCCGTTTAATCAGCTTTTCAAATTTGATTTAGGGTATTTAAATTTAAAGCGTTTTCCCCCTTTGACTATTTAAAGGGTGGAAACCGGGCCGGATTTAAAAGGCGTCCTCCAAAACGCAAATGACATGGGATTTTTAAAGTTTAGATAACTTTTCTAAACAGGACCAATTACCCCAAATGGGGAAAACAACTTTCCGCAGCTTAATACTTGGAATTTGCTGGGGGGAAAAACCCAAAACAACTCCAATAAAAATACCATCGCACTTTTTAAAATAATTAATGGCGTTTGCAGCCCCAAAAAGGGCCAAAATTGGTTCAAATTTTATTAAAAAATTTTAAATAAACCCAATGTTTTAAAAACATAATTTTAATTGGGTTTTTTTAAAAACAAGGAGATAAAGTTGGCCGGGAATGTTTTTAGGGATAAAAAAGGGAACCAGGAAAGATAAATTCAAAACCCCAAACCTACTTTTAAATCAACTAAACTTTTAATAAAACAAAAAAATGTTCCAAATTCCACATATGATAAATGTTGCGTATCCTAAGCATGTTTGGCTACTTGCCTGTAACCAGTTTTTAAATTGTTTTGAAAACCGGCCAAAATTAAAAAGGGCCCCCAAAAGGGGCAAATAGGCTAGGGAAAACAAGCCTAAAAACTCTTGAACGCAGGCCAAACAAACAGTTTTTAAAGGACGAAAAATAAAACTAAGCACCAAGTTTCCTTGTAATTTTCTGGGGTTCAAAAAACCTATAAGCTTTACAAACCCAAAAAATTTTTGACCTATTTTTCGTCAAATTTTTTTTTTTTGGGGTTTTTGGGGGTTTTTTGGGGGGTTTGTGTGTTTTTGGGTTGTGTTTTTGGGGGGGCACAGGCACAGAGAATCTCGAATCGTGAATTCAAACTCTGGACGTTTCTTCAGGGGACTGAAGTGTCGACTTTTTTCTTGCTGAGACACGTGTAATGTCCCACCAGTCCCTAAGCCGCCAAGCAAAATCAAAATGCGAATCACCTACAGCCGTGGAGTTTGGGTGTAAACACCCAAGTCAGATCACGGCACTAGTGAGAATGTTTAGATTAATTATCTAAGCAGCCCTATTTATAGCTATTTTTCAATTGCTGTATCTTTCTTCAAAGCAATACTATATAAACTATATAATCCAATTGTCACTGTCTTCAGAGATCAGTTTTCACAACGGGCAGGCATCACGAAGCAACTAATATTAAAACTGTTTAGCTTAATTGCTATTAAAAGACTGACATCTGCACTGAAACAGATCGTAATAGCGCGTCATAGCTTCGATACTGTTTGAACTATGTCATCATTTTCATAATCCTGCTGGGACTCGTGCTTTTCAAGTTGCTGTCCCTACTCTTTGGAATTCATTCTCTGAACATGTTAAGTCATCAAATAGCATAGTTTCTTTCCGTCACCATTTGAAATATCGATGAATTATTCCTATAATTAATTAATCTTTTACTATACTACAATAAAGCTAAATACTTTTGTTTTAGCTACAGCATGATTCAAGTGTTATATTTTATTTTCGCTAAATTTCTGGCCAAGCAGTCAAGTGTTGTCATTTTCTTTAAAATCAGTACACTTGGAAGTACTGTTGATGCAGATATCATACTGATTATGAGTTTGCCCAACCCCTGTATTGGGTGCACCACCGAGCTCGATTCTTTTCGAGGATATTGGCGCTATAGAAATTTTGTAATTATTATTATTATTATTATTATCTGTATCCTTACACTTTTTAGGCTTAGATGTCGTGAATGCTGCAATAGTTATGATCTTGGTTAAATCATAAATCACCAGTCATACTAACTTAAAAACAACTTAGTTGCTGAGCTAGGTAAATCCTACACGCTGTCAAACAGCTAACATCACTTTGAACTTTTGTAAATAACATTAAATTGGTTTGATTTTTGTATAATAGCAGCAGTAGAAAAGTCGATATTTGAGCGATGCGACCCTAAGTAAGAAATAGAATGAAAGTTAATTTTACAGTAAATATATATTTAGAAATAAGTGATGCTTTACCGAAGAATACAGTAAATGCACCATTGCTCAGTGTATTAAGTTTGATTTCTTTGGTGACATGAAATGTATATAAATAGATTACAAACTCGTCAGTATTGATTGTTTCATACTGTTATTGCAAATATTTGTAAAACCGTCTCATGACACAGTTCAACATAGGGCTTTATGTATCTTTTAAGTAATACATTAATAATCTTGACGTAATGCTCTTTGTACAACATATTTCTCCACGCTGCAATAATCCGGTATCCCAATTCCATGAAAAATGCAGTTAATTTGATGCGATATATTTTCTATTTATAACACGCTTGTCATATTTCATCACCAGATTCCATTCAATGGCAAATTACGACATTATGATGATAACTTCATATTAAAATTATTCAAAATTTTAATATTAAAGTAACATAATTTAGGTATGATATATCGTTACGTTACCGGAGTTAATACGGTCTCCGCCGAAGAATAACAAAGCTCTACGATATTAACAAAATACCATATAACGTTTAAGTACTGAACTAAAGTCAGCAAAGATCTTCCCCAAAGTCCCCCTTTCTTAATCGACCAATATTAGCAGAGCACAAAGTGAGCAAAATATTCAACTAAATATTATTCAATAAGCGTTGAAGTGTTAACGATTAAGAGACCGAAAGAAAAAAAACCTGGATCTCAAAGAATACATTCATCCACCATAGTTTATAAGTGACTCAATAAGCATTGTAAGTAGATCACAATACAACTAAAATATATTTATCCTCTATGTAATTGGACAGATTATAGAACTAATCTTCATCTATATGTTTAGGATGGAAAGGATGTTTGTGTAACATCTGATGAATATCGGTTAGTTAAAAAATACTTTGGTCAACAAGTTGTTTTTGTTTTAGGGTCTTTGAATACAGTGGTATCTGAATAATTGAGTGGATTAATACAGATAGAATATTTAAATTAATTTAATTTAATGGGTGGTTCAGGTGTATTAAAATATTTAGAAACATATAGGGGATACTTTCCTATTACTTCCAGGACTGCTTGCAACCCCTTGGTGTGATCTATATTAGTATACATGCTTTCAAGGTCTAATGTCATAAGCAGGCAATTATAAGGCAAAGTTAAAACTTGTTTATTCTACAAAATCGTGTTACTTTTAATAGAAGGGCGATTCATAGCAAAATGTTTTAGTGGTTATCTATGAAAGATGATACAGTTTTTGATTCACTATTATAATCAGACACTATTGGTTTACAACAGGTCTTGTATATATATATATATATATATATATATATATATATATATATATATACTGTATGTGTGTGGCTGCGTGCGTGCCTGCCGTTGTATGTTAGTGAATGGGTGATCCTTCCTAACAAAGCAGCACTTTGTTGGGTTATCGGTACAACTTTATGAAAAATCAATGAGAACAGATACATTCTTTATAACATATACACTTATTTTATTTCTTTAGGATGTCCATTCTACTTTTATTATGAGAATGATGAACAGTTATTAATGAAAGTTATGGATATATAACAAACTATATATCAAACGCAGAATATACAGGTATTCTAACAAAACATTGTAATACTAAAACACTAATAATTGAACTTATAGTTATCAAAATGACTGTTTCCTGATATGTATGTTTCAAAGTACTCTCAGAAAAACAATGTTATTTCCATTCTTGTAATTCCTGAGTCATCTCTTATGTACATCAACAGCCAAACATCTTGTACAATGAAACAATCTGACTTTATTCAATTATGAACTACAATAGGCGACTTTTTATTGTGAAAAAAATACAGAACAGTTTGTGATGTAATCACACAAGCTTTGTGTGTCGGCAGATTACATTCATAAAACGTACACATTAAAGTATTAATACACTACTGAAGTACCCCAGTACATAGCAAACAATATACAATGATTTTATAGAAACAATGTATATTTAACCTAGTTTTGGGGTCTAGTACCCCTTGGGCAAGTGCCCCCTCTTCCGGTTCTAATGGCCCAGGATAAAACCCTAGAGATAAAAAACGCCTCTAGGGAAACTGTTTCCATACAGAACCAATTAGCATAAATATATTTTAATTGACCAGTTCAGTGCGTGATCTACAGGAAGTGTAAGCACGATAGCAGCGTCTACTGCATTTATAAATGAACTCACGTGACCAGCATACAAAAACTGCTCAGTCCAGTATTACAAACCCTGACATCAAAACACCACCTCTGCCTGTGGATAAAAAACAGACTTACAGACAATAGTTTCCCGCTAATCTAAGAGAAACGCTGTAAACTTTAATCTTTTATTTGACTAGCTCATTAAAAATTAAGCAATTCCATATTCTGGTCTTACACAGAAACCTCAAACAGGAAATCTAGGAAACGCCAGAAAGGTTGTGATACGTGTCTTGACTTCAATACCGCAGCTACCACCTGTTGATAGAAAAAGTAAACTATTTAACACAGTATAAGTTTCCTCCTCCCTCTCTTACTGCCATTGGTGTCCCATTTCAGATGCTTTCCGATTTATTCACGCCAATTTCATGCCTTTGGCATAACCCAAGTGAGAACGTATTCATACGGCGGAGTTTTGTTGATGGAAGCGAGCAAATGGTTGCGTATATGAATCCGTGGTCACCCGAAGAATGCCTAGCGTCTGGCATAAACAAACCACAAATCAGCAAAAACACGACAACAATGGCTGCCATATCTCCCGGCTACCATCACTCCCTGCCCACCTAATGCCTCACACCCTGCCACCCTCAAACCCTACCCCCTGCCTCCCTAGAGATAGATAAAGAGGGAAACACAACAAGATAGAAATAATTTCTAATCTCATCATCTGGTTCCTAACCCCCTGCCTCCATCTCTCCCTGCCTCCCTCTCATTGCCACTGGTTTCCCATTTCAGATGCTTTCCAATTTATTCACGCCAATTTCATGCCTTTGGCATAACCTAAGTGAGAACAGATTCATACGGCGGGGTTGTGTTGATGGAAGCGAGCAAATGGTTGCGTATATGAATCCGTGGTCACCCGAAGAATGCCTAGCGTCTGGCATAAACAAACCACAAATCAGCAAAAACACGACAACAATGGCTGCCATCTCTCCCGGCCACCATCACTCCCTGCCCACCTAATGCCTCACACCCTGCCACCCTCACACCCTACCCCCCTGCCTCCCTAGAGATAGATAGAGAGAAACACAACAAGATAGAAATATTTCTAATCTCATCATCTGGTTCCTAACTCCTTGCCTCCATCTCTCCCTGCCTCCCTCTCTTGCCACTGGTGTCCCATTTCAGATGCTTTCCGATTTATTCACGCCAATTTCATGCCTTTGGCATAACCCAAGTGAGAACAGATTCATACGGCGGGGTTTTGTTGATGGAAGCGAGCAAATGGTTGCGTATATGAATCCGTGGTCACCGGAAGAATGCCTAGCGTCTGGCATAAACAAACCACAAATCAGCAAAAACACGACAACAATGGCTGCCATCTCTCCCGGCCACCATCACTCCCTGCCCACCTAATGCCTCACACCCTGCCACCCTCAAACCCTACCCCCTGCCTCCCTAGAGATAGATAAAGAGAGAAACACAACAAGATAGAAATAATTTCTAATCTCATCATCTGGTTCCTAACTCCTTGCCTCCATCTCTCCCTGCCTCCCTCTCATTGCCACTGGTTTCCCATTTCAGATGCTTTCCGATGTATTCACGCCAATTTCATGCCTTTTGCATAACCTAAGTGAGAACAGATTCATACGGCGGGGTTGTGTTGATGGAAGCGAACAAATGGTTGCGTATATGAATCCGTGGTCACCGGAAGAATGCCTAGCGTCTGGCATAAACAAACCACAAATCAGCAAAAACACGACAACAATGGCTGCCATCTCTCCGGGCCACCATCACTCCCTGCCCACCTAATGCCTCACACCCTGCCACCCTCACACCCTACCCCCCTACCTCCCTAGAGATAGATAGAGAGAAACACAACAAGATAGAAATAATTTCTAATCTCATCATCTGGTTCCTAACTCCTTGCCTCCATCTCTCCCTGCCTCCCTCTCATTGCCACTGGTTTCCCATTTCAGATGCTTTCCGATGTTATTCACGCCAATTTCATGCCTTTGGCATAACCCAAGTGAGAACAGATTCATACGGCGGGGTTTTGTTGATGGAAGCGAGCAAATGGTTGCGTATATGAATCCGTGGTCACCGGAAGAATGCCTAGCGTCTGGCATAAACAAACCACAAATCAGCAAAAACACGACAACAATGGCTGCCATCTCTCCCGGTCACCCTCACTCCCTGCCCACCTACTACTGCCTCACACCCTGCCACCCTCAAACCCTACCCCCTGCCTCCCTAGAGACACAATAAGAAAAACTATACCTCTTCTAACTAATCATCATCTGGTACTCATTGTTAGCTGATCCCACAACGCAATTCTTAAGTATTGAGCAGTAAGATATCAGCATCCAACTGGGAAGGTTTCCTATGTAAATAGACAAAATATAAATTATATGAATCAAAATATGTTTTTTTGGTGTATTTATTTTGGCGTAACATGCAAAACATGAAAACCATTCCTACATTTATTTGTTTTAATTATAACTACAATCCCTAGATTTCCTTCCACTTATAAAGCCCACCAGGAAAACCTTGATCAAGTAGTAATAAAGCGTTTCTTATTTAAACAAACGCCAATACCAAATTGCTTAGTACATTATTTTGGTCACGCACAGGGATAAAAAAACCTAAACGTTAAATTTTCAAATACACTCCATGGTGGATAATACCACATTTGTTCACATTCAAACAAACAAGCAGATATAAATTCATAAAAGAACAAATATTTAGCAAACACTAAGATATATATTGACAAAAGCAAACAGTCAAAGAAGGATTATGGGGAATCAGCTTATTTTAACTCTCAAAGGCCGGTCAGGTAGACTGAAAAGGTGGACCTTATTACAAACCAGACAATCACTGCTGCTTCATTTCAACTGTTTTATGAATTTACCCACATTAAAGTAATGCTATTGGCACTTCATAAGTTAGCCCAGATGCATACTCACAGCTGTGTCTCATAGTATGAATGTATGATTACACAAAATAAACCTATTACGTGTTATACCCTCTTTTGGAGATGCTAGTAGTGACTTCCTATCAAACAATTCCCTTTCTTTGAAGCAAAAACTAATTCATGGTCAATTTACACGATCCAACGTGGAGGCAAAACAATAGATTAGAGGTGAATCCATTTAATTTAGAATATGCAACCAGTTATTGGCCTATAGAACCTTGTTACGTATCATTTTTACCTCACAAATAATGGATATCATATCACGTCAATCCAGTCACAGACTAGTTCATTATTCGTTGGTCATTATTACTAGCTCTTTCCATGACGCACTCCTTACCTTGTGAACAACGACATCCAGATGTGGAGTTAGTATTCCATTATGATCCTGGAAATGCTTTCTACCTGAAACAAAAAGTTCCGTCTGTAACAGCAAAGTCATTTTGTTATTAATTTTAGGCCACCCAAATTGTTCAAGGTGACTTGATATAATCACCTCAAATATTATATATATATATATATATATATATATATATATATATATATATATATATATATATATATATATGCTTAATATAGTATATGTACTTAATATTCTTAATATATACATGTACTTAAAACATGAACTCAAAATATTTAACAGTAAACATACCTTTTTACATCATCTATATATATGTCCGATCTGTATTCAAGGTTAGTCTGTTCTACTGGCTGCTCTACAGCTTCGTTTGCTTTGGATAACTAGTAGTTCCGACTGTATTCAAGGTTGGTCTGTTCTACTGGCTGCTCTACACCTTCATTTGTTTTGGATAACTAGTAGTTCCTATTCTATTTCCACTTTGACTGTATATGGTCGTAATGAAGACCTACACAGGGTTTTAATGCGAGTAGTTCTCATGGGTGGGAGATGGCTCTGATAGGGATTTCCGAGAATTTTCACAACCGGTTTGCTTGTTTCCAGGACCCAAATGAAGCACTTACCGACCTGCTGGATTATATGACGACTTCAGCAGCATATAAGGTCAGAGAGCTCAAAAGAAGGAACAGCACACAACATACAGCGGATTTCACAGTCACCGAGCTGTAGGAACATCAAAGGGAACCGAGGCTAAAGATCTACCAACACAGCAAATGTTAAGACCGTGCTCCCCTTCAGAAAGGCTCATATCCAAAAGTTTAAAGGAAGTTGCAGTGGAAGAGGCAGACACTCTGGCAGACCAAATCACCTCAACCTATGACTATCGTAAGATGTTCCGTGCAACAAAGCAGCGCCGTTCAAACAATAAACACCACGCCCATCATTGTCCAAGACACCGATGACAACCTCATGGGAATGGACAAAGTCAAAGCAGGAACCAGACGACATCAACAGTGAGCTCTTCAATCACTCAAAAGGTATTGTCTCCCGCCCACTGGCCATAATCATCAACTCATCATTTGAACATCACGTGCCCATAGAGACACTAGGACTGCGAGCTAATGTCCCTATGTCAATTGCATCTGTGTTAGAAACATTGACTATAAACATTGCCATATGTTATTCACAGTGTTTGATAAAGGCTATGCCACGTGGAAAATGTTGGACCATGAAATGAGAGCCTTGTGGTGTTGACGGGATTCAATGTACAATAGATTGAAGAAAGCTGTATGAAGTTTGTCAGACAAGGACTATAGCTTCAGGTTTCAGAAGATATCCCGATGTTTTGGTAAGAATTGGCAACACCTCTCTGAAAAAAGAAGGTAATTTGCTTTAATATTAAAAATGAAATCATAATCATATACTGTACATATGAATCCATTCTAAACCCTCTAATGCACATGCTTCAGAAGCTGTGGTATGCGTGAAACAAGAGGAATTGTATTTGTCACATTCAAATCTCATATCAAAGCACAAACTAATTAAGTTACCTAGACTACAGTTGTTGACTGTATCCTTTGCCATATATTTTTCACTGTGCGTGATAAAGGCTATGCCACGTGGAAAAATGTTCTACCATGAATTCAGAGCCTTGTAGTGGTGCACGGGATTCATTGCAAAAGAAATTAAAGAAAGCTGTATGAAGTTTGTCAGACAAGAACCATAGCTTCAAATTTCTGAAGATACCCCGATGTTTTGGTAAGAATTGGCAGAACTTCTCTAAAAAAAGAAGGTAAATTGCTTTAATATTAAAAATGAAATCATAATCATATACTGTGCATATGAATCCATTCTAAACCCTCTAATTCACATGCTTCAGAAGCAACAAGAGGAATTGTATTTGTCACATTCAAACCTCATATCAAAGCACAAACTAATTGCGTTACCTAGGCTACAATTGTTGACTGTATCCACTGCCATATATTATTCACTGTGCGTGATAAAGGCTATGCCACGTGGAAAAATGTTCTACCATGAATTCAGAGCCTTGTTTTGGTGCATGGGATTCATTGCAAAAGAAATTAAAGAAAGCTGTATGAAGTTTGTCAGACAAGAACCATAGCTTCAAATTTCTGAAGATACCCCGATGTTTTGGTAAGAATTGGCAGAACCTCTCTAAAAAAAGAAGGTAAATTGCTTTAATATTAAAAGTGAAGTCACAATCATATACGGTAACATATGAACCCATTCTAAACCCTCTAATGCACATACTTTAGAATCAGTGGTATACGTGAAACAAGAGGAATTGTATTTGTCACATTCAAATCTCATATCAAAGCACAAACTAATTACGTTACCTAGACTACAATCTTTAACTGTATCCACTGAAGACTACGAACGAATAATTGAATATGAGACTGAGATAGTCAGAGATAGTCCAGTGATGTTTGTAGACGGATAAGAAACTCTATCATTTGTTACGTTTGATCTGACGCCAATAATCGATAAATGTGAAGTTTGTGTTGTTTTGCTAGATGCTATTTTAATTGTTATTATGGTGACAGTGATGTTATCATCGTTGCGCATCTATCTCTGAGAATGCTGGGTGGTTCTTGTAAGCAAGAATCAATGATAATGTAGGCATCCATTGAACCAAATGCGCTGTCGCATAACGATCCTACGCTCTTTGTAAGCAGATTTTGACGTCAAATATCACCTTCAGAATATTGAAACTTTAGCAAAACATTGTTAATAGTGTTAATACTTAAACCCAATGATAAAGTTACACGTTAATGCAATGAAAAAAAATATTTCCGCATTTTACCCACATCGCCGAGTTAGGCGCAGGAACCGTAACCAATAGAATTCGGTGTCGCCATCTGATAACTGACGGCGGTACTAAACACTGGGTCATGGCCGACCTTGTGGACAAAGCCTGGCATTTCACAGCAGTCGATGGGGCGTGAAGGGATCTAATTCCAGATTATTTCAAATTTCTGCTGAAAATATAGATATGCATTCTTACCCATAGTTTTCCTAAAGATCAAATACTTGATAATGAAAATTGATATATTAGCCGAGTAGTCTGGAGTTTCCTCTCAGCCGACGGATCAAAATTTCCCCAAACATTGCTTTGTGCACTTGAGCACGTGCGACAGTAGTACTTCAAATATGAGTAAGTACCGTAACGTAAGTACCATAACAAATACATGTTTTGTTGTGGTACTGATCAGTCAGACTTAAAGGGATATAATTATGTGACCACCTGGACTGATTTGTCCAGTTTCCTCTTTAAAAATATTGACACTAGCTTCGTTTATTATTGAAGTCATGACCGTTAGCCCCCTACTGCACTGTGGCCGCAGTCAGTACGACGCTCTCTTTGCAACTGTACAATAACTTATTTTAAACTTACATTACATCAGTGAATTATTAGTAAAGAAGGGATGTAGAGGATGGGCAGGATTTTGGGATACATTCATAAGTGACTACTTTCAGAGGTTGTAATGAATAAAGTTGATTTGCATAAAACAGAAACAGGGACCTGATAGTTGGCACCTGGAATGAATGGAATGCTTTAGAAAGATTTTAATCAACATATTAGAGAAACATTTGTAGGCATGGATATCCATCCTAAGCCGTGGGTATAGAAAGCTATCTGGGATTCCTTCGAGACTCATTATGAGGGACAGATAATTATTTCTAGTAGGTCTAACAAGAATGAATAACAATTATTATTTATTTATTATAATATAATCTTCTTGGTGTTACCTTTCAGACTGAAATATGCCCCCTAAAAAGCCAACGTCATTGATGGGATATGAACGGCAGAAGAAGTGGCGCGAAAGACAAAAGGCCGACCACGAATCCCATGAGAGGTACTTGCAGGCAGAAAGATAACGCTATGCACGAAGGACGGCAGAAGGAAAACGTCAACGTGTTGTTGACATGATGGAACTTGAACTCCGAAAGCAGAGAAAATAAATAGAAGCGTGATCCGAAAGTTTGGCGTCAGAGGATGGGGGGGGGTCATTTGCGTATGCCTGTACATTTGTGCCATTTTTTTGGCGTACGGATTTTAATGCGTACATACCAAATGGGTGGCCCCTATGCCCACTACCACTTTGCCGTGGCGCAGTGGGTCGGGAATAAAATCAGATATTACTCACTGGATGTTTCATATTGTAAAAATGACCCGGCCCCTAACACGGAATACGCCTACAGGGACAACATAATGATTACTACCTGGGTCTTTTCGTTATTTCGCCGTTCAAAATAAACCTTCTGTGCACGGCCAATATTCTGGTTTCTCACAACACTTTTAAGGTTCATGCCAAATGGCTTGGGTATCGTCACGAGTAGTGACAGATAACTACCACTTCTTTACTAACAATAAAACATCTTGTTCATGCTTTGTTTATTCCGACCAAATGCAATCGGTTTATTGGAATGACATAAATAGCAATGCAGCCTCACATCTAAACAATGCATTCTGAACTGATTGTGTTATGATTAGTACTAACCACTGCATTGTGTACATCGGTGCACCATTGAGGCTTGGCGGCCTTAGACTTGTTCCTTTCCGCTACGGCCTCGTGGTCATTCGCTATAAAGGACCAGGGAGAACCAACTTAGCTTGGTTAAAGCCAGACACTCCATCCACCAGCCATAATACCTGTACTTGCAGAAGTCCCACAGTACTATCAGTACCGTAACGCCAATAATAGTCAATCCCTTGTATCAAGGCTTCATTATATCGGTAATGTTGAAAAGGTGATTCAAAACTAAAGACAGCTATCGCATTGATCAGTCAGTACTCCTGAGAATACACTGAATGTAAATCTTTGTTCACGAAATGGTCATTCTCATGTAGAAATCAGTACAGTAACGATAGCATCAGTAGAGAAACGATACCATCAGTACTGTAACGCTTCAGTCAGTACCATAACAGGTCAAGACATACCTGTTTCAGTAAAAATAAAGTTAAACTATTCAAAGTAATCCGATCAATGATGAAGAACAAATAGAGATGATGTAATCGATCTCAAAAATCTAAAATAAAACAACTCGGGAGCAGTCGAAGTAAAACTGGTTTAGTAGAACTTGGTCACGTGTACAAAGTGTCATGGGTAGAATGTGTGCTTTGATTTGTAGTTATTGAATTTCTGTTATTGTTTTGTAAAACTGGTCTTTAAATATACGTTAGGGTGGGTACTGATGTATCTCCAAATATAGTATCTCCAAATATAAATTAAAACAACAAGCGGTTTAAAAATATTCGATTTTTTAGCAAATGCTGAAAGTCGGAAATGACCAGATTAGCCAAGAACCACTCAGCTACACCATTAAAAGTGGTCATCGGAGTTTTGTAGAATATTCTATCCAGGGTTTGCGTCCTTTAAGTTGTGTGAGGAGAACAGAGAGCACAGTAATACCTTTGTCACGTACGAACTTGATGGCTTCAAGAATGTTTCTGGAATGTCCGACCGTATAAAATCAAAAGGAAGAATTTTAGTGTTGTTGATTTAATGTTCACATGATCCATTGTAAGAAGGGGTCCTTTTCCATCCATTCATTGTTGTTATTTACCTCGATATTGCCTTTCGGTGACCGCTTTTTCGCACTTCGATCAGTATTTCGTCTTGATGTTTCATGTTTGATGTTTTACAGCCACTTTTTTTAATCTCAGGTGGCTGAGATATTTAACCAATTACGCTACCAGTTAGACCATGGAAGCGACCCAAATATTTCCCTCTTGATGATGACCATCAGAAGGAAATAATGAATGAGAAAACTATTAAACAAAACATGCTATCGTCAAATTGAGGCCTGTTTCATCACTTATTAATGTCCCCCATTTTTACATTGTTGTTGTTGCTCCTGCTGCTGTTGTTGTTGTTGTTGTGGTTGTTGTTGCCTCTATAAAAACTATGAAAACTGAACAGAGTACGTTGACTCATTTCTTAAAAAGGTGTGACACAGATAATAAAATGTGATTGTAGAAAATAAATTAAATTGACCCCATGTCTGGTACAGACACAAGTTTAACTCGTACTGAAGACTGTGGAATCTCCCGATGTCAAGAGAATTTAAGAAATTAATGATATTTTAAACAAAACCAATACAATCGATGAGAACTATTTATTTGTGATCCCCAGTGGGCAAATTGACATAATTCCCGAAAATGGAGTCTTCTGGATCACGTTGAACTCAATCGACGCTAATCGGATTGTGGTCCAAAACTGGGGTAGACATCGCATATAAGATCACGATCAAATACAATAACGTGACAGTGAATAATATCACACAAAAAATGAAAAGTCACATTCTAAGAACAGAAATATGAAACCCATTAATTTAGGCCTACACGAACTGATATTAATCATAAAACTTTGTTTATTTATAGGTACTTGCTTTTTGACCTTGATAAATAGAATCGAACAATTACAGACTAGAATAGAACTAATAAGAATTGGCTTCATATCTTTACAAATACCAGATCTGATTGTTGGTACAGGGAATAAAAAGAAAGACATTCGACAGCCAATAAATGTGGCAGGATTTTTAAAAAAACTACAACGTATACATACTAATCATAAGAAGATAAGTTTATGGTATTGTGCTCTAATCCATCTTTTAGAATTGCAGTAATTTTCAAGCAGCTGCTGCGATTCGATAACAAATTTATAATAATTTTGTGTACGTATATTTCCATGATTTCCCACAGTGGAAGATCAGTTATTCTTAGACGATGCTACGAAGAGAATGATGTCATTGAGTTATTAAAAATTAATAATTCATAATATTAGTTTGTGAAGATAAAAAGATAAATTCATCATTTAGTACTTTTAACTGATGCCAGCTTATTAGTGTTATACAAAGAAACTTAGGTAATATGAATTTTCATAAGACAAACCTCTAAAAAAATACTACTACCAAAATGCACCTATTATATAACATAAAATAAATACATAAATATTTTTGCGCATATTCATTTCCCAAGTCAGTAATACGTTCTAATGCAAAAACACCCAACATATTAACACATCACTGATACACAAACAGAGACTGACATCCCACATTCAGATAGGGTGCCTCCTTAGTGTAACTGGTAGTGCGTTGGACCTCAAATCACTACCATCTGAGTTCGAATCTTGGCTTGGGTATATCTGAAGGGTGTTCCATCTATGACTTCGCTTCATTACCTTTGGAGGTCGCTCGGCCCATTTAGCCTATCATGTGTACAAAAATGGCCATAAAACATCAATCATCATCTCACTCTAAGTAGTACCCAGAGACTGAACATCACCTAACAAATAATGTTACTAGTGGAAGATTATAGAAATTGTCCTGTACCAGGACATTAACAGGGTACAAGGGGTAAGGCATTAACATTGAGTTCAGAGGGATCCCTAAAAGATTATCAGCAAATGTGTTTGAGGATCTGGAAGATATGGCAAGGAATGGAGGCTGGAGGTCTTACCATTCACATTGGATACTTCACTTTGTTGGTAGCCAGAATCAGGTCATCAACTGTTATTATCTGCTATGTGTTTGGCATGAGCCATCAAGCTGGATTATTCCTCAAAGTACAAGTATTCAGTGACATCATTGAGGTAGACAGAGACTGAGAACATCAGTGAGGTAGACAGAAACTGGCAATGAATACATCTGTAAAGTTACAAGTGTTTTGTAATTATATGATGTGGTGATGTTGAATAAAATATATTGAATTGAATTGAATTGAATTACATTGTTCATATATGTCCCTCCGAATGTGTACACACTTTAACTTGTGCCATCTAGGTTTGGAATATTGTGTAATTACATGTTAACAAACTGAGGTTTATACTAGTGTGGATATCGTGTATGATTCGCTGTAGGTGTGATATGGACACTGGGATTGTTGTCTGTAATAAGTGCATGTGTACATGCCTAATTATTCATGTCATAACGACCTGTTATCTTTGTTTGTGTGTGTCATAACGATATGGAATCATTTTACGTGTCATAACGATTTGTCATCGTTGCAGTTGTGTCATAACGACCCATCATTGTGTTTGGTATTAAGATGATAATCAAATTATCGGAATATTTACATTCATTGAATTATGTATAATAAAGTGTGCGGAGTATTTTCAGCTTATTTTTTTTTATTTACAGGGGTGATGCATTATATAAGCAATGCTTCAAGCATCCCCCTTTTCAACATTCTACATGTGTTTGATTGCATTAAAATTATTTATTATGAATGTTGAAATAAACGAATTGAATTGAATTGAAAGGATTGCACCTTTAGTGGACGTCTGCTGATGTGGATAGATTTCACAGTCACCAATGGCCATCAGGAGGGTTCAGGATGAGTGAGGCATCTTCTGGAAATTACTCCAGGAATTGGTGGAGGGGTCTCTATCTGTGACGGTATTACCTTCTACAGAAGTAAACATGCTGTCCATGTTCATAGAACACACTTTGGGTGCTATAATGGAGGTTTGTCTGATCTGTCTGGATCTCCAATAGTGGATACTGCGCAGTTTGTTTGGGAGTCGAGGGTAGATGTTTTGTCATCTTGTGTTGGACATTGGTGTTCCCACTCCTCAGACTCTCGCTGATCTAGTTAACTACGACTACATGGTGGGGGGTCATATGGTATTGAGAGTTGTGATGTCTCAGTAATAACATATTATATAATCCTTACTGTTTATGTTTTGTGATTGAGCGTTGTTGTGGTCCATCACTTTAAGAGATGATTTAGGTGATAATTTAGATTAACAAGCAATATGTTAGCTTATATTTAGAGATGTTTCAATTATTACTCATCTGTAAGATTAACTTATATAGTACTAAAGTCGTGTACACAATTTTCTGATCATGTATCAGGGGTGCATTAATTGTGACAAGGCAGCTTCATGTTTATCATAGATTTGTTTATGTCAGTGCCCAAGATACTTTTTTGAGTTTGTTGTTGTTTCGAAAATACTAAAGTGTGTGTGTGTGTGTGTGTTTTTTTACTATGTAAGTACTATATAGACTGTCGTCAATTTCGAAAGTCAGGGTGTTTGTGTCAGGACTCATTCAAGTGGCAGACGTTTCTTGCTGAATCCTGTGTGAATGTCTGCTGGTAGTGTAATTCGCCGAGTCTTAATAAATTATTAAGCAAATGTCTAAGTGTTTGGAGTTGTGGGTTAAATCCCAAAGTCAGATCATCGGCAGTTGTGAAGAAGTTTAGATTAATTTCTGAATCGAGCCTATTTTAAAGCTTTATTTTTTTCAAATGGTATGATCTATCGAAAAAAGAAATTTTAAGTATCATAAACTCTAACACCAAGTACCACTCAAAAATATTTTTATAAGGGAAAGGCTTTAAAGGTATTATTATAAATGTTTATTTTAAATTAACAAATTAAAGGGAGGGGGAATATTGTTTTTGACGTATACGCGTCTATTTTTATTTTCATGTTATTTAAAAACCTGATTCTAATTTATTTCTATTCTAATTTGTAGTTCTTAAATGTTATTTATGAAACAGATTGAGCTAATCTTAATGTCATAGTACAAACTGGACATAACTGGACCTAGAAGATAATTATATTCCCACATACAACCAAGGTGAATTATATAAGTTGTTATATAAAACCCACCAACCACACGAGCTGTGTCCAATGCCACCGCTCGAGATGCGATGCAGTGTTTCTATTCCTGAGTCAGGAGTACATACTTTAAGAACGTACTGTGTCTGCTACAGTCATTTAAATGCTGGATAACCAGGCCAAACATCTAAACGCGTGCCTCCAAAGACGCAAATAGTGCACGGAATGTGTGTGTGTGTGTGTGTGTGTGTGTGTGTGTGTGTGTGTGTGTGTGTGTGTGTGTGTGAATTCGTATACACGTACGTGCATGCCCATCTGCGAGTTCGGCTTTAGCCATGCTGTGAATGTTCCGAAGCCGTTGGTAGTCGTAATTTACGAGCGAATCGAAGTCGCTTAAATAAATATTTAAAAATCGATCATAAACATGAAGTCATAAAACCAAAACAATCGAAATATCGACATATTAGACAAATAGAAGAAGTATTGATCTATACGATGAGACATCTGGCCTAGGTAAAGCAGTTTAGTTTTGTTTTAAATGTGTTATATCTTGGAGATGTTAAGAGATTTAAGTCAGTGTCGGTGAGAGCAGCTCAGAGAACACACACACACATATATATATATATATATATATATATATACCTGGCTTTAAAGGTATTATCTATAAAGTGTTAGGTAGGTACTTATTGAATAATAAAGGTGACGGGAATATTAGTTTTTGACGTATCACTGAGTCTATATGTTATTTTCATGTTATTTCTACATGTTATTTCTATATGTTATTTCTGTATGTAATTCCTTATGTTATTTATATATGTTACTGATGAAACAATGTGTGTCTTTATTCTATCAATCGTTTCTTGTGCTAATAATTATTCAGTTACTGCAGTATGTCTCTCTCTCTCTCTCTCGTTCTCATATATCTATCTATCTATCTATCTAATAAATTGTTTTCCGTGTCCCAATGCTACTTCAGTATATTAATGTAATTTTAAGAAGAACTATATTGTTTCCATCCACTGTACGCAATTATTTTGTAAAAAACGTTATGTTCAAATTATTATATTAACCTAAACTACAACAATTAATTGATGCCATAATAATTAGCATAACACTCTATATACCTGTCCTTTTGAGATGTCAGTGTAATCTAGTTCGTATAAATTTGATCAACAAACGAATGTTAGAAATGAACCATCACCACCTATCACCCGACTAAAGTCTTACTGAACTTTTTTTTTAATCAGTAATTTCTCTATCTTGGCTGTTCTATTATTCCGACACTACGTGAGCTTAATTCCGCATCTCAATTTTAATAGCATTTGATATTTTTAATGCACAATATGTTGATCTAACAAAAGAACCTCACCACTGGTTGCAAAAGGATCAGATTGGTCCTAATGGTACGCGAAAATGTAACAAAAGGACAAAGCAATCTATCTATCTATCTATCTATCTGGCTGCCTGTCTGTCTGTCTGTGTGTATGTGTGTATATTTGCATGTCTCCTTTTTCTTGTAATATTATATGAAGAAAATTTCGTATACAGGCATTACAATTGCTGGCAGATAGCTCCGTGGTGCAGCTGATAGAGCACTACAGTAAATGTCATCAGATTTTCGGCTTGAATCCCATTGCTACTTGTGTCTTTGGGATGTTTCATCTATAAATAAAACGTTTCGACTTGATCATATTATTTTGTTCCATCGTTGTCCGTCAGGTGTAATTCTCAGGTGATACCAAAGCCGAGGCAAACAAAACATTCACTCACTCACTCACTCATTCATCACTTACTCTCTCACCATTCTTTTCGCTAATTAAGTACTATATAAGTTAATTTAATAATAGACTGTTGCGTGTGTTTATAGGTATTACAGTTCTTCTGTATAATCAGGTAATATGTATATTACCTGGAATTTTCAGGTCATCTGTATTAAATCTCATTTAGCAATAGAGGTATTACCTGAATATTTCAGATAATATACCTATTACCTGATTACACAGATTAACTGTATATATATATATATATATATATATATATATATAGATAGATAGATAGATAGATAGATAGATAGATAGATAGATAGATAGATAGATAGATAGATAGATAGATAGATAATTCACTCCCCAAAATCATCATAGCTATGACAGCGCCACACAGCGAATGGTCTCTGGACTGTAAAGTCTATATTGGTGGGTTAGGAGCTGATGTGGATAAACAGGCTCTGGAGAAGGCTTTTAGACATTATGGGATAATAACAAACTTCTGGGTGGCAAGGAACCCTCCTGGCTTCGCCTTTGTTGAGTATGAACATCACTCGGACGCCGAACACGCTGTTAGAGGACTAAACGGAAAGTACGTACACTTAGTCTTAGATTCCTCCAAATGCGCACATGAATCATTTTATATATATATATATATATATATAGAGAGAGAGAGAGAGAGAGAGAGAGAGAGAGAGAGAGCGATAATTTTAGTTGCTATTATTATAACGCATTTTGTAGGAATTTGATTATATTCTGATTAGTTTACGATGTTGACTGTAGTAAAATAGTTTAAATAATGATGATGATGATGATGATTGATGTTTTACGGCCACGTTTGTGCACATGGTAGGCTAAATGGGCCGAGCGACCTCTAAAGGTATTGAGACGAAGTCAAAGATGAAACTACCTTCAGATATTCCCACGCCGAGATTCGAACTCAGGTGGTAGTGATCTGTGGTCCAACGCGCTTCCAACTAGACCACTGAGGCTAGAAACAATTTACATAATTAGCGTGTTATTTAAGTCCTGTAATCCAGTAATTGAAAAAAGACAGACACTCATTTGAAATCCTAAAGTGAGTGTTTGATTGATAAGATCCTCGCATGAAGGTGATATGAACAGATGTAGTAAAACAAAGCAACAACAACAACGAAATCTCTATATTTTCGACCCGTAGCCAACATTGTGTAAACGTTATGACGTAGGCATCGCTGTAGATCGTAAAGCGTTTAGGAATTACTGAACCGTGTTAGACGATAACGTCAGTTGTAGATCTTGTTTGGTAAACATCAGTACGTAAATTGAACGTTTCTAACGTCAGGGTGTTCGATGGCAGACGTCTACGTGTCGAGAAGAGTACAGGAAAGTCTCGTCGGGAAGTGAAACCTTGGTACAAGACCAGGGAGAGTGATTCGGAGGAGTACAGGTGAGTAATGCCAGTTGGCGATGTTTTACGGCCAGTTTTGTGTAAATGGTGGGATAAATCGGCGGAGAAATTCATATAGCACCCTATTCAGCTAGAAGCTGCTCTAAGGCGATTTACAATGTTATTTACAATATTAATAAGGCGAAGTGAAGGTTTGAAACCCGGCTGTTGGAATTCTGAGAGCAGCCACACTACTAGTTAGGCCACGGATGATGCTGACGATGATTGATGTTTTACGGCCACTTTTCTGCACATGGTAGGCTAAATGGGCCGAACGACCTCCGAATGTAATGAAGCGAAGTCAAAGATGAAACATCCTTCAGATATGCCCACTCCGAGATTCGAACTCGGGTGGTAGTGATCTGCGGGCCACGGAGGTGCCTCTTGCTAGGCCACGGAGATGCCCCTCCAAATATATGTGAGAAGTAACGATCCTGTTATTATCATATACAATTTTCTACGTTATCTGAACACTTCTAGAAGTTACAAGTCTTGTTACTGATCTCAACTTTGCTAGAATCTATACTGTTTCTAAACGGCCACAATAATCGATCCATAATGATCCACTCAAATTGATCCATCCATAATGTTCCACCCACAATAATCCCTCAACAAAGTTGCATCCACAATAATCCAACCACAATAATCCATCCAAAATTATCCACCCACGATGATCCCTCTATACTGTTCCATCCACAATAATCCAACCACAATAATCTATTCAAATTCATCCACCCACAATGATCCATCCACAATGATCCACCCACAACGATCCATCCACAACGATCCATCGCCGTCTAAGCTGAGGTACTCATACTCAGTGTTTATTCGATGAGTACATGAACACCTGGCACCTTGTAGTTCACCATTTTACTACCAAATGACCCATTACCAAATATGGACATGTTTTTTTTATCTCCTCATATCAGTTGATAAGGTACTACCCTACAGACTTCCAGGCCGAGGTTTAAATCCCAGCGATACCTGTATCTGTGCGATGTTTCATCCAATCATGTGTTTTTCCATGGGAATTATCCCCTCGGCCACATGGTGTGTGTACAAAATTTGCTTTAACACTATTCAGTGTAGGTTAGTAATGTGGGTGGTAGGGTTATTTTATGGCGGTGGGATGACTCCTTCGGCTAATAAGATGAAACATCTGAAAGTTAGAAAAGATTAAAAAGACACGGACGTAATTAATGCTGTGTATGTACAGCGTTGGTTTGTGCTCTGTACGTTTACATTACGCAATCTTACACCTTAATTAGACAGTTTTATTATAATTAATACTATGTCCAAGTAAATGAAAAGTATGCCATCGTATTTTCCATTTGATCGATTTGGCGTATCTTATCTATTGAATGAAATATTATTCACCTCACAATACCCCGTCAGGTGAGATAAATAGAGACAGCATATTGTAACGTAGACCGTTGAGTTATATTATATTTTCAGTATAATCCATTACGTCAAATAATTTATGCAAATTCCAGGCATATGTTTATATCACGTGTGACGTATACCGTGCCATTTATTTTCAATGGCAGCATAAAAACCGCGAATAGTAATCACATATCGTTATGTCATCATCCCTAGATAAGGATATACTTGCTCTCGTCTCCGATGTTATGGAACAGCGAAACGTACACCTGTCCTGGTCTGTGCCGCATCTCTCCCCAGTGATAACAAAGATGTTCTTCGTCTTTATAGGCAACAAGATACAACGACAATCAAACTACAAATACATCTCAACGCCGACCTCGCCCTTCAAACATCCTATTCCACAAACGAAAGCAACATCGCCAACATCCCTCGTTCGACAGCTTCCATTTATTGACCTTAACTCAAGGGTTAGCGGGACTTAAGTACTGACTAAGTCTTGAGTTTGCTTTCTGCAGTTTTTCTTTTTTTAATACTGAAATTAAATGGGAGTGATATATCATGATCGGATCATAAAGGAATTAATATTAGGATGTGCTGTTAGTTATATTAATTGTCAGAAAGTTATAAAACGCCATAAAGCTGATAATTGATTACAAGAAGTGTGAACCTAACCGGAATAAAGCGGTTCTGAGCAGTTGCTCGATTATGAAAACAACAGAAGCGAAAACGTGTGTGTGCGCGAGTGATATGTGTGTGTGTGTGTGTGTGTGTGTGTGTGTGTGTGTGTGTGTGTGTGTGTGTGTGTGTGTGTGTGTGTGTGTGTGTGTGTGGAGAGGGGAGGATGAACAGGCATTGGAGTCTCATAGTTATTTTACACCTAGGTCGAGATCCAGATCGAGGTCACGTTCAAGGTCAAGATATTCATCGCGTTCTTCTAGGTCGTGGTCACGTGGTAGAAGCAGACGAAGGAGCAGGTCGGTCTATGAGATATACATTACTATACCTTCTTCTAAAAGAAATACAGTCAACTCGCCATTAAGTCAAACTCCATATTATATATGGTGTACGTTTTTTAGTATATAATTATACACGTTGTATAATGTATATTTTCAGGTCAGATAGTTCTCGATATAGATACCGACATTACAGCAGGTAATGTAGATAATATTTAGTTGATTGTGACGTCATATAAACGAAGTATACTTATTGTTGATGACACTGTCATGTTTTTTAACTTATCTTTAATCGAATGACATATTTAATGAGATGCTCAATAAAATTTTGTCAATTAATACCAAATAGGAATGCTTACGATGATGATGATGATGATGATGATGATGATGATGATGATGATGATGATGATGATGATGATGATGATGACGACGACGCCGCCGACGATGATGATGATGATGATGATGACAATAATAATACTAATAATAATAATACTTATAATAATAATAATAATAATAATAATGCTGATGATGATGACAATTTTTTAGCTCTTCTCGGTGTTCGGCCGCGAGTTCAAGGAGACGCAGTCGCACATCCTCTGTCAGGAGCACCAGAAATCGGCATTATTCCTCTTCCGGGTCGTGTTATAGTAACTCTCCGGGACGTTCGACGTCACCGAGATGTCATAGATCCAGAATACGAAGTGCGAGTCCACCGAAGGAGGTAGCTGGCAGTAGCGGTGAGGTTAAAAGGAAGCAAAGAAGGAGCAAATATTTATCGCGCAGTCGTAGCGATAGTCGTCGCCGAGATACGTCATTGTCACGTGATTATGAGAACAACAGTAATGAGACCCGTCAAATATCCGGATCCATGAGATCCAAAGACGAGATATATTCTAATAAGTCGGACAGACCGGAAGACGGCATCGATCAAAATGAAAATGGCCGAGTGTCGGTTGGAGCACAAACTGATTACTTTCTGTTGTTGTATTTCCTTGAGAAGGCACCGGAAGTGATGACCGAGACGTTTCTACGAGTGGACAGGGATAAGATCCTGAACAGCGCAAATCTACCAGAACTGATCCCGACCGTCTACCAGCGACGGCATAGCGGAGTTAGGGATATCGAAGGGTCCAGAGATAAATATGAATGCATCGAAAAACAGCCGCCAAGGAGACGGCTGAAGAATGTCACATCTCCGACAACTATTTCAAAGTCTACATATGATGTTCCGACGGTGTACAAGGCAGAAAAAATGGACACGGAAAACGATCGGGATTTTCGATGTTCCCAGCCAGCAGTCACGAAACTCGTCAGTGACGAATCCGGAAACGGTGATAAAGTGAGCTGCGGTGAAATGAGGTCAAACTCTTGCCGAGAAGAAAAGGTCACTTCTTCCGGGAAAGATGGCGACGAAAGGGATGATAAGAAGATAAACGAATCATTGTCACAAAAGGACAAAGATACCTCCTCGCCTGAAGAATCGTTGGATTTGATCCCGACTGGTAGGAACAACCAGTGTGTGGCAGCTCGCTCTCCGGAATCTAATCGTCCAAACCGGATCCCGGCTCGGGAAGTGAAAGAAGGCCATGGAAAATTAAGCGTGCAAAACTCCGAGAACAACCAAGAGCTGATGTTCAATCGGGGAATCAAAGAATCCAATCGCAATTGTCGGAGGAAGGAGCATTTCTCAAAATGTGAACACTTCCAAGAAAACTCGAAGGAGACGAAGACATTAAACAAAAGAAGCCACGAAAAGGACAGGAAAGATCGTATCAAGTTTCGCGTCAGACGGCAGAGGGCCTTGATCCTGTCGGACAAGCGACGTCCTGGTCGTGTGAAGAATGGCAAGTCGAAGTTCGACAGACTCCGTGAAAGGTCGGACTCATCCAGCGACGATGACGGTAGTTCTGACTCGGCGAGTTCGAATAAAAGAACCAAACCTGACGCTGAGCCGAGATCAGAGATTTGTCCAGCCGTGAGTGACGACCGTGATGAGGCAGGATATGAGGTCCGGCTGGGTGGAGGAGGAGACGAGGTCCGCCTGGATGAGGGAAGAGGCGAGGTCCGGCCGGATGAGGAAGGAGACGAGGTCCGTCTGGCTGAGGGAGGAGACGGGGTCCGGCCGGATGAGGGGGGATACGAGGTCCTTCTGGATGATGGAGGTGAGGAGGTCCGGCCGGATGAGGGAAGAGACAAGATCCGTCTGGATGATGGAGCAGACAGGGTCCTGCTGGATGAGGAAGGAGACGAGGTCAGGCCGGATGTGAATTAGCAGTCGAGTTTTATTGCGTTAAGAAGAACGTTCTGGTTTGCTCGGAGTTCGATGAAGTTCGATAAAGATAGAAGATCAAGAAATATGTTGGAAAATGTCTTTGAATGGAGTGTAGCTATTAATAAACGCGTGGTAACAACATATAAATGATTAACTTCAATCGGTCACTCATGTCCTACGTTTATTGATGATTGTTTTGAAGTGAGTGACGAGCTTTTTTTGAGAAAATAATCTGAAAGATTAATTTTGATTAACCAGCTCGGAAACAAGTATATCGTGTTGTTAAATAATAAAAGTACAATCTCGCCATAATACAATAGGCACGGTGTGTAAGTGTCTGGATGGAAGACGGGAGATTTCGGGATCACTTTCTAGTGAATAAAACTTATTCATACAAATATTCATGTGTACGCTAATAATAGATTTATAAGTTTTTGGTATAAATTGTTGAAATTGGTCTCATAGGCATTGAAACTCGTTTTTGAAGATTTAGGACGATCTGGTGATATTTTCTAGTTGTTTTTGTTTTTAATCGATTTCTTAAAATTTAAAAACAAAACAATGCTCAAACATTTCTTCTGGTATATGTATTCAGCATGGGATAACTGTCAACAGTGAACCTATGTGAATGTTCACCTTATATACCGATACTGGCTAAACAGCAATTAATTAAACATTGACTCAATAATCCCTTAAAAGCATAGAAAAATGTGACGTCACGTGTCTGATCCGATTTTTTTATTCATTGTCAGTATTCAGTGATATATACGGCTCTGTGTCAATATCATAGAAGTGATATTTATTCCCAAATATAGCTGTGAAATTAGCCCAGGAGGATATTGTGTAATTGTAAAAGCCAGAGTGCTACGAACTTAACCGTGTGTTAATAGGCACACTCTGATAGGGTTGCTTTAAATACGAATTTACGCTTTACCTGAAAAACCAAACATATCTTTTAATCGGGAGAACACATTATAACTAATTATGTCATATCCATCAGTTCGAGCTAGAACTAGAAAGACTAGTAGCACAAACAAATAATAATAATGTATTTCTTCACTCAAACTGAGGCTCGTTCTGTAATGTAACCACATTTACCTGTAAACTATCGTTATCCAATAAGAATACAGACCTCCAGATCAAAATAAAATCCTTTTTTGTCAGTCGATCTATATTTTCTGCGTGAAATAATCGAACCACCGCCCCCCCCCCCTCATCTGTAAATTGTATCAAGGTAGTAGCCCCTCAAGACAGACGAAACAAAACAATCAATCACTCATTAATTAATCAACGTAAATCATTAACCGGGCAAAAAGCCAAACGCAATAACTGGATCCAATCTAGAGCGAGATCAATCATAAACAAATAAATTCTCCTATCCGTTCGAAAACTAGAAACAAACTAATCACGAAGCCATAATTATTATCGGTGTTTATCAATGTGACCGGATAATTCATCACATGACCAAACAACCAGAAGCCATTTCATCTAGACGATGTCTACATTCTCCACAAAACACTTGTACATCAAGGACAATGATAGCTGGATGTCACCCACCTTTGATCTCATAAAGCCTCCCTGATGCCATCTGGTGTAGTTTGTTCACCTCTCGAATACGTCTTATCGATGGCTTCCGCGGTACAGTTGGTGTAGAATTGCAATAGACCTCTAGTTTTTTGGATCGAGTATCACCCTTCCCTGATGATCATATTTCCCTAGGGAGTAGTTGGTCGGCGAAAAGTTCCTTCCGAGATTTACAAGGTCCAGAATTTCGGGGTTCGAAACGCTGGCAGCTCACCATTTCTTCGATTACCCAAATACGTCTATTAATGGTGATATCATACGATTAGCGAAGTGAGTAATGCTTTCAATATATATGTATATACAAAATCTACGTTCCTGCTTATTGGGCCTCTTGTACAGAAGCTTTGGGCTTATTGGTGCAGCCAATCAGCAAAGCCAGAAGTTTTGACGTCACTACCACTACTAGGGCTATGTAATAGAAATGTTTCTTCATGAACGATATTTGGACGCATCGCGCTGAAGCGCGCGTTTGGGCATGGGATTTAAAGTACGTTGGTCACATTAGATAAAACATATTCATGCGAGGAGGAAATTACTTACTGCAGTATTCGCAATTCAGGTGATCGTATTGCATTTACTTTTCAGAAATTTAAACGAGTTTTTTATCTAGAATTATAATTGTATAAACCTTTATAAATTCTTCACAAAGGGAAATAATTTTCTTTTCTTTTTAGCTAAGAGTGTTAGGTAATATGAACATAAGGGATGGTTCTAATGTGGATTGTGATGATGATGATGATGATGATGATGATGATGATATAACAAATTCTAAATGTTTGTTTCCGCTTAATCTCCAATTTATAATCGTCCAATCTGTTCCGTAGTTTGTATCTCTGCGACAGAACACTGTAGCAACAATCATTGCTTTGGATAAAATAATTAACAGATGTTGTCGTTGTGTGTCCTGTCAAGAGGCCGATGGCCGCTTGATATTGCCGGGCAGTAAATGATGATCTGTCGAGTGTTAATCGGCTAAGATAATGAACTAGTCATTACAGCACAGGTAGCTCGAGAGATGGCGCCACCGAGTAGGACGTCGAAAGGTCAGTGTTTATCCGGTTTCCGGACGGTGGATGTTTTACGTTTTAGCTCTCTAGATCACGTGAATTTCTACTGACGTGTGGGAGACATATGAGATCGGGAAACCGTTTTCTAGTTGTGACATAAATTACTCGGCCTTTCTGCAATTTAGGACGTGAAACCCAATTCGCGTTTGCAGCAACCCTTCCATACAGAATACCATTTAGTTATTGTTGTTGTTGTTGCTGCTGTTGTTGTTACTGTTGTCATTGTTGTTCTTGAGGCATAAGCATGGATAAGCCGACAGATATAGAGAAAGTTTTGGACATCATAAGAAAACTGAGGAGAAAATATAATGACATCCCATATCAGGTGCGTATACCTTTGACGCCGTTTCACGTAGCTTTGTCCGAAGGGGACACCGGTTTTGTGACGGAGGTACTTCGTTCCATCGACGACAAAATCATGAAGACGACGTTCCTCAACGCGATGGTGAACGCCTGCTGCAGTCGGCGACGGGATACGGGGATACGACAAAGTTGTCGCGGGAAGTTTGTGGCGATATCCAGAAACCAGATCACTTGCGATGACATCCCGCCTCGACCGCTCAAGTCCGACCACGATGAGTACATCAAACTGCCTACCAACTGTCTGGAGTTCGCCGCCTTCTCCGGAAAGGCTCACTTGGTCCTGCTTCTACTGGATCACGGGACTCGGTCGAACCTAACCGACGTCGGGGGAAGTAATATCCTGCATTATATAGTCTACCTGGCTCGGGCCGACACGGATCGCGCCGTCCGGATCTACAACGAGCTCGTCCTCTGCCTGGACATCGAGACACTGAGCTCACTGTTGGAGCACGAGAACAACGAACGCTTGGTTCCTCTGGATCTGGCTGCCGAGCTGCCCGTACCCGAGATGATAACCGCTATCCTGAACACCGAGGGCGTCTACAGACACGTGGACAGGGACTGCGGCATGCACCGACACGTCAGATATGACGTGACCCGATACGAAGCTAATCAAAGGCCCGGCGTCGTCCACCTGTTGTACTATCTGACCTGCGCCACGGAGCAGGACGTCGTAAGGATCGAGCGGAACCACCTGTTAAAGAGCGAGCCGATGGCAACCTGGATCCGTTGCAAATATCGCCAGTACTCGACGCTGATCTACGTCTGTTTCTTCATCTGGTTGACGTTACTCAGCACCTATGTCGGTACGGTGGCCTATATCCTAAACCAGGTGTCGCTGCCCAGCCGGATATGGAGCGCCTCCCTGATAGCGATCCACATCGCCGTGCTCGTCATGACGACCGTGGATCTTGTCGTCCAGCGCCGACTGATATCCGTCTTCTGGCGACGGATCTTCAACGGACGGATCCCGGTCTGCGCATGCGGCGTCTATCGCTTCTACCAGTTCTGCTTCTGCTGTTTGGTGGCGATCACATCCGGACTGCACTTCGTTCCGGATATCGAGGTCACGTCCCCGCTCTTTCTCGGACTGAGCGTCACCACTCTCTTGCTGGGTGTCTTCTCAATGTTGCTGTTTTTCCAGCTCGACGAGACCATGGGTCACATGTTGACGGCCATCGAGAAGATGTTTACCGTCGCCATGGAGTTCACCTCGGTTACCTGCTTCATCTACGTCGCCCTGGCGCTCTCGTTCTATATCTATCACCTCGCCCCGGACGTCTGCCGGATTCCGGATCCCGACGGCCGAAACGACACGGTCGGCGGCCCGTCGTCGGCGGCGCCGGCCTGCAGCGACGATCCGGACGAGGCGATGTTTTCGACGTTCGGCCGGAGCCTGTACGAATCGATCCTGATCGCTTTGGGCGTCATGGTGCCGAAGTCGATCTACTTCACCGAGGCGTCAGTGCCATCCCTGGCCATTGCTCTGTACGTCATGTCTCTGATGATCGTCTTCATTGTCATGATGAACATGATGCTGGCCTTCATCAACAAACGCCTTCTGGAGATTGATGGCCACAAGGAGTCGATCATCACCATCCAGAAGCTGGCCGTCACCTTGTTCGTCTCCACGCATCGGATTCTGAGCCCCGTCACGGAACGCGCGAACTTCGCGAGCAGGTGCGTCGACGTCCGGGATAGCTTCGTCAGGAGCAAAAATCCCCCGAAAGTCTATGTTACGGTCGTTGAAAAATGAACGTGGAAAGCGAATCTTTCCGGAAATAAATGTTCATTTGAAACTCTGCGTCGAAGATGACTAAAGATAATAATATTGATTTCCTTCCTGGAACATCCATGTACCATCACTGATGATCATTTGTCGCGTAATTGTTTTATAATTAATCATTGTGGTAATGTTGTAATGATAATTGGTTATCGAATATTTTTAAATACTTTATAAGCTCTCTGATTGTCGTTAGTGTTCTTAATAAACAATACATCATCATACCGTACTTTACAAATCTGATTTGATTGTCATTCACCAAAGTCATTCCCAAAATGTCGTAATATCACATTAAAGGGTCATAAGTCAAATTGTCGTTTACTAAATCATATTCCAATAAAAGATAAAGTGGCGCATACGGATCATATGTGCGGCCTATATTTATGATGTCGTGTGGATACCTTCCGGAATTCTTGGCAAATACCTCGTGCAATAGATTATATTTAAATGCGGAGAAGAGATTTTAATGGATTTTAATATTCTTTTGACAAGAAATAATTTACTATTTATAGTATAAGTGGTAGTACCAATAGTAGCATTAGTAATAGTAGTAGTAGAAGTAATAATAGCAGTAGTAGTACCAGCAAGAGCAGTAGTAGTAGTAGTAATAGTAGTAATAACAGTAATAATAGCAACAGTTGTAGCAGTAGTAGTAGTAGTAGTAGTAGTAGTTGTAGTTGTAGTAGTAGTAATAACAGTACTAATAGCAATAGTTGTAGCAGTAGTAATAGTAGTAGTAGCAATAGTAGTAGTAGTAGTGGTAGTAATAGTATTAGTAGTCGGAGTAGCAGCACTAATATCCAGGGATATTACACTACTTGGGTAGTAACGACGTAAGATAACAACTAACTGCTTTTACTTGTAACGAAGTAGTTTTATTTGCAGTTACTTAGCGATATTTTCGTTACTTTTTTAGTCTTGAGTTAAGTCGCCTGATGGCGCTCTATCTGGGGATATTTTTATTTTAATCGTCAGGTGAATGTTTTAAGGCCACCTTTGTGCACATGTTAGGCTAAATGGGCCGAACGACCTCCAAAGGTAATGAAGCGAAGTAAAAATAATAAACCCCCTTCAGATATGCCAACGCCGAGATTTGAACTCAGGTGGTAGTGATCTGTGGTCAAAGGCGCTACCAAATAGATCACAGAGGCGCCCATCCATTCGACAGGACAAGGGTTATTACTACTGTCCAATCATCAGCGTATTCGCGTTCCGGTTTCAATGCGATCAGTTTGAATTCTATAGTGATAATGGGGGACGTGAATGTGGAGAGCAAAGTAGAAAGCGGCGAGGGGGAAATGGGTCCGGAGCAACGTCCGTGGCCATATCTGTCGACGATGTTTCGATTCTTGCCGAGGAAGGGCTTGAGGTTCATCAAGCGGCGCCTGACTGCAAGGCTGGAGGCAACACCAGATCATCAGGAATCAGACTCTTCGGATGAAGAAGGCGACTTCTCTGTTAACAAGCGAGACAATTCAACAGCTCGGTAGTCCATCTGCACAGACGATGACAGTCGTGAAATGGCCACTCATCAATCGGCTATTCTTCCAAACAAACCCTCCCCTGCCAGCTAGCGCAGCGGCTGGGCATATCTTCACCCCAATGAGGGCTCGCATTGACGACACCAACTTTGAAAATCAGCCTTCGCTGAAGCTGAACAAGGGCTTTGTTCACTGAACTCAAGGTGGCAGCACATGTGCACGTCTGTGAATTTTCTTGTCTCTTGTATATGTGTGATTATTAAGTTTTTGTTACAATATTTTGTTTCTTCTACTTCCTTCAATTACTTTTTATTCAAGTAGATTTTTACAACTTTATTTTACTTCCACTCAAGTAGTTTTGAAGAGGCTTACTTCTACTTCTACTCAAGTACAAAATAAAAGTAGTTCAGTCAACTCTGCTAACACATTCTTCACCCGTTCATCAACCTTTCTAAGTCTAAATACGAGTTAAATATTTTCAATCAATCGGTGAGTTTTATTTCGAATAAACGAATCTTATCATCGTTTGTTTACATTTCGCGATAGGTTTGTTTACATATTCTAGGAGTTAGACAACGGACAAGAACGGACGGAAAAATTGGATGGTGTTATTGGATGATCCAGATAACGTAGACGACGTCTTCGAAATGGGAGACCAAATAGACAGGGAAATACCAAAGATGGGGGAGTATCTCAAGAATTAACAAGACGTACTCGAGCCGTAAAGCAACCCCCACCAAATATCCCGAATACCCTCACTAAAACTGATACATAAACCAGACATGGGGTCAATCCCATTTTGTCAACTATAATTCCAATAAATCCTATTTGGTCGATTCCAATTCCACATCAAATTTTGCAATTCCAATTCATTTCCAATTTTATCAATTCCATTTTTACTTTCTTTTTTTACCTACTACTTTTTATCATGAGTAGATACTCCGAATACCTACTCTGATTACTCCGAATAATTTATATTCCAAGCAAGATTGTGATAGAAGAAATATATCGGAATTAAAAAATTAAATGGCAAATTTAATTAATTTTTGGTCGCATACTTCAATTCCAATTCAAAATTTATCAATTCTAATTCCAATTCCATTTGTTTTAAATAAGCAAATCCAATTCCAAGTCCGGAATTGATGGGCAATTCAAATTCGGGAATTGAATTGACCCCATGTCTGACATAAACACGCTGAACTATCACTTGGATGTCGCCTCAATCGTCCGAATGTAAACCCGACAGTCGTTCGGATCGGTCGGGAAGACGCGATTTCTGCGTACCATAGATGAGACCTTATTGATGAGGAACTCGTTGTTGGCGATGAAGAGAGCGACGGAGAGCTTCTGTATGGCAAGAATAGACATCTTGTGGACGTCTATTTCGTTGATTCGCTTGTTGACGAGCGCCAGCAGCAGGTTCAGAAGGATGATGGTCATGCTGAGGAGGCAGAAGGCGTAGAGCGCGATGGCCAACGAAGAAGCCTTCGACTGGGTAAAGTACACCGACCTTGGTACCATGATGCCGAGACAGAGGAGAAACGTCTCGTGCAGACTCCGGGCGAACGTGCTGAACATCACCAAGTCCGGATCGACGCCGATCCCGTCCAGACAGCGCCGGCTAGGTGGAACCATTGAGGGGACGGCCAAGTCGCCAGGGGAGGGCGTCGACGGCGCCCTGTACGGGTGGGTGCCATTCTGGCAGAGGTAGGGACGGAAGTGTAGGACGTAGAAGGAGAGAGATAGTGCCAGGAAGACGACCAGGATGAAGAGCGTGAACTGGACAGTGATGGTTACCATCTTCTCGATTGCTGTCAGCATGTGACCGAGTCTGTCGCTGAGTTGGGTGAAGAAAAGGATTGATATCAGACCGGACAGTATCCCGCAGACGGTGAATCCGAGATAGACGGGCGACGTCAGTTCGACGTCCGGCGAGAACGTCAGAGATCCGGACACGATGGCTGTCACGCAGAACAGGACGTGGTAGAGTCTATAGACGCCACACACCGACACCGGGATACGGCGATCGTAGACACGTCGCCAGTAGAGCGTGACGTACGACGCCTGCGAGTAGGTGTTGATCAGGTCGAAGGTCAACGATAGGCCACACGTCAGGATCACGGCGATGCTGAGCCAGGGAGGAGGCAGCGTCAGATGGTTGGAGCTGTAGACCAGATTGCCGAAGTACACGAACAGCAGTACAAGCCACTCGGTCAGCGTGATGTACAGGTAGCGCATGTATTGGCGGTACTTGGCCGTGATCCATGACGCTATCGGCTCCTTCTGGAACATCCGGTTCTCGTCCACCCGGCGCAGTTCGTATTCGGTGACGCACGATAGATAGTAGAGCAGATGGATCGTGCATCGACCCTCGGTCTCATATCGGGTGACGTCATAGCAGACGTGCACGTGTGTTCCACAGTTGGCGGTAACGTAACGATAGACATTATCCGTCCGAAGGATGGCTGACAGCATTTCCGGTAGGCTCAGACTGGCGGCCACGTCAACCGGAAGTAGTCCGTCCGCATTCTCCGCCTGGAGCAGCGATCTCAACTCGTTCGCATCCAGACTGCTGACCAGGGCGTCATACACCCGGACAGCTCGATCCGGATACTTATCTGAGAGGTATACCAGATCGTGGACGATCGTGTTTCCTTTGGCATCTCTCGTCTTCACTTCAGCGCCATATCTGATCAGAAGCAGCACGAGTTCCGGATCTCCAGAGAAGCTGGCCAGTGCCAAAGGAGTGGCCGTAGTTGTGTGCAGATCGTTCAGGATCTCTGAAGCGTCGACATCACTCTCGCAGCTGGTCGTCTCGTCGTCGTGACTGGAGCTATTCACCGGACTCGGGGCCCTATCGCCGCTATTTTGTCGATATGGATACAGCGAACACGGAATAATGGCCGTGTTCAGCAAACACGACATCAGTTCGTTATTGGGCAAATTTTCTAACACGGAAGTAACGTAATCGGTGTTACCGGCGGTCAGTTCCACGTGAAATGACGTCATGTACGGTTGGTTATGTTCGACGTTGGAGGTGTACCATTTCTGGAGCTCTTCTTTTACGTCCAATTTAGCCGTCGTATTGTCGCGCATTACTAAACAGTCACGGGTCCCTAAAGAAGATGTCATTGTATCAATTTCTGAACTATCCCGACATTCTTCGATCATGTAAATGGCCACCTGTCTGTCTGATCCGGATCGACGAGATTACGATTTATTGCGCAGGCCGGATTTGGGCGGACGGCAAAAACAGTCGACATAATAATAACCAGTCATTATCTTAGTGTATCTATCCGACGCTAGGGGGCGCTTATCGAAGAGGTTACTGATAACGGGAGGCAGCACTCAGGTGAACAATCAGTTCTGAGAATCGACAATCGTCAGGTAATGATCATAAGATAAGATTAAAAGTGGATCAGTCGTATTCCGAGATAACGACACAGCCTTGAAGACGGATAGGTTGACTGGTGGCGATGGCGGCGTTAATCCAGACTATTTAGGTCAAGGTCAGACGAACGGCATGTGGGTCAAGGAAATCGACTACCGGTGATAGATGGCGGCCTGATTTGGTGATGGGTCTCTTGAGATAATTTGATATTCCTGATATTTAGCTAAATATTTTAATGCATTCTATGAAAGAGATATCAACCTCTCAGAACCGTATCATCTTGACAACAAACGCCTTTGAGCAATTTTCTAACAGATCATATAAGGCGCCAGACACACAGTTAGATTAGTTTATTATTTAAGACACCGCATACACGTTTGAATATGAAAAACATTATAATTAAATTAATAGAAAATCATAAGAACATTTTAAATTTAGCCCTCAATAATATATATATATATATATATAGAGAGAGAGAGAGAGAGAGAGAGAGAGAGAGAGAGAGAGAGAGAGAGAGAGAGAGAGAGAGCAGCACAGTAGCAAGAAACAATTGGTAGAAGAAAGAGACACTTTGCCTCATCAAAATTGTGACAGCGAAATAAAACCAGGTAAAATTATATTAATATTTATTAAGTCGTAACAGCTACAAAAGACAGCACATTTAGTTTTAAATTGCATTATATCATATTGATGCTAGATTAATATCATATCTCATCCCATCTCCTTAATTGTTTTCTCATCACCTGCCACGCCTCAGTACCTAACACGTATGTACATGGTTGGTTCTATCTTATCCGGGCCAGTGTTCAATGGACATTCATTTCGGATTGTATTCCGGTGGCGTTTCGTCCGGACTTTCAGCTGAGCCATACCACGTCCGGCATCTCTCGTGCGAGCGACGGATCCGGGAATCGGGACTCGGGTGCGGTCCGACGTCATTCGTTCTGGTGGCAAGGTCATTCGATTATCGGCGCGTATAAATCGATGTAGGGTCTGTTCATTTTGTGTTTCATGTACAATTCCATGACCAGATAAAGCGGCATCGACGTACAGAGTAAGACCAGAGCCGCGTACAACTTGATCCGCATACAGACGTACAGTCCGTAGACGAAGGCCGAGGTGATGCCTACAATCTGCCAAAACCGCATCGCCGCAAACGCCTCTTCTCTGTTATACCGGAAGTCTACAGCTATGAGAGCTAAGGAAGAAATGAGAGACAAAATGTCAACAAGTATAGAATACTGGATCAGCGTGGGAATGAAAATGATGGTGATGGGGATTGATAGAGTGATAAATTAATTTGTCATCACTTATGCGCGAATTAAGCGAAATAAAAGTCAAAATGAGTCGCACCCACACAAACACACATACACCCTCCATGGGCTAACTGGTAGCGCGGTTGGCCACATATCTATAGCGCCTGGGTTCAAATCCCAGCCGGGCTATGTCAGAAGGGTGTTTCATCTTTTACTTCGCATCATTACCTTTGGAGGCCACTCGGCCCATTCAGCCTTAACCGTGTGCACAAAAGTGGCCGTAAACCAGCAACAACGCACACACAAACACGTCAGTATTAATTATACTATTATGTATGCATCTTATACCATTCTCGAATTAAAATGATGTCTGTCCACTGACCTATATGTTAACTGACCTTATAACTACCAAATGTTGTCGTCACGAGACATATAAAGCAACCGGAAGTCGATGAGATTACCACCCGGAAGTCAACAGTTTGGGCTTACGGCCGGGTACGCTGAGATAAAAAAGATGGCAGTCGTCACACTTTAATCGGTAAATCAATGTCAGAATTGCCTTTGGGGATATTTTTAATGGTTATGTATAATACATTTTTAATTGTTATTACTAGATCAAAAACATTAATTGTTATATCTTTTGTTCTGTGTGGGTGCGCGCGCGCTTCTTTGGCGTCGCAATGGCTGAGTTGCTTCAAGACACGAAACTTCCTAAGGACATGAATTTTGTTTAACTTTGGAGGATTGTTTGAGTTACTTCTGGTTGCTTCACCGTTTACACCAGTGACCCAGTTCAGTTAATATAGGGGTCAGTAGGTGCGCTTAATAAAGTGCTTCTAAAAAAACTCTCTCTGTGTGCGTGCGTGCGTATGTGTGTGAACAATGAACTTGTCAATCACAAGGCACACACACACACAAACACAAACGTAGTCAGTGACTGGCATAAATGCAAGTAAATTATGAGAACAAATTCAGTTTTAATTTTTGGGCGAACGTTTTCAAAAGATGGATAAACATAAACTTTCTGTTTAGAATTAAACAGAAAGAAACCAGACTTTAATTTTAAAATACTTAAAAGTAGAAGTCTCCGTCTTACACACTAATGTCGTCTGCCATATAGAGTCCGAGACAGCCCAAAGACCAGGTATAAAGTAAAGCAACCAATCATCTTTCGTTCCCGCACCCGGCATCCACTTCAACATGAGAATTAGAAGAGCCAGATCAAAGATGGCCGCTGTTAGAAACAATAACATCCGGCCACAACATTTCTCCAGCTGTCCCATCATAAAGGATGATACAGTACAGACGGCGGCAAACGTTATCATAACGTAACCTAGGTAACCAACGCCAAGCTCACAGGTGACAAAAGCCTAAAAATAAATAAAGAAATAAACGTGGGTCTATTTTTGTGACTGTGCAGGGTCATATTATCCATAACGTTGACTAGGCTGAAGCCTAGGGACCCCGCAGGAACTAGGAGACAGTTTATTTTTTGAGGCACTGTTTTATATATATATATATATATATATATTTATTTATTTATTTATCAATATGAAAATAGAGCTCAGGTTCAGTGCATACCGTATCAGGGTGGGGCTCTCAGTTGTAATGGGGTGTACCGGAAGTACCGGAGGGGGGAACGAAAACCTAAAAGCTTAGGGCCCCAGCCAGGGGTTAATACGACCCTGCTTGTGTGCCTATTAATATTAGTGAAAGGTTCAGTTATCCAGTTCGATCATCATCATCTCCTTCATCCTTCATCATCATCATCATCTCCTTCATCGTCATCATCTCCGTCAGCATCATCATCATCACTTACCTGCGTAAACTGATCCAGAATTAGCACCTGCTCCACGCCATTATAATAAATAATCGGGATCAGCAGACCAAAGCAGCCGTGACAGTGTATGTTCAGCGTCGACGTCAGCGTCTCGGTTAGCGTCAGCTGATGTTGATCGTCGGCAACGAGAGGCTTGACGTCGTCGACGAAGAAAACTTTGACGACGATCGCCATCAGAGACAAGCCGACGTAGACAGATAACAGGATGGTGACTTCGGACTCCTTCGGGGCCCTGATCAAAGGATTGGCTGACGAAATCGGGAACCGACAGAACGACGCGCCGCACGTCTCGTTAACGGGATAGCTGACGTTCCAGACAACGTCTTCCGGAGCGGCCACCAAGTCCGACGAGACGAGGCTTGCCCAGATCCGGGAGCTCCGGAAGAACGCATAGAAGAGCCCGTTGAATCGGCTGATGGCGATGTCGGCGTCGATGTCGGCGTGACGTCCGTAGTTGACGGCCAACGTCGTCAGGAACATGCCCTGCGCCGTCCAGAAAGGTCCCAGTGTCAGACCTAACAGGATACACGCCGGGACAAAAGTGTAGACGCTTGGGTAGTAATGAGCGACGCCGTATATACACTGGGCGCCAAAAGTGATCAGCATCGTCCGCTTATATCCGACGTATCTGATGACGACTGGAGCCAGGAGACAGACGGAGAGAGTAGCGGCCAACATACACGAGATGGCCACTATCTCCAGATGAGACTTAGTCCCGGAATCCCGTTCCAGATTATCCAGAGATACAAACGACGTCCAGGCAGCCATCACGCACAGACAGTGTACGATGAGGTTTTTCAAACACTTTCGTCCCTCGACACCTTCGTCCCGTACAAGTGTACGTGGACTGGCGTCGTCCGTAGCGAGGAGAAGGGGACGACTTTCGTCATCCGTCAGATCGTCCAACGGTCTGGTCGCCATCGTCTAACACCCACAGCTTTAGTGGCTACGGGAACTGGTGATGGTCTATAAACGGAAGAGTGACAGCGAAAAATTAGCGTCAGAATTGATAATTGCAGTCCAAATAAACTAATTAACTGACCAAACATCAACAGAACAAAGAAACAAACACAAACAAATAAACAAACAAAATAACTAACTAACTTGTTACTTATCTACCAAACACACGAAGTAACTTAGCCCTACTAAGTCATTAACTGCCAAATTAACTAACCAACTAACTAACTGCATGGCTAATTATTGGCCAATTTCTAAAACATGTATCCATTATCTGATATATTATTAACTTACCTGCGTTAAACATTTTAATGGTTGACTATCAGTTGGCCATCAGTAAATATACAATAGTGTGCTACTGGCGACATCAAGCGGTTTGTACGTTAACCACGACTCGTGTCAACATAATATCGGACATCTAATCTCGACTGCTAAACTTTAGTCTAAACTTAACCTTTGTCGATGTGATAACTGATGTAACATCACCAAACCTAGAGAGTCAGACAGATAGATAAAGCACATCTACCAATAGATTTATACTTTGTTTTATCGTGGGAGTCGGTCGATGCTTTGTGAAAAGATTGGCGACCAGTCAGAGATGGGACGGGTTGGTGATAATGGCGGCAGATGTATCCGCGTTGAGGGTTATCTCCGATAGCGGAAGAACGATCATTAGTTTCGTGCCGACAGGCTTCTAGGCCTTTTTGTTTACATCCTCCGCTTGTTCAGAATTGTTCGGCTGTATCATTCCGCATGTCGCATGATCCTGATGACACACCGAAGAATCATATGGATTTTGGCTGTGTATATTGTTAAATCTCGCTCACCCACCCACTCACTCACTCACTGAGTAACTCAGTAACCCCTCACTCACTCAATTTTAGATCATTCAACGTTCATCTGCTAAAATAACAGACCGGATCAAGTGTCAACAGTAAGTAGATCCAGATAAAACCTGATAAAAATGACGTATAAAATAAACATGGATCACAAACAATAGTGAAGCTCTAAAACAATGATAAACATTTGTCTACGAATGAATTATGTATATTAAATATTAAAGTGCGGAGAGTTCTAAACATTAGGCCATACACATATATATATATATATATATATATATATATATATAATATAAAACACTCATTTATATATATATATATATATATATATATATTAAAAATAAAATATATATATATATATATATATATATAAACACTTTATCGATACATAAATATATATATATATATTACAGTTAATCTGTATAATCAGATAATATAATTACCTAAACTTTTCAGGTAATTTGTTTTAAATGTCAGTTAGCAATAGACGTATTACCTGAAAATTTCAGGTAACATACATATTACCTGATTAATAGATTAACTGTAACACACACACATACACACACACACACATATATATATATATATATATATATATATTATATATATATATATATATATATATATATATAGTATAATATTACACGAGGAATAACATACGCGTTGACTCGGTGCGTGTTTTTATTTCAACAACCATTCCGTAACAAACAGTCTGTATAAGTTACGGCTGACAACTAACTATTTTTTCGAATGATAAATGACGAGACATGGTTCGAGATCAAAACGGTATGATTTTGTATCATAACGTTCTGATGTCCGCTTACTGAATACGATCATCCGCAACAAAGGTAAGCACAGGTGACAGGTTCAAGAAATCCAGTTACATACGACGTTCGTCCTCTCACCTCTCCCGTCAATTATTAGTTAAGGTGGACGCCTTTTCGGGATCTGTATTTCGATCCGGAACGAAACGATTGCACGAGGTTTTATATGAACCCGTTATGACCGACGATCACATTCCTATCGCGAACACTGCGAGTTTGCGGGTGTCCATTGTTTGAAATGTACATCATACTCGTAAAGAGGAGGAAGAAGACGAGAATGGTGACGACACATATAGCTCTCAATGTAACAGCCATCTGTCCGATTTATCCGCAGTTGGCTCCGAGCCGTCGTAGCACGAACGCGTTATGACGTCGGTTCCCTCCCGCCCGCGGCAGTCGGAAGCTCTACTCCGGCAGCCGATACGAACGACCTTTGTCAAAAGGCAGCCCCTTCGTCGACTCGCGACGAACGAAACACGCGCCCCAACCGATACTAATATCCGGAAGACAGTCGTCGTCGTAGCGTTGAAGTTTTAAACACGGATCACGAATCGTGACTGTAGGATGGGACTTTAGACGAGAGCGGCTGACGAGTCTCCCGCCTCACCAAGACCGGATTTACGTGAGGCAGCCACGACGCTTCGTCTAACAGCGGTACGTACTGCGTACTCATTGAAGCCGGCTCTCGGCTACGTATACGGATCCTGATCTCCAGGATGCAGTAACAGACCGTGGCCAGTAACAGCAGGGCGATGGTGAAGATCAGGATGGCGTAGTTACACAGATTCAGCAGCTGCAGGACAACCACGATCAGATAGCCGAGCAGCTGACAGGCCTTGAGGCAGATGAGGGCCGCGTTAGTACGCTCTCCAAACACCTCAAAAAGGATTACTGAAACGAAAAATTACGTTTGACATCAGTGGCAACAATCATATGCGAGATGTCAATATTTTAGAGAAGCACACATATAAAGCATTGCAAGACCATACTTTTTCGCGCATCAAAGCTGCCACCTCAGTTGTTCACTGTTTGTATTTTTATAAACGCCTACACGCCACCTCAACGCGCATACCCATTGAACCTCAACTAACGCAGACGACCTTCGTTAGAGGTGACGTCATTTATGGGAAACCCATCTCACGATGTCTGTTTATTTCTGCTTTCGACGTTTCCGGGAACATATTCTTCCCTTTCCCACCGGCTTATTGCGAAAGGTCTTATTTTCTATTCGCCTTTCATTAGCGATGCATATATAACTGTTGGCGTCCATGATGAAATGTGGCTGGTTGTAAGGTCGTAGGGTCGTGCCGATGACTTACGCGATTTCGAAAGATAACGTCATATGAGGGAAATTTCCACAGAAATTTTAATTAGCATACATATTTGTTCATTTTCACCACTCGTATCGACATGGTATGCAACTTATCATTTTCCCTAACCCTACACAGGTCTTTTATCACTACACACAGAAATGTACGTTGCCCTATGCTGATGTCAAAATCTTCATTAATAAAATACTATATCTTAGCCTATTATATCTCTGATCCCATCTGGGAAACTCTTTTTAAGCTAAAGTCTAATAGTTTCAAGAAAATTCTAATTTTCTCACCTCCTCACAGTCTTATACATATAATTAAATCTCGTGGTATTTTTCTTACTACTTGTATACTACTAGCAGGTGACCATATGAATCCAGGCTCTCCTATCCTGCAAAATATCCGCTCGGCTACCAGCAACGTAAGGTCCATCCATAATAAATCAGCCAGTATCACAGACTTGGTAATGTACATTAAAGAAATTCCATATTCTCACTCTCATTGAGACTTGGTTTAGCCATCATGTACAACCTCCCGTATTTCTGATAACTGCCCCCCCCCCCCCTGGCTAATCCGTTTACCACCAACCACGTCAGTCTGGGTGTGGAATTGATGTTGGCTTTCTGGTATCCAATAAATTTAAAGTAAAGTCCCATTTTGTACACACCTGTTCTAGTTTCGAGGCCGTCTGCATTGAAATTTCTGAATGTTCATTTATTGGTTACTTCCCATGTCTCTATCGCCCTTCTGGCATAACTTCATCCTTCTTCGTTGACTTTCATAATTTACTAGAAAATTTAGTTATTATCCTGACCTTTGAACGTTCATGTAAACTGTAATCTGTTGTCTAATGTTTTTTCCAGTCTGCTTACAAACAATTTCACTCTACAGAAACCGCTCCATTGAAAGTTAACAACGACATGTCACTAAACATACACACAGGCGAGGTCACAGCACTAACGCTATTATATTTATCTGCAGCTTTTGACACCATTGGTTATTCTGTTCTTCTAGAAAGCGTCTCTGATTGGTATGGCATATCTGGCACAGTACTCACTTGGATCAGCTCAGTGTTAATAAATAAGTTCCAATCAATAAAAATAAGAAATTGTTTTTCAGTTCCTTTGTTCTGCGGTGTTCCCATTGGCTCTGTTCTTGGACAACTACTGTTTACTTTGTATACCACACCAATAAGCTCTCTTATTTACAAATTAGTTCATCATTTATATGCAGATGACACCAAATATAATAATAATAATAATAATAATAATAATAATAATTAGAAAACTTCTATAGCACCCTATCCTCGATGAGTTTTCAAACGGCGAAGGAAATAAACTATGCTATTTGATGACTTAAATAGCATAGTAGTGGTGCCAGAACAGAGCCTTGGGGAATACCAAAAAAAAAACAAACATTTTCTTATTTTTATTGATTAAACCTATTTAGGAAGGATGAGCAAGTCTGAAAAGGTGAGTTTTCAAACGGCGACGGAAAGAAACTATGCTATTTGATGACTTAAATAGCATAGTAGTGGTGCCAGAACAGAGCCTTGGGGAATACCAAAAAAACTAAACATTTTCTTATTTTTATTGATTAAACCTATTTATTAAGAAAGAGCGGATCAAAGTGATTGCTATGCCCGATATGCCATAGAAGAACAGAACAATCAATAGTATCAATAGCTGCAGATAAACTACATGGGCATATTTAAAATGAGAAAGGAACACTCCGGAGCTTAATGATAAATTTATTATTTTAGTAACTGGAACAATTAGTGTGTGAAGGCAATATTTTAGCAGAAATCTAGAGATAGGATCAAGTTCACAACTGGAAAATCAATATTACAACTAGAAGCAGAAACTGGGAAAGAAGCATCAATTCGGGTAATTTTATCCTTGAAATCTTTGGAAAATTAACTGGAGAGTGAATTAGTTGAATCATGAGCGCGCAGAGAAACATAGGCCTTTCTATGGAGAGTCCTATTTATACAATTGACGAGGATTGTCCGAGTTGTTGGAGATCTTGTTCCTATAAAAGTCAGATCTAGCTTTATTTATGAGTCTATTGCAGAAATGGCACTGTTTAGTATATCTAGGACCTGTTAAGTTGTGCGCGTGATTTACTCCATATGCGTTCTAAATATCGGCAACACACTTTGGCATTGGTAATTTCAGGGGACATCCATGGTGCAGGTGGTTTAAATTTTATACATATCTTTATCTACAGCACACCCAGAGCATTCGCTTACACAGCTAAGTGACTGTCTCAGTGATATATCTGTCTGGATGAGAAACAATACAGACTTAGGCTAAATGCCAACAAAACAGATTTCATCATTATAGGTACATCCAGACAACGCAGCAAACTTACTCGTTTCTTTCCTACGCCCATCCTTAATCATAGCATCGCATTATCAAACACTGTATCTCGGTGTTACATTTGATAGCGATTTTAATTTCAGAAACATTTTTCTCTGACATGTCGCCCCTGCTTCTATCATATTCATGACCTTCGCCGTATTCGTCGCTATATTTCTCTTTCAGTCGCCAAAACCATTGCTACAGCACTGATTACTGGTAGGATTGGTTACTGCAACTTTCTTCTTTATAACATTGCATCTCAGTATATTGTAAAACTTCGCCGTGTTCAGAGCTGCTTAGCTAGGGTTGCCACTCGGTCTCCTCCCCTGTTTTACCATTATGTCCTCCTATCTATTGTCCATGCTTTCTCTGACACCCAAGCCTAGAGAACTCCGTTCATCTGGTTGTTCACTTGTTGTCTGTTTCCAGGGTTACAATTCATGCTGGGACTCGTGATTTTTCGGTTGCTATCCCTACACTTTGGCATTCGCTTCCCCAAACCGGAAGCCAAATTATTGTAAAGTCGATTATTGTAAATATAATCGTATGTATGTAAATATGTAAATATTCCTATTTTACGGTCACTTTTGAGCACAAGCTAGGCTAATTGGACCGAGCGACCTCCAAATGTATGTATGTATGTATGTATATATATATATATATATATATATATATATAATTAATATTACAATTTAATACAGATTATCTACATTTCCCTCTGCACAAAAACAAATCAGTTTTCTCTCATAGACACATACCTGTTAGGACATTATGAAGAACGCCATCCGCCGCACCCCAAAAAGATGCGATTATGTAATGAGCGGGCACTTCCAGCTGTTTACAGGCCAGTAATGCTATCAACAGAGCCAGCTGCGTTACTAAAGCTGGTATTAGGACCTTGAATCTGCCGAACTGGGCAATCATCGGAGCAGTTGGTAAAGAACAAAATGCAGCCACCAACGACATATTGATAGCCAACATCAAGGCGTGGAATAATTGGCTGGAACATTGGCTATACGACTGCAGATAGAAATGATGACACGGGATGTCATAGATATAATTAGAACAGTACCGATTTAATGAACATTACTTTTTTGTGTGTAAAATTGGAAACGGGTAACTGATCTAATGTTGGGATGGCGTTTCGTGCGTGAGCGCGCGCGCGGTGTGTGTGTGTGTGTGTGTGTGTGTATGTGTGCGCGTGCGTGCATGTTAGTGTGAGTACGTAGGTGCGAGCGAGGTAGCGTAATTGTAATTTTAATGTCAGCTTCATACGTAGAATCTTGGTGACCGGACAATTTTGAAGTTCTAGACACAATATCAAAACAAAGTAGAGCATTTCAAACACGGGTCAATACTTTTGCAAGCACGTTCATAACCAATAATTTCTTTTGCACATTGTGCATTTCGAGCATTTTTGGTATTAATTTAGACCATCAAATCCACGTAGGCGAGTATCTCATAAATATATTGGGCGCCGCTAGGTGTGCTATATAGGTAAAGTTTACGAGAATAGAGGGGGGAGATTCAGCTTGTCTTATATCGACTGATATTACAGCTGACTCACCTGTAAGAACACGGAGTACATTAGATACTCTTCAACTCCCAGGTAAACGCACAGTAGTACCAACAACAGCATCGTGTTATGGCATAATACGGTCGTTGTCTCCTTCATCAAGACAGTGTACGACCCGCAAGTCCAGCAGTCGCACTTACACGCCATTCGTGGTGCCGGTTCCGGATCGGCGACGGAGATCCAGACTTCCGATCCGGACCTCTGGCAGTCGCTGGACAGGTATCTGGCTTCGAGCCAGGACAGCATGGCGGCACCTAGCGAACATCCAAAAAAGCAGCCGAGCAAGGCTTGCAGCATTAACCACTGGGAGCTGCTTCTGGAGTTGTATCCGTCCTCTTCGTATATGGCCAATCCGACCTCGCTCGTCCAGCAGAAATCCCTGAAGCAATTCAAACTGCCTAGCTCGTTCTGGAAGGATTCCAACGATTCCGACGAGAGGAAGGCGAAGCGCAGCATCACCGAGATGGCGGGCGATATTAGGGTACAAAGGTTCAGGAAGGCGTGGAAATAGCACACGACGACCTTGACCTCGATCCCGGTCAGGGCGGCGTAGTCGCGCGCCGCGTCCATCGTGCACGTGACCGTCGCCGCGATCAACGGGCCGAGGGTGGAGCCGCACACGATCGATGACGTCACGAAGAAGGGCAACCAGGAGAAGAAGCGAGAAGCGGTGAAGAACGAGACACCGAGACAGCCGACGAACATCGACCACTTGTAGCCGATGACGTTGATGATCACGTGAGACGACATGGTCGACAGGATGGCCAGGATCAGTACGGTCAGGTAGCAGATCCGCTGGGACAGGGCGACGTCGACGTTCAGGAGAAAGACGTCGGCGTAGTAGAGCAGGAATCCGACGCCGTACAGCATAGCTATGATCCCGACGAAGACCAAGCTCCCAATCGCTCTTCGCTTGCGCGTCTTCACCTCCTCCCGGCTCGCTATCGTCGCCGAATCCGTAAAGACGTCGTTGTAGTGACGTCTCGTACCGAGCATTTCCTGTTCGCTGTCGTAAATGACGACCACGTCGTCGTCATCGTCCGACAAATCGTCATCGTATTCTCGCAACTGCGTCTGAACGAAATCCCGCGTCGCGAGATCAGCGTTCCCTTCCAGATTCGAGTCGTTTCGTTCGGGATCGGCCATCGGCGGCCGAACGGGGCGTCTCTGCTCCGCAATGGCTCCCGCGCTGGAGATCGGAAACGCACGAAGGTTGACTCCCGCCATGTCACGTGACTCTATGTCGAAGCTATGACGTAACAGTGCCTCCGCTTCTACTTCGAACTCTAATTCGGTATCACTGTCATAGCACGTGACGCCATTAGGAAGTGTTTGTGACATGCTATACTATAATATATAAGATAGAATGTTATAACAATAACAACAACAACAATTATTATTATTATTATTATTATTATTATTATTATTATTATTATGTCATTTTATAATTACATAAAAAAATCATCTTCTAAGCCTTATACTGCGTTCAACTAAACTCTATGGCGACCTTTAAACATACATACCTTATTGTGAGTAACTGTCAGCACCTATCAATACCTTGATATGTTGATGAGCGTCATATGGACAACACATAGAGAGAATGGACAGTTTGTGGTGATCCTATATTTCCAGTTATCAGTCGTTTGTGGCAATTCGCTTGCATGTTGCCGGTTATCAGCAGCCGAACGCCAAACAATGGTGGTGACATACAGGTAACACGTTCCATATGGTAATGCCGTTCGTATGTGGGTCACATACACCGACAGCGACTGGTGTTTTGTTCCGATTTTGTCCAGATTTAGTGAGAAACCTGTGCCGGCCGTACCAGCCCGGGTTTTAGCGCAGCCACTACTATTTCGACGTCACCAGTTTACACGCAGACAGCCAGGAGCACAAGATGTTACTCTTCGCAGTAAATGTATTATAATTATTATATCAAATCGGTGTATTGTCCCAGTTAAATACGTCACCGGTCGATTTTGGATGTTATAGTCTGTCGTTGTTGTGTACATTCGGTTTGAGAGATTTGTCGCTGATTTATTGTTGTATATAGTGGCGACCTTATGGAATGTTGGCAGAGTGTTATTTGGGTTTGGTGTTAATCAACGAGAGAGAGAGAGAAGAGAGAGAGAGAAGAAGGAGATCGGTGTAGAAAATAAACAAAAATGTGCTAGAACACACACACAGAGAGAGAGAGAGAGAAGATCGGTGTAGAAAATAAACAAAAATGTGCTAGCACACACACAAAGAGAGAGAGAGAGAGAGGGGAGATCGGTGTAGAAAATAAACAAAAATGTGCTAGCACACACACAAAGAGAGAGAGAGAGAGAGGGGGGGGAGATCGGTGTAGAAAATAAACAAAAATGTGCTAGCACACACACACACACACAGAGAGAGACACAGAGAGAGAGAGGGTGGTGTAGAATTAATAAAAATGTGCTAGCACACACACACACACAGAGAGAGAGAGAGAGAGAGAGAGACTTAATTAGGGTAAACGATAAAGGTTAGCTACCTGTATCCACCACGATATAACAAACAGTTTGACCCGAGTAATGCTGATGGTCCGCCATTCACGAACGATCAATAGACGATCAGATAAACAACAGCAATAACAAAAACAAAGTGACATCTTCGTCAGCCTGTTATCAACGAACTCACGCCCTGAATTGTCCACCATATTTATGTTAATACATATCTGCCGGTGAGTGTATTGACGCACGTCATACGCGGTGTGTGTGCGTGTGTGCGTATGTATTATATATATATATGTTGTGTGTGTGTGTGTGTGTGTGTGTCTGTGTGTGTGCAACAGCTATCTAAGAAAGGACGATGTAATATATCAGTAGACGTCAAGGTCCGTTTGTCGTTGATTAGTCCACAGACAGATACTTGATCTATACACCTGTCCTTGTTCCTAGATACATGTACGTTTATACCTTGTTCAGGTGTTTTATGTAATCGCCGAATTGATTTCACGAAGTCACGATTTTCGTTTTACCAACTTCTTATCTCATAAATAGATACATAATGACGCATTGATGTTCATAAATATCAGTATCCTAGCGGTGATAGTGAGAACTTTGGCTCAGTTTTAAGCTGGAAATTGGCTATGTTTGATGTTTTATGGCCACTTTTGTGCACAAAGTCGGCAAAACGGGTCGAGCGACCTCCAAAGGTAATGAGGCGAAGTGAAAGATGAAACACCTTTCAGACATGCCCACGCCGAGATTCGAACTGAGATTTTCAGTTAAGATCAGTGGCCCACCGGAAATTGGTGAATTATTAAATTGTTATATGTAAGTTTTAATTACTTACATGTTAATGGGGTGCGTGTTTCACTCGGGAATACCGACATTAGCCAAATAAATGCTGTGAAATGACCAGCAAACATTTCAAATTAAGTGAACAGAAAAAAATATATTTATCGCAACAATTAATATGAATAGTTGCGAGAAATATTCAATGAATGCTTTATTACACAAATAGTACAAATAATATCACGGTACATGTTAAATTAAAATGTCCACAACATAGTTGCATATCATATATGAATCACATATGAAAACAAATTATGAAAGTAATGAATGATACAGAAATAACAATCATAACACAAATAACATTTTATAATATTTGGTCTGAAACAAATATAGATCTTGATAGATCTTGGGTCTCCTGCTTGGCTGACATTGTTAACCTCAAACATTGAGATATCTCTTAGTGATCACAGGTCACCACACTAATTCCAAATACATGGCCATTCAGTTTTGATCAGACCCCTTATTTGCGGTAAGTTAGGCTTAAGAATATTGATTTTTTTGAGGTCATGTAAGTACAGGTGGGCGTCGCCTGGGGTCCTGTCAAGCGGGGACGTATCTACTTCAAATTGTTATGCTTATTTTTTAAATATCCTTTATTTTAAAAAGCCAGATCATATCTCATTTTACATTAGCTTCCTTCCTTCCTTCCTTTGTCTTTCTTTGTGTACACCTTCCTTATTAATGCAGCTGAAAGCGGCGCAGAATGAACCACTGCCTTTAGATGCCATGTAAAGAAAGGCAGCTGTCCGTGACAGGATGCCTCCAACCGCTAGGATCGCTGCGCTCCTTGAATTAAAAATGGCGCGCCATGTTAAAACGTCAAGTAACGCGTCTTGTTATAAATAGTATTTGCCCCATCCCAACTTCCGGTGGGGGCAAAAGGAAAGCAGACTGCTAAAATCAGATTTATAATCATGGCGAATTATTGTTTTGTGATTGGTTGCATAAGCCGTGGAATTAATACAAAAGGAATATCTTTTCATCGTTAGGGAACTCATTTAAAATAGCATTTAAAGCGTTTTGTTGAGGGAAATTAAGCTTAACTACTATTATATTTAGCCTGTTCGACAACCCCTTCTTTACATATTTGATGGCATATATGATATAATGGGGCAGAAGTAATACAGATTCTCTGCACGCACAAAATTATAATGCACACATCACAATAAATGTCCGTATTCATAGGTTCAAAATTCGAAGCGCAGCTGCCTCAACTTGCTTTTGCCCCTACCGGAAGTCAGCGCTGTCTAGTATTATTTCAGGTCAATGGTGTTAACCGAATAACTAACTCGCAAAAAGTGGTTACCAGCCAACGATCCATTAATTGTTTTACCAATTAAACCGTGGCTTATTTAATTTGTGAATGTTAAAGTATTTTATTTAATTCAAATGAGTTTAATTAAACTTAACTGCAACATACAAATGTGAGAGTATTAACAAATGAGCGAAACTATGGCTGTAAATAATATTGCTGAAGGTCATCGGAAAACGCGTTTTCTCCAGCCTGTAGCAGACGAAAATGTCAATTTTGATAGGTAGAAAATACTCTAACGGTTTATTAATTGTACTTGTGGTGCCTACCTTAGTTTTAAATCAGGAAATTAATTACAAAAAGGTCTGTATGTCTTTAAAATATAATTTGCGTTTAATAGAGGATTAATTGACCATAAAGAACATCTGCAGGCCATAGATCAGACCCCATTATTAAGATAAAGATTAACGTTATTTATGAATAATCGTTTATTCAATAAAGCACAGAAGGCTATGGGCCCATAGTACAAAACAATACAAATAGAACCATACACGAATACGTACAAATCAGTGCAATACTAGAACCCCAAGAAAGTTGAGTGTAGTTTAAAAGCATGGAAAGTGAAGCTACATACATTTTGCAGTACTAATTTCGAGCTTGAGGACATTAAGTGAATATATGATGCAGCCGACCTGTTATTACAACATCTTGGAATAAATTGTCGTCTAATATTTTCGGAGAAAGGACGATATATGAATATATGTTTGACATAAACAGTATATTCTTACACTTTGGATGTTGTTAAACAAAATTCATCGCTTTGCCATCGTTTAAATCGCTTAGACTTAGATCACAACTCGGCTTCGTTCTATTTCCTCCTGAATATGTGTCAAAGTGTTACTTATATTCGCTTAAAGGGTCTTATTTGTGGTTGTGTCAGTATTGTATCAAGTTTAACTGTGAACCACCCACCACCTGCTCTTTGACTGGTTGTTTTGAACAATTCCGTTCTACCTTACCTAATTGTTGCGGGCGCCTATGTGGTCTAATTGGTAGCGCGTTGGAGCACAGATCACTACAACCTGAGTTAGAATCTCGGCGTGGGCATATCTGAAGGGTGTTTCATTACCTTTGGAGGTCACTCGGCCCATTTAGCCTACCATGTGCACAAACGTGGCCGTAAAAAATCAATCATACCACCCATCACCGGCAAAACTATGCCAAAAGTTTTCATTGGTTTTATTGAGTGACATAGACTCAAATATGTTATGCCTCATAGTTTTGATACATCTCATCTGACATAAAAATTATAATATGTTGTCCGTAAAAATAGCATATCACAATTATAGACAATATTGATTGCAGCCTTTTTACCAGTTTACTACAACAATTGATTTTGCGGAGATATGCAATTAAAGATATGACATACGTTTATCACAGTATAGATAATTCAAACTTTATCGACTGTTTGGAGAACTGTGTCAGATGGACTGCTACCAGTAGTATTATGTTCAGTATAATCAGTGAGAGCACTGGTTCTAATCGAAAACTGACCGGAAAATTCGAAAAATATCCTTGTTTTAACATTAACTTGCAATGTCGGCCAAGTAATGTAAAAATAAGGTTCTGGGAAGTACGTGGTGTATTGTTGCATCTCTTCTCGGTGCAACTGCACTGACACATAGGTCAACGAGCTACGTGTTTTACCATACTGGAGGATCATTTCCCGTTTTGTTGACCAATTTTTTGAACGCGTGAAATCTCAAAATAAATTTTCGAATCATTATCACGGAACCTTGTTGCCAGGTCGGTTTTTATATTGCCCGACATCAGGATTAAGTTGCCAGTGACAATCGGGCAAGTGTTCATGTCGAACTCTGGTATTAAATCAACAATAGATATTTACAGCACACGTATGCAGACACCGATATATATATATATATATATATATATATGTGTGTGTGTGTGTGTGTGTGTGTGTGTGTGTGTGTGTAGAGAGAGAGAGAGAGAGAGAGAGATGTTTACATGTACGCATAATTGAATAAGAGGATCTGTAGGCCCATAGTCTGTTACAATACTCCATTGCCAGTAGGGTTCTATGCACATGTCATGGCTGTTCACGTGAGATTGATTTATCCCGGCGTTAGTATATAAACAAACCACACTCGCTAATGGTTCTCGAATACCGATGCTGTTGTTATAAACGCATCCCACATGAAAATAAGATGATGTATTTTTTTCTCACGATGCAGATTTAATGAATATTTTCGGAATATTTTAGTGATCCCAGCACGAGGACAGGGGTGCACGACCTTTTACATCGGTATTTACCACGAGTAGACAATCCAGTATTAAATCTGCACGTTATCGACATGCACTTTATTCGTGTAACTATTTGAAACACAATTCGTGTACGTAATATGATCGAAGAAATTAGTAATTTAGATAATTGGACGACATAATAACGCTTGTTATATGACATCATCGCTCTAGTGCAAATAATCCACCTTTATTACTACAACACATGTATAATCAATCATAAACAAAATGTCAAATATCCATCAAAACGTCAACAGTTCATTCATCATTTCGAAAATACAACTTAGAATATCTTTCTATAAAGTAGACAGTAATGGACGTAGAATTAGTCATACTTGGTTTATATGGATAGATAAAGGATCTAACGTTGCAATATCATAAAACTCTTTATTACAAAGTATGTACGCTCTGACATAATGATAGACGTTATTTAATGTCCGAGACTAAATATCTAATCGAAATGCGTGTTACTTATTATTGTATAATCAACCATTCCGAATAAATGGCTTCCACCAAAGTGATAGCTTTGTGCGCTGAGAGACTTCAATACATCATAATACAAGTATAATTAAATGTTTAAGATACTGAAATTTAAGTATTCCTATACATAATTCAGTTCCGACCAACATCTTACTCGAGTTAAATAGAATTGACACCCAAAGACTGTCAGAAATGGTACCCCCGGATCATTTATATAGCGTATATACACTTTAAACCTCATTATATAGCAAGCAGTCGATTGCTCACTTGTTAACTGCGCTCTACTCTAGTATTCCTTGCCATTTGTTGAGCTGCGAGCTCAATTACAGACTACAAATATGGAATATAATTTATTGTTTGTTATTTCTTACTTAGAATTATGTTTTTCCACCGAAAGTATCAGGATACGTGAATTTTATGTATTTATCGATATAATTACCGTATGAGGAATATATTGATGCATTTGAAAGACTATGAGTATTCTGGATCATGGTGAATATAACGAAATATGATTATTATTGCCAAAATGCTAAATATACGTTAAGCAATGCATTAAATAAAGCAGGAATTTGTCAGGAAATCGACTTCAAACGTTCTTATTATTTAGTGTGTTCAATGAGGCACACGGATCACAGTTCAATATTTGGTATGACCACTACGGAGATCGTAGAGAGCTTGTACTAATCGAGGCATGCTGTCAATCAGGGTTGCCAGGGTTTGAAGGGGCAGAGCTTGCCATGTATTAATGACTGCCTGTCGCAATTTCGCCAGATTGGCACTTGCATCCATGGTGCGTATTACTTCGGACCACAACTTCTCTATAGGATTCATCGCTAAAGATGACATGCTGCCAATGACCTTGTCGCCAGCAGAGATGGTTTCTAGCCCAATCCGTACGCGCCTCTCCATATCTTTGCAACTATAAAAGTTTCTTCAGCGCTCTCCTGGCGAATCAATCGGAGATTCACTAGCATTCTGGATACAGGGGTATTAGTGAAACGTAACCACTCAGCACGAAGGGTGTTTGCTGACTTGGTACGCCCATTTCGGCACAAACCTAGCAGTTAACGGTCTTCTCTTTCTGTTGTCTTACGAGGACGTCCGGGTCTAGCTTTGGGTGTGGGTACGCCCGCCTCACGATTTCTCTTAAGCACATTTGAGACTGTTCCCTGTGCTACCCCAAGAGCTTGGGCAATGACCTTCTGCTTGGAACCCATACGCCACATGGCAAGAACTCGTCGATAAATTCCTTCATTAAAATGACGGACCATGACGTCAAGAAAGTTGCCCAAAGATTTCAGCAAATTTCGCTGGAACGCTCGAGTACAACTAGATATATCAATAGCTCTACCCCCTTATTTATAGAGCCTCAGATATCACGCCACATGGACCTTGGATGTTTTATTGGTCACCCACTCACTCCAAAAAATACCACCTGTTACCACTCTGTGTAATTATGCTACGTATGAAACCGCTCAGACTATATATCAAATTAGTAAAGTTATATCTCAGGGCAGATTTATGATAGAGTAAATAAGAATTTTAGAGTAAATAAATATATTAAAGTAAATCATTTTTTTTTAAACCATTCACATATTTTAAACAATATACAATTCACAATTCCAAATATTCTATCTATGTTCGAGGCACATACCTAGACACACGACTGTTATCCCAGCATTTATCCAATTAATAACTGTATTTGTTTATAACATAGGAGAGTTACTGGGATCGGTGCATATCCAGATATTCCATCCTACTAATTTATTCTACATACATTTTAACAGCCAGTTTCATTTAACAACGGTAATCTATTGCGATCTAATTGATATCGCATGCCCGTACGGATGCCTATTTTACCCTACGTCCATGCCCAATGCCGACTCTACCTCAGTTCAGCTTTATTCTGGTGGGATCAGGAGAAGCCACAAATGAATTAGAGTATTTAATAATTACTTATGCAACAAAAGATAACATGTTTGTACGTAATAATAATAATAATGATGATGATGATGATGATGATTGATGCTTTACGGCCACTTTTGTGCAAATGGTAGGCTAAATGGGCCGAGCGACCTCCAAAGGTAATGAAGCGAAGTTAAAGATGAAACAACCTTCAGATATGCCCAGGCCAAGATTCGAACACAAGTGATAGCGATCTGTGATCCAACACGCTACCGCTAGACCACGGAGGCGCCCTATTTGCACGTAATCAGTATAACCAATACATTCTTAGAACTGCGAATTAAAATAAAAAATATGTTATACTTAAATAGAAAATAACAACGATAATAATAATGATAATAATAAATAATAATAATAATAATAATAATAATTATAATAATAATGGCCGAAATGACAGTTATTTTACGTGGCTCGGCTACCTCAAATGAGGGAGATGGATATGGTCTGTAATTTACTACTTCATCACGGGGACTTATTCTAAATAAATTGGAATTTACAATAGGTGGCATATTCGGGGGAGAAATCCTTGCCAGTTGCTTGGTGCCACGGCCGGGATTCGAACCTCCGACCTACCGCACAGCACGACCATGAGTAAGAAAGTCCCACACTCTAATATCCATTGAGGCGGTGTGGATGAGTGTTCGGAAGCTACTTATTTGTGGAGTAGTAATTAAGCTAACAAACCGTGAGGGAATAATTTGTTTCCCATTGCGGGTTACACTTTGATTGATCAACTAGGTGACATGAGAGAACGGCAAAAGTCTATCATAATGGATAGAGTTTTGTTTGATCGCAGCGTCGCGACGTTATGATTTCCACCAAACCAGAAGTCGATTTGGAAGAGATATCGCTTTAATTATTACAGACGTGATTAAAGGTGAAATTGTTGACGATGTGAGATACACACATGTCCGTTATTAACTTATACTGTAAACTGATCGCAATAGCAACTAGAAAATATATTATAAATTAATTACAGTTCAGCTCTAATTAAATACTAATTATAGGTGGCTTAATTAGGGTAAACCATGTCTTTAGTACATAAATCCCGTATGACGTATTGGAGATTACATAGTACTGTCTGGGAGAACCATATCCCTGAGGATATAACAATTTGGTGGATCTTGGGAAAGATGCGGAAGATAACACATTCTAACTATCTTATTAGGTACTTACTTGGTGTTAATTAGATGTCGTTACTATGGTGATTAACGAAGATTGTTACGTTATCCCTAGCTAGATAGCGCATATTAGTTAATTTGTCATAATCTATGTCTGTGTTGTTTGGTTGGTATACAAGACACTTATATGGTTTGAATTACTTAAGCTTTATTCAACTACCACAGGATCGTATTGTTTATCGATGTAAGAATATAATAATATTTAACCTAAAAGCTGTCTCCAGACTGAGCTCTCGGTCTTTTGGGGGTGAATCCTGGAGGATAAATGACCGAGAGAAAGTCATAGAGAATCCTGAGATGAGAACGTTGATGAGAAACATTCTTAACTGTAGATAGCTGGTGATGATGAAGATGATGATGATTGATGTTTTAGGCCACGTTTGTGCATATGGTAGGCTAAATGAGCCGAGCGACCCCCAAAGGTAGTGAAGCGAAGTTAAAGATGAAACATCCTTCAGATATCCCTACGTCGAGATTCGAACTCAGATGGTAGTGATCTGTGTTACAACGCGCTACCAGTTACACCACGGAGGTGACGTACAAAGATAGTTGGAAATGGTTGACTGGTAACTCGACAACTTCAAGTTATGGGATGACGACAATAATAATGATGATAATTATGATGATGATGACGATAATGATGATGATGTGTGAAAAAGTCCCCCATGTTGTTAATTTACTATAATAAAATTCTGCAGCAAAGTGTAAAATATCTTTAAACCTGAATGCTTATAACACACACAAACATACAAACACACACACACACAAACATACAAACACACACACACACAAACATACAAACACACACACAAACATACACACACACACACACATATATATATATATATAAAATAGAGAGAGAGAGAGAGAGAGAGTTGGTCAGTGAGTTAGTGAATGGGTTAATGAATCAATTAGCGAGTGGTGTCTTTATTATCGATGATGGCCATACCTGCCAAATATGATCGGGGGGAGGGAGGGGAAGTCCTCAGGGAAATATGTTTCTAACACAAGTAAACTGATGACACATATGGGGGGGGGGAGAGATGGGTCTAGATCGGTTAACATTCATCTCATACACGTATATGTTAATATTATTTGTGAGCCGCTTTCCCACATACAGCGCTACAGGCTGTTTGCTATTATAATAGACATAACTCTACCTGTTTCTACCTGGATTTATGTTAATGGGCATATATTGTGTCCAAAATGACAAGCCTTTCTTCGTCATATTGCTCATCTTCATAATCATCATGTTGGTCACCAATTATCTCCAAATCAACTAAACTCCTGCCAATTTATCAGGAAAGTGACGTAGATTAAAGCTATCCGGATCAAGCAAGGCACATTAAGTAAATGTCAATTGTTGTTGTTGTTGTTGTTGTTAAATGAAGGTCAGTTTTTTGAGACACTGTTTATCTCAGCCATGGTACGACAAACGAGCTCACGGTGTCCATGATCCAGGTCTGGTGGCGTCTAAGATGGAATCTCTTATCGTGAGGAATTCACCACGGTTTTGGATAAATTAGGATCCATAACACGTAGTGATAGTATGGATCAAACCGTCCAGTGAACGAGATGAAATTCGGGACTTTGTGTCTTCGTCATTTGCCCGGCTGTTGCATAAAATTGAAGTACTCCGTGAATGTGTTTAGGGTGTACTGTGCCTTTGTCCCCCCCCCTCTCTCTCTCTCCGTGTGTGTGTGTGTGTGTGTGTCTGTCTGTCTGTCTGTCTGTGTGCGCGGGCGCGTGTGTATGTGTGTTTGTGTGTGTGTTTGTTGTACTTATCATGATGTTACGACTCCTGGTAGTCCATTTTCATCTCGGTGAGATCCAGATACCAACCACGAATATATTAGACGGATGCCTGGTTAACTATATGGAGCAAACAGCTTTACTGCGTCGTCTATATTTGGAGAATAAATGCGTAGAGAGGTGTGTTAGATTGTAGCCTAAAAAATATACCGTTCATGGTGGCCATGCTTGGGCGCGGGTTTCACCTGGGACATACAGTCAAGAGGCATCAGATGATCAGGACTAAGCCATTTACTGAACGATCAAACTTCTTCCAGAGGCACGCGGTCTGGAATGCAGCGGACTGTCAACTATACCGTAGAAACGCCCTATACCAGTATAGGAAAACGTCGTGTGTTGGTGCGTGTGTTTTCAATTGTGTTTGTAGAAGTGCCTATGTGTGCATTTATCTGGATCCATTCGTCGACTTAGTCCACATTCATCTGGGCGTACTAAGGTGCGTCCGCGAGCGTCGTTGTCTGACTGTCTCTTTGAGTGTCTACGTCTGAACATATATAACATGTATAGCTGTAATTATAGTTGTCTGTGTATAATATGTGTACTATGTCTGTGTAATAATAAAGGACTGGTTGTACTGCAAATACTCCTGTACAGATATGTACAGAGCCAGCTCTTACCATTGAGAGAGCCAACACTCGTCTTGTGTACAGTCAGATAACAATCAGCCACCCATCGTGAGAACAAAATGTCGTATGATATCTTTATTGAGAATCGTAAAACGTTGTGCAGAATGCTGACCAAACATCTTGGAAATAATACTTATCGAAGACAGCGACGGAAAGTTATCAGCAACCGGCATAACAACATCACAAAGTGATGATAATAGTAATAATAATAATAATAATAATTATTATTATTATTATTATTATTATTATTATATTAACCATATATATACAAACATAAACTGCAAAATGAACAACAGCAAACGGTTAAAATAGAGAATTAATATACCACCCCAGAACAGACCACCCCCATCTTACCTCACTCTACAGCGGAGCACACACAAACGTACATTCGGCATCGTACTACCACTACCACCTCGCTACTACGAACAGCGAACTGATAAACAAATGTCATTGTTCCACCGATGAAAATTACCACTTCAGTTTGAGGTATTGGTCTTTAAAGCGATTTTTGAGAGAAAAATATTTCTTTACGATTGTTTTCCAGATAACGAGCGCGGGGCGTGTGTTGACGATAAGCGGTGAGCCGATGTAATGAAGATTTGCCAATCAATCACGCTGTCCTCGAATTATTGACTCGCCCATTTCGGCCATATCCATCTTGTGTCCGTGTTGGTGACGATGACGTTTGGTGACGCGGTGAAGATCCTCTATGAGTCCGGCCATCTTCTCGTTTCGTGAACAAAAATATACTTCTTTCTTTTTCACTGGGATACGACAGCACTACCAGACAACCCGGCGTGTGTGTGTGTGTGTGTGTGTGTGTGTGTGTGTGTGTGTGTGTGTGTGTGTGTGTGTGTGTGTGTGTGTGTGTGTGTGTGTGTGTGTTAAATGATGTTTTGCTGCCACTTTTGTGGACCGAGCGACCTCCAAAGATCATGAGGTGAAGTCAAAGATGAAACACCCTTCAGATATCCCCTACGCCGAGATTTAAATTTAGCTGATTGAGACCATGGAAGGGCCTCTATATGTATGTATTATGTATATATATATATATATATATATATATATATATATATATAATATATGTGTGTGTGTGTGTGTGTGTGTGTGTGTGTGTGTGTGTGTATGTGTATGTATGTATGTATGTGTGTATGTATGTATGTATGTATTTATGTATGTATGTATGTATGTATGTATGTATGTATGTATGTATGTATGTATGTATGTATGTATGTGTATGTATGTATGTATGTATGTATGTATGTATGTATGTATTTATGTATGTGTGTATGTATGTATGTATGTATGTATGTATGTGTGTATGTATGTATGTATGTATGTATGTATGCATGTATGTATGTATGTGTGCGTGTATGTATGTATGTATGTATGTATATATGTATGTATGTGTGCGTGTATGTATGTATTACCAAATAGCACCATCATAGAAACACATAACGATAGTAGTCAAGTGATGGCTATCCGAAGGGTAATCGTTAATTGCATACAGATAACGTTTGTCCATCACAGAGAGATCTGGGACGAGAGGTACACCCCGGAGATGACGACGCGGAAACGACGAAATTAAATAGGCCGAAGATGATCGTAGAATGTAGCTACGTCATCGCGGAAACAAAATGGCTGACGTCAACCAGTATTTATCGGAATCGTTTTCGAATAATGCTGTTCATTCACTTCCGGCTCCGTTCTGGTCACCATCTGGTCGTTCGTTTCGAGGATGACGAAGGGGGGTGTGAATGTTTCCTGTCAAAACAGATCAAGCTTCCCTCGTCGCCTCCTGTCACATGACACGGTCGTTCGGAAGCTGAACTGTTTTGGGTCTCATGGTACGAACGAATGAGCGAACGATTTTAGGTCAGTCTTGATGGGTAGCATTACTCTCGCCGCCACCACTATCATCATCATCATCATCATCATCATCATCATTGTAATCACATGGCAAGGGTCTGTCCCAAAGGACAACAGAACCTTGATCACAATATCTCCTCAGTGGTCACCTCACATCGAATCGGCTTTTCGTTCTTCAGCAGAATCTCCACTAACAGCCGGCCATCCGGAGTGATGGCGTGTCGGACCGACTCGACCTCGATCGTCTCCGGAAGCCTGTACTCTCTCCGGATCTGGCGTGCCGACGTCGACGTCCCGTAACGGCCGACATCCTCCCGGTATCCGGCGATGATCTCGAGCCGGTTCCCGCCCGTCTCGACTTTGATATCGTCGGGTGTGAATTCCGGCCCGACCAGGATCCCGAGACAGATCCGGCGACACCCGTTCGGGCCATCGACGATCGGGACGACGTTCGCCCCCTCGGGCTTCTTCTGGGGCGGCAGGTGGAAGGGCATCTCGATAGTCAGGATCCGGCGGTCGTCCGACAGCTGACAGTGCATCATCTTGTGATCGACGAAGATTGGCAGGTTGATCTTCCGGACCATCGTCTTCCGGAAGACGGCGTCGTCCCGGTCATCGACTGACTTCGCCTCCAGAATCAGCGTGTCGTCGTCGTCGACCGTCAGGTTGATTTCGTCCGGCTTGAAGTGATGCACGTCGAAGACGGCCTTCAGGATCGGCAGTCCGTCTTTGTCGTCGACGAAGGCCGTGTCAACCAGCTGCCGGACTCCCTCCTCGCGCTGCTCCTCAGTGGACTTGATGTAGAGGAACTCGCTCATCTCGTCCAGCTCCTCCTGCCACTGCTGCTTCCTCTGCTCGAATTCCTCATCCTCTATGCCGCCGACGGCGCCATCTACCGGACTTCCGGACGCGCCTTGCGTCACCGAACGCTCGAACTTCATGTTCGGTTTCTTCATTTTGCTCTTCGTCGCCGACAGGAACTTCCGGAACACTGCCTATAGGGACGGGGGGTGAGAGAGGGAAACAATTGTGTGATTCTGAGGACTTCGAGGAATAATGATTTAGTACGATGATACGTACGGCTAACCACACACACACACACACACATATATATATATATATATATATATATATATATATATATATATATATATATATATATATGAATAAGGCACTGGCACAAAAAATATCGAAGTGTAATATCAAACAATGGACGATTCATCAGGGACACGAGTCCAAAGCGCCGACCTTTCATGCTGAGACCTGTCTAATGTCTTATCAGTCCCACATTTTCTGTGTTAGGGCCTTAATATATACGGCTATGTATAGATTAATGGAGGTACATGTTTACAGGATACATGATTTTTTTATATTCTGGGCCAGTGCCAAAATATATATGTATCCTAAACCATACACACAAACACACATACACACACACAAACACACACAAACGCGTGAGGGCTGGTTGATCTACCCATCTCATCAAGATCTATGCCCATGTATATGTACATATCCCCTCCACACACGCATATACACAGAAACGTATAGACAAGCTCTAATGGAGAATGGTCTGCTGGATTGACGTCCAAAACCAAGCGATCATCCAAATCCGAATGCTTTCCAGCGGCCCATCTACGCCACACTGACAGTTTATGGACCATTCTGTTAAGTAACGCCGCATGCTTCGGCTCGGCTGAATCAATAGACCAATATGGCCCGAAGATAAACAGAAGAAGGATTGAACTAGACACGTTAACAACAACAATAACAAACACGTGGCAATATAAGAACAGCTATAGACCGTCGTTTTCTTCTTTCACTCGTTAACAAACAAGTCTTACCATTTTAACGCCCTTTCTGACCGGGTGTTCGCCTAATTCCTTTCGGGAATACGGACCGGTTTAAAGCCTGCTTAATTCCCGAACGGGAACAATGCGTACCGTGCAACGGCGACTATACAACGGCGAGTACAATTGTACGCGTCCAAATGGAGAGTACTCGGCCGCCCGCCCGCCAGTCGGTCGGGATCCGTCTGTCGATTCACCCCAACGACCGGATCGAGCGAGAGATCAGGAGATCTTGAACGGAGAATTATCCAAATTCGGCTCGGCGGTGGCAAAAACCGTACATTCTCAGGTAGTCTTAATTAGATTTTGTCCTTACAGTTCGTGTCCGATGTTTTGGAATTCCTGCACTGCAAGTGAACTAGTTCGTGGCACATCGCTCCAAAGAGAGAGACAGAGAGCAAACGGCCAATGAGGCGATGTGTGTGCTTGCGTGCGTGCGTGCGTGCGTGCGTGCGTGCGTGCGTGATATCCAAGGATTTATAAGCCGTTAATAAAGAGTACAACAATATGACAATATCACGCCGTTGTTCTGTTCCCTCGGGAAGCTTCCATCAGCTAACGTTGTCTCTTAACGACGTGTCATCGTGGTTGTCGTCGTCGTCGAGGTGTAAGCCAAGTCTCGTTCACGTAGTCGAGTGTCAACAAACTAGACGCCGACAGCCGGGCACTATGGTGGCCTGGAACCTTAGACGTCAACACGTTTGACGTCTACGTCGTTAGTTCGCAGGATGTGTTCTGACGAGATGTTTGCATGAAGCAGGCTCTCTCTCTCTCTCTATGTCTGTGTCTTCACTATCTATGTGTGTCTGTATGTGTCTGGGCGTGAGTTGTTTATACTCGATGGCCGATGATGGAGGAGCCAGCACAAGGTGTTTGAGGCCTGGCATGCTGCTCTACTAACGGCTGTTTTTGTTGTCTGAGTGCGGGGTTAGAGCCAAGTACCTACGCTCGGTACATCTGCCTAGTGTTACACCTGGCCGCAGTGAGCGCTGCCTGTGTTCGTACCTGGCCGCTGACTCTCTCTCTCTCTCTCTCTCTCTCTACAAACGTTACGTCTTTCCCATAGAGCTGGAACGGACGCTAGGCGGCGCTCGATTCAGATTTGCATTCCTCGTCGACAGTATAAACCAACAGACGGTGCCAACCTATTATCTAATCACCGAATCCTCTAAATAGATAAATAGTTCCGGATGATCCTCCGAGGTCCGCCGTCACTTTAACAGAAGCGAGTGGGCTTACCGTTTTCGCATTTCCAAACGCTGCCGTGATCTCTTTTATCGTCGGGATTAGTACCGTCGAATATCCAGCTCTAACCGGGATCTCTGTACCGGGAGAAGTCTACGGAAGATGTTACGATTAAGATGAACATCTAAAAGGGCGACATTACTCCGGTTGAGGCGTCGGACGCCGTGGATTGTAGGCAGAATCCGACCGAGAGAGCCCTGGCCTCCCAAATCCCGAGAGAGTGTTTTATTGGCCAGTTCAGTTCTACAAACACGTCCCATGAAACGGTCAAGGGCGTATCTCGGACGGCCCCATTGATAGTCCGACTTGTTTATCGCATTCCCTGAAATTGCTCTGGCTCGGCCAATGGACTGCGCTGTTGTTCTTCTACCAGGGGCTCGCCTAAAGCAGCCGGCACGCGTCATACGGGATCCCGCCTGGCGATTCAGCAAGTATTATCCGGGGGTGGGGGCGTGGGGGGGGGGACGTTCGGAGGTGGATTATACCAGGCAGCACCACGTGTCTAACTGCGTGTAACGGCATAGGTCACCGATAACGGTATGCCACGATACGGTCTCCCGTCCGCCCCTCACTATTACCGGATGCGTCGCCATTAAGCCGACTGGAACTATTGGCGACATCGATGGTATCCCGATAAGATCCAGGTCGTGATGCTAAGTTTATGGCGAGGATCTCCGGGTAGTGTAAATGTTGCTAGAAGCCGACTATTAAATGTCACTATCGGAATAGGCTTCATATTGGAATTCCTTAATCCTCATCTACGAGCCAGATGTATTCTGGCAGATAGGCTGGAGAGAGAGGGGGGTACATACAGACACATACACACACACGCGCACACACACACACACAGAGAGAGAGAGAGAGAGAGAGAAATGTATTATGGCAGATAGGCTGGAGAGAGGGGGTTGTACACGCACACACACGCACGCACGCACGCACGCACACATACGTACATACACAAACACACACGAACACACGCACACACATCAACACAAACAAACGCGCGCAAATATGCATACATACACAAACATTTAAATACACACACACATATACACAAACCCATAAACAAACACATACACACACATGTGTAACATAAAACACACACGTAAGTTAACCATACCATTGCCGTTGTTGTTGTTGTTGTTGTTGTTGTTTTAATATGTTTTCGTATCACCATATTTATAAAGCGACGTTTTTATACACAAGACGATACTCCAACATCATTTACCGTTCTGTTCTAAGGCTTTACTTATTAATAAGTATGCCGTCGAGCGCGATCACCAACTCCCCGAGGCGAATAGCGCTTATAACTATCATTTATAGGCGAATAATACACACAATAATGCACACACCGAATACACACAATAATACGCACACTGAACAAACAGCTAAAAATACAATTATTGCTATGTCAGTAGTTATTCGTATAAAAGTAACTCGCCGGTGACTTCGAACCGGGACTCCCTATACTCTTGTACAGCACGCTACCACAGAGCTCCGACGACCGGAGTACCCGTTGTTGTGAATGTGGTTATTGGCAAACGTTTCTTTTTAATGTTGCGAAATATCTCACAACATCCTCATACCTCCCCCTGCCACCCCACCCACCCCTTTCGGGAAACCAATTGCCAGCCATGATAAGTGAAGCGATGAAGATACTTTTCGGCGGTCTTTGTTCGTGATAAATGTTCAATTAAGATTAAGAAGATGGACGACATTTTATCGAAGGATAATGGATCACGTCATAGGGGGTGGTGTGGGGTGGTTAGGGGGGAGGGTTGATGTTCTGGAGCGTCTGTTCTTCGGATGAAATCTATCAATCACCAAACACACCATCACCAAAGAGATAGTCAGTGATGGCTCTCCCTGGTCGCTTCTGTCTATCACCATGGCTTTATCCACACGGGTGGACGGACGGACGGACACACACACACACACACATAAAATTGTGGATAAGTGAACAGACCCGGATATATCATATTCAGTATTGTTAAGATGAAGCTTTAATATCAGCCAGTTGCTACAGCTATAAAACATCACAGATGACGTCTCTATGTGGTGTCTATATTATGATAATTTGACATTTTAATGATAACTCGGCCTGTTTGTTCGCTTCACGCTTGCAAGAAAGTCCTCGTTTTGAGTCTTGTGTGACATCATCGGGTTTAATCCGGCTAGGTAAATATGCCCGAAGTATACATCAAATGCGCCATCTAGCGGGTTGTTATGACTTATAGCAACAAGAAATAGAGCGGTGTTAGTTTTGGCTGTTTTCCCGAGAAGATCCCGACATTCACACCAACAGATGTTCTGGATCGTCTTCGTTCGAATTGGGTTTTTTTTAATTTTCATTTTGCCAAATGAATCCCTCCAAACAATGGTCTGGTATTTACCGTAACGAGACATGATAGGTGGACTATCAGATGGGACACTGTCAAGGCTGATATAGAATGAAGAATAGATAGGAAGTAGACGAAATGTGTCGAAATATATCTTTCGTGCACATGGTAGGCTAAATGGGCCGAGCGACCTCCAGAGTGAATGAAGCGAAGTCAGAGATGAAACATCCTTCAGATATGTCCACGGCCAGATTCTAACTCAGGTGGTAGTGATATGTGGTCCAACGCGCTACCAATTACACCACAGAGGAGCCCCCCCTCTCTCTCTCTCTCTCTCTCTCCTTGTATGTGTGTGAAAGCGATGAATGAGTGTGTGTGTGTGTGTGTGTGTGTGTGTGTGTGTGTGTGTGTGTGTGTGTGTGTGTGTGTGTGTGTGTGTGTGTGTGTGTGTGTGTGTGTGTGTGTGTGTGTCTTCAGATATATTATATAAACACACTCAAATGCCCGTGAATCGACAAGCTATATTACGACAATCCTCTATTATCACTCATACATCACATCTCCGTCATCCTAATTACAGCTGTCATTGTTATGCTTTTAACCTGAGATGATTTATGGTCCAGATGATCCCGGAGAGATATATATTTATATCTGCTAGAACCAGACCGCGATAGAAAATGATGACCCTGGCACGGGTCACAGCAGATAGGATGCCACTGGGTTCTTTGTCGGTAGACATATATTCTGGATCCTTGATCGTATCCAGGGTGAATCGGAGGGATATGAAACGATCCATATTTTTACCAACTCAGATGTGTATGTATGCGCGCGCGTGTGTTTTATATAGGTAATGCACTGGCACAGGTGTGTACAACACACGCACACACACGCACACACACAGGGATAGAGTAAGTATTTGAAAGAAGGCTTTGAACATCTGTTACCAAAATAGTGTTAATATTATCCTCATGATCGATCCATTTATAGTGTGCCGTGTGGATAGAAGTGACCGTAAAACGGCAACACATATTTACGTTTATCAACACCTACTGACGTGTTTATGTTTTTATTGGCATCTAGTTAACAAAGAACAACTTTGGTGTGAGACGTCCGCAGAATAGTTCTCTAATGTATCACTAATGTAACATGCAAGACTTAATAATAATATGCTTAAGCGAATTAAAATATTTTATCGAGGTTAATTTGTCCAATTAGGGTCAATTCGGTCTGTTTCGATAACCGAATGCAACAACGCAGTGAACAATAGAGGCCCTCTAATCCGTACCTAGGGTTTTTCCAGTACAGCGGTGTATAAAAGAATGGCTGGCGTGCTGAACTTCGCTTCCGGTACATTTTTTAGTTGTTGTGTTTTTGTTTGTGTTTCGTTCAGGCGAATTGTCCTGGATTTTAGTGCGTTAGGTACTTTGTTTCCTTTTGGCACTTTGTTTTGGGGCATAATTACTGTTGTTTGGAGGCATCACGCTAAGGCATTTCGTCCTGCAGTGGACTGATCATGGCTGAAGATGACTGAAACTGTTGTTTAAGATCTACCCATGCGAGCACTTTTGGGTGATGCGCTCGAACGTTGTTGGTTTACAACAGCCTTTCTACGTGTGATATAACTGCCTAAATAGCCCAAGCCGAATCGGAAAGTATAATGAGCTGAAATCTGAGAGGAAACATCCTTCAAATCAAGGCCAATATTCGAATCCCGGTTCTGGATATCTCTTGCCAACAGCGTGACCATTTCGGTCAAGGAGACGCCACGTGTGACGCCCTGACGAATCGTTCATGAATATGCATTATTTCTGACGCATCAACTGGAATCGGTGATGTTACTGTTATGTGCATAACGGGAACTATTATTTTCCAATCGGAAATTGAAATGCGTTGTTGAATGCATTTATATGTGTATATATCCATGTGTCTGTAGACACGAATGGCCATTGAAGTTAATATATTACCTCACTTAATTAAATCAACCACTTGCCCGATTTGTTTTGGTGACTGATCCTGTATACGGCAGGAATGTGAGGACACAAGTACGTGTGAGTGGAGACAAAAATACAGCGTGTGTTCGGTGTAAAAGTCGTAAATGATTGGATATTGGTGAATAAATCGTACTAAAAGTTCCGAGTTTTTTGCTTATTTTGGTAACCAGAATCTGTTGCCATAAACACACAAGTTACGGTAATCAGACTACATCGGAGTGTAAATAAATCAATCTGAACGATTTATTCAGATAAACTGTTAGCTCTTAATAGATCACAATAGATACGTATAAAAGGAGAAGATAAAGACAAAGGGGACAGGCGTAAATAGACTGTCATACAGACAGATGGAAAGACAGACAGGGAGATCGACAGACCCGATAGCATAGGCTGTGTGAAACTTAATCAGAACTGACAAGATTATCTTAATATACAGCCTTATCTGGGTCCTTTGTTTATTTATAAAGGAACTTCTATAAGTCTGTATCCCTTAGTCATCACCCCCCCGTAACATCTTCATTACACCCTGATGATCAGTAATATTCGTTTTCTCTCAATACTTCTCCGTTCCTCAAGACCTTAGTATTTGCCAGACAACAATCCATTGGTGCAAATAGACGGCAGCACATTGACGAAAATGTGCAGAAAATGCACGGGGCGGCCTAACTTTGTATAAAATGTGTCGAGTTATTAAAATTGGCTTTTTAGTGCATTTAAAAGGTTTAAGGTGGCTCTGAATTCATTACAAATTCGGAGGACTTACAGCGCCCCCCCCCCCTCCATACCCCTAGCTAATATTTGCGTCTTTCCCTCACCCTCAGATATTCTCAAATGTAAACAAGTAATTTTCTGGTTAATAGACAATGCAAGAACATCCTGTATCCGTCAGTCTCATCAAGTATCCTTTATCCTGACTCTCTACGGCACTTCTTTTCTTTAACTATCTCTTTATACCTCAATATCTCTTTGAGTACTGCCCTCTGTCCCTGAATACCACCAACTATCCCTGAATACCACCAACTATCACTCAATACTACCTACTATCCCTCAATACTACCAACTATCCCTCAATACCACCAACTATCCCTCAATACCACCAACTATCCCTCAATACCACCCTCACTCTCTCTCTCTCTCTCTCTCTCTCTCTCTCTTCTTTTATTATATATATATATATATATATATATATATATATATATATATATATATATAGAATACTATCTACTCCCCCAATATCACTCCCTAACCAGGTTCACCCCCCGTCGTTACTCATTACTATACTCTTCCAGTCAATAAACCTTTCCATACCCATTAACCAACATATACATTTACCAACAGCCCATTTCTTTAAACCATTTATACAACCAAATCTCTCAACTCTTCTTTCCGGCTCTATCCACATCAACTGCCTTTCTACATATTTTAGCAATTCTCGACTGATCTAAACCTTTCACAAACCCGATTTATCTGTCTTCTATCTATGATTCCCCCCCACCCTCCGCCCCGCCTACCCCAGTTCTCCTCACAACAATAACAACGTAGTATCCTGTCCTCATCTCATCTGTATTCACACGATCGCCAACGTAACACTAGCTGCCTTAATGAACAAACGATCCAGAGGCGATAAGAAAGCTATCCGCAGGGGATGGTTCCAGTGATTTGTGTGATCAATCCGGATCAGGTCAATGTTGACATAATTACGGCTCAGATAATTGGTGGACGACACCGCAACAAACAGATTAGAAATAGATCACGTGACGACAGAACGGCGACTGAGAAGGAATGAGGTATTGAAGAACAGATAGAAAAAATACCCCCACGACTCTCTCTCTCTCTCTCTCTCTCTCTCTCTCTGTGTCTCGCCCCCCCTCTCTCTCTCTTTTTTGCCCTCCCTCCCTCGCTCTGTTTGTCTGTGTGCCTGTCTGTCTGTTGTCTGTCTCCCTCTCCGCCTCTGTGTCTGTTTGTCTGTCTCCCTCCCCCATCTCTGTATGTCTGTCTGTCTCTCTCTATGTTTGTCTGTCTGTATGTCATTCCCCCCCCCTCCCCCTCTCCCCCCCCCTCTTTTTTTTTCTTTTTCTCTTCCCCCCCCCTCTCCCCCCCCCCACCCTTTCCTCTGTTTGTCTGTGTGCATGTCTGTCTGTATGTCTGCTCTCTGTCTCTACCCCGCTCTCTCTCTCTCCACTCTGTGTGTGTGCGTGTGCGCGCGTCAGCCACAATAAATTAATTCCGTTATTACGTGACCACTATTGTTAAGCTCTCGAGTCTCCCAAAATATCGTCCCCAGTTAGCTAGCTAGTCAGTCAGCTAGAGAGGAGATAAATAAACTACCATCGTTGACATCTGAAAGTCATCAATCTAATGGAAGCTATCTATAGGAGAGGGATACACTGCTTTTAGGGGGACATTATAATTACAATTAATCAGTCTTAGTGAACACAAAAAACCTGAAGGAACACTGTTTTGACTCTAGCATATATAAATCGCGATGGCTCATTGGTTAAGGTGGTGGTTTAAAATTTATTACTTCCTCGTTTTGAATCCACATACCGGCTGCTGATCTTTAACATGATGGATTATTGTATGGATTATAGGCCTGTAATTGATAGATAGAGACAGTATACTCCCAGGGTAGTTGACAACATTACCTTACTGTATGGATTATGAGCCTGTAACTGTTGGATAGCGACTGAATTTTGGGGGTTGATTATATTAAAATATATATTATAAAATTTAATATTATATATATATATCACCCAAATGATGACTGACAAGTTTGTTGTTCGCCGACAACAAAAGTTGGTTGGAAGGAGATATTTTAAGAAAATTGAAGAGGATGATGTCAAATTGAATCACCACTGAACAAAGGATGGTGCCATTATACACCCAGAGATGTGCGCGCGCGTACGCACACACACACGCAGACATACACACACACACACATATATATATACAAACAAACACACACACACACACAAACACAAAATATACACACACATAACATCACAGTTAACTGGATGATCCGAAGTATACCTCCCTCATCAGCACCACTCAGAGATGGGATTCCCATTGTTGAGGTAAAAGCTCGTATTATGACGATATTTGCTTTAGTCAGCCACGTGTATGAGGGATATTAGACCAATAATACAGGAAGAGTGCCGTCCTTGTCCAGGATCTTAGTGGCATAACGTTATCCAAGGTAACATCGTTAACATTCCCTATGGGTTAATTTATGTCGTATCAGTTATTATTAATCTATCACCTGTGAGGGTTATCAATAAGATATATGATCGTACAAATGTGAGTATTACCTTATATTTAACCAATGGTATTCTGGCGCCTAAAAATAAACCAAAGAGCGTATTTGCGGTGTTTTAGCCGTGTGGAATAAGGCACCGGCATAGAAAATCTCGAATCTTGAATTCAAACTCCGGACGATTCGTCAGAGAACTGAATCCAGAGTGGCAACTTTTAATGTCTCACCTGACTCTTGTTTGTGTGTTGGTTTGTGTGTGTGTGTGCGCGCACGCGTGTGTGATACTGATCAGAAGAAAAAACACATTAAACTAAAATATTTTGTGCATCTCGATGATTTCACGCCAATCATTTCTATCCTGATCAGTTCCCATTCACTGATTATTAAAACAGCTGGAACGTCAGCTGTAAATAAAACTGATATCAGTCTGTTTACGAGCAAATTCATTAAATTTCTGGCTGATTTTTTTAATCAAAAAATTGCCTACACGATGGCCGAGTTTCGGCAAACCGAGTCAGCAGGCCGTCGGAATGTCTGACGAGACGAGATTGTTTCGGGATCGATCCGGAATTGATGTACTGCTTTTATTTTTCCCTCCATTACTGACGCGTGTTGAGTGAAATTCAGCGTGAAACCTAACATGTGAGAGGAACATGACTGATGTCACTCACTCACTCACTCACTCATTCATTCACTCATTCACTCACATTTATTCTCTTAATCTACACACATACACACACACATACACACACCGGTAATCAGATCAGTCTATATTGTCAGTTGTTAAACCAATTATCACGCCTCTTATCAGTACACCAGAGGTCGCCTTCTTTGACATTCTGTGACCGGGATCCATAATGATCCTGACACGATGTGACCAGAATCTGCCATCCAAGATCACTTGATTATCCGGAAGGAGATGGGAAAGCCGCCATCAAGGTCTCATACTAAATAGAGAATGAGTGACGAGAAAATGGCCGAAAGTTGACATCCGGTTAAATGAGACGCTCTCTCTCTCTCTCTCTCTTTATATATATATATATATATATATATATATATATATATATATATATATATATATATATAATACATACATAATAAACACACATAGAGGGGGACGTTCTTGGACAAGACAATAGGAATAGTCATCTACGGGTGACGGGGATCAGGCTGTATGTAGTCCGTGTAAGCCTCAACGTTTCTATGGAGAACATGGTCACCCACTCACTGCCTCTGTGGTCTAGTGGTAGCGTGTTGGACCACAGATCATTACTACTCGTGTTAGAATCTCGGCCTGGGTATATCTGAAGGTTGTTTCAGCTTTGACTTCGCTTCGTTACCTTTGGAGGTCGCTCGACCCATTTAGTCTACCATGTGCATAAAAGTGGCCTTAAAAAATCAATCGCCATCATCATCACTCACTCATTCTCTCACTCACTCACTCACTCACTCACTAGTCAAAATTACATTCAACAATGATAACATGTCGTCCTTAACACTGAATTACTTCTAAGTACATAAATCAGTGTGAGAACTATAGCGCCCTCTTGGTTTGATCCCGGTCAATGTGGAGCATCATCCAGGATTCCGGAGAGTGCCTCACAATATTCATGCCGGATCATTAACATGGATCAATGAATGCCAATTAAACATTCAGTATCCTTGAGGTTGAAACGCCAGCGTGTTGTGGCTATCAGTACGGATTGCAACTCTACGCTAACAGGTGTGAGTATGCCACCTGTCTGCCTGTTAGTTGTCAGAGCTGGGTGGAGCTGGGTGGAGCTGGGTGGAGCTCGGTGGAGCTGGTCACAGCTGTTTGATTAATCCTTGATGAGGGTCAGACTGATGAGGGTTGAGATATAGTAGGCAAATTATGGCGCATACTGATTGCAATAGGGCAGCTGGTGTCCCACTGTACCCTATATGTCCTTCATCATCAACAGAGAGTATCCCCCTTGTCAATCACATCACACTCTTATCTCCCTCATATCACACAGATCAATCTCTCTCTCTCTCTCTCTCTCTCTCTCTCTCTCTTTTCTCTCTCTCTCTCTATCTATCTATCTATATATATATATATATATATATATATATATATATATATATACCTCTCTCTCAACATATATATATATATATATATATATATATATATATATATATATTACTCTCTCTCTCTCTCTCAATATATATATATATATATATATATATATATATATATATATATATATATATATACACTCTCTCTCTCTCTCTCAATATATATATATATATATATATATATATATATATATATATATATATATATATCCATCTATCTATCTATCTACCTCACACACACACACCTCACATCACATCACATCACATATCATATCAATGTTGTCCATTCCCTAGTTTCATTCCTGTATGAACCTCACTCCATTGCCTAACCCCTCAAATATCTCAGACATCCTAACATTACTCCATTAGCGTTTTCTCTAATACCCAACTGAAATCTTAATTAACTCCCTCTGTCTCCAATATCCCATCTACCCTTGTGATATCCCACCCATACCCTGTACTATCCCAGCCAACTCCACTCCCTCCAATATTTCATTTATTCCGACACCCATCCACATTCATTCCAAGCAACATCCCAAATAGTCCATTACTTATCTACTACCATGTATATATTACGGTTAATCTCTATAATCAGTTAATATATGCATTATCTGAAAAACTCAGTTAGGTAGTACACATATTACCTGAAAATATCAGGTAATATGCATATTAGCTGATTTTACAGATTATATGCATATATCGCTCATTCCTTGCAAAACATATCCGTGGTGCTGCTGATAGCACGCTCCGTTTTTTACCTCCAGATTGTGGGATTGAATCACGGTGCCGGCTGCGTCTGAGTAGGATAATTCATCCCGCATTAAAAGGCTTTGACATGACTATCTCTTCTTTTTTTCTTCTCTGAAGATTAGGCCCTCTAATTCCCCCCCCCCCCACAAACACACACACACTTACAGACGTCGAGGTTATACAAACCCCTCCCCCCCCCCAAAAAAAACAAACTAATCGACAGTTTCATACAGTATCCCATCCATCCATCTATTTCAACAATATTTCAACCTTCCCCACCCACCAATATCCCAGCGATCCCATCCACTTCCTCAAATATCCCAGCACAACCGTCAGCCCACTTCCATCCTTTGTCGCGTTCATTTCAATCGCCATCCATGGTGAGTTCCCTCAATTCTATAAACGTGTTAATGGATTCGATCCCACGAGCCCATTAATATATGTACGTGTACATGCTCGGGGAGGCAATTATGGTTTATATTAATTTTAATATGTTAATGGTCATCCTATTCCCCTCAACATCTCCTTTAACCAAGCCGTAACTTCTCCCTCCCGTAGTACCATCTGATAACAGCGACCTGTTTTATTATAATTATTGATTTATAGTTCTATTTATATCAAACAGAACGTAGAAGAAGGTTATTATCCCAGACTGGTTAATAAATTAACATTTTACCGCGATTATGATCGCTCATAAATGACAGAAATTTGCAACGATTGAGTGGAATTAATTATTTAGACAAACAGGCATGTTTAATAGCAATGTGGTATTACGGTAATCACGGTGAACTAATACTATAATAATAATAATAATAATAATATTGTTATTATTATTATTATTATTATTATTATTAATTTTATAACAGTTCAGGTGTAATTTGGTACCTGAAGGGTCAATTTGTTCTGGTCCATCACGGAGCAAAACAGGATCAAATCGATGTCGGATTGTCAACGATCTGCGTACGTGCTCTCATAAAAATGTCAAAAATCAAACAAACATTGACTACAACGACAACATTATCGAGTCTAATATATTATTACTACAGGAAGTCCGTCCTGTATTTGTGCAAACAAATTATGTTATTATACCAGGAATGCTGTCACCCTAAAACGTTTATCAGCTAAAAAGTAAATTAAAAATAAAACCCAGTAAAACAAGGTTTTAGTTTGGCAGTGAATATCGTCCTTATCGTGTCAGTTTTTATTATATCTAGCAGATAGAATTATATTTAGCGGAAATGTAAGTTTACAACAAGACGCGTATTACCGGCGCCTTCAGAAATTGCCTAAATCTTCTACAACAGTTCATTATAGATGTCAAGATAACTTGGTATGTGACTACGGTAAATACAATGTTGACAGAGTTAGGCTTAAGCGGTCGATGATGATAATGATGATGATTGATGTTTTACGGCCACTTTTGTACACATGGTAGGCTAAATGGGCCGAGCGACCTCCAAAGGTAATGAAGCGAAGTCAAAGATGAAACAACCTTCAGATATGCCCACGCCGAGATTCGAACTCAGGTGGTAGTGATCTGTGGTCTAACGCGCTACCAACTAGACCACGGAGGAAAGTATAAGAGTATTGATTTTAATTAAATGAGAGAGATGGAAGACTACTGCTAAAAGACGTCTAGGTGACGTCATGTTCGGAAGAGCTCGGTATTGTTCGTGGAGGTTCATGAATGTGCAAATAGTTTGGAGTCTAGGGGTTGAATATTGATGGTTCAGACAACTAGAAATCCTAAGATTTATGCCGATAGTGAAGACTGTATGACATCCTGGGTGACATCTAGCGATTGAATGATGAAGGATGATTTTCACGAAATAATTGATCAAAACAACTTTATTGTTGTTTCGCAACATTTCTGAGGGACGCCTCCGTGATTTAGCTGGTAACGCGTTGGATCACAGATTTTGGAGGAGGTCGCTCGGCCCATTTAGCCAACCATGTGCACAAAAGTGGCCGTAAAACATCAATCATCATCATCATCATCACCATCTTCAAAGAGATTTGTACGTGACGTGGGTGGATGGGTTAGTGCGCGTCCGCCCGAGCGTGCGTGCGTCTATATATCAAATGCATTATAATAGACAGCCCAGTCCAACAGGGGTAAAACGTAGTCAGTTTCATACTGGATTCGTCTCCCGGTCCTTGGTTACTCGATGAGTGGCGAACATAAACCAAAGATCTGCGCATCACATCGACCCGGGCTTCCTAATCCGTTCCGGAATTCATCGGATGGCAAAACGGCCGACGAGATTGTTTTACTTCCAGACAATGTAAACTAATTATGACACGTGGATCGTGGCTGCCGACGGGAGAGTTATTGTCTTAGCTAATGAAGTAATAAAATAGAGTGTTCGGTATTCGGAATCCCGCTGGATAGCAACGCTGCCCGGATAGACGGATGATAAATCCAGATTAGAGTAGAATCCTTATTCCAGCAGGCCGGATTCCTAAATATGGCTTCGGTCCACTCAAATACATTTGAACACCATCTGGCATAGAGTTAGAGGACTAGATAGCGAATGTGTTTTGTCATCATTATCCGGACAGATCTTCTGGGATACTCCAGGTTGATTGGTTGTCATTAGAGACGGTGTCGAGTGGGCGATAAAGGCGGACACTTCCAGTTTATCGCCCATTATTAAAGGTACTACGAGGGCGAGTTATAGCTTTGCGTGTGTGCGTGTGTGCGTTATTATCAGCTAAGTGTTATAAAAGAGTGAGATTATCTCTTTATAGCATAGTGATTGTGTTAAGAGTAGGTGAGTGAGTGAGTCAGTCAGTCAGTCAGTCAGTCAGTCAGTCAGTCAGTGTTTTAACGCAGGCCTTAACCACATCAAGACCATATTACGGACTGCCCAAAGCGGGATCATATCCACATATCATATATATATACATCCTAACACACACACACACACAACGTCTCAGCAAGAAAAGCCGCCACTCTGGATTCAGTCTCCTGAAGAAACGTCCAGAGTTTGAATTCACGGTTCGAGATTCTGTCCCTGTGCCTTATTATACACAGCTAAAACACACACACACACACACATATATATATATATATATATATATATATATATATATAACAGATACACACACACACACACACACAACAGGTGGAGGAATCCCGTTAATACAATAACCATATTATCTTCTTATCTAATTGCCACAAAACTAGAGTCGATTGAAATTCACTTTTCATTAATGCATCGCCAAATAATTATAAGAATAAACTCTCTTGACCGAAATAGAGATTAGATTGATCCAAGAAGTTCAAACCAAATAACAAAATCAGATAATCGAACGTAATCGCTTGTCGCCGACGATTTTCGCCCACTTAACGGCCGCCCATTAAAAGCGGCAAATTTCAAACAAATTTCAAACGCAAATTACATCTCGAGACATCTTTTTAGTTCCAGATGTTCCACGCTCGTCCGCCAAAATGGCATCGTTCCTGTGCTCGGCCATTCTCTGCTCGCTGTGCCAGGGCATCGACAGCGCGCCAGTCGACTACCCGATGACTGATGACAGAGACAATGAAGGGTTTGGTATCGGTAACATCCAGCAGCCGGAACTTTGGATCGAAGAGAACATGGGCCGTAAGTTACAGATTAACGACAACGCATACGAGCATATGTACACATACAGCCGCACTCGTCCTCGCGTACATTTTGTGTACACCGTGATATATATATATATATATATATAATACTGGACACGGTTTGGTATTCACATCGCTGTACGTTCTTGTTGTACCTTGAACTGGCCGACGAGCGGGGGGCGACTTTCAGAGCCAAATGTTTACAGATGAGCCCCGTATGATGATAATGGAGGTTGAGGTTAGGATTGCGGTTGAATAAATAAAACGATCAAGAGATATTTATAACAAACGATCGGAGATAGACTCTGGACGTCGGTATCAGTTCAAGTTGACATGCTTATTGTCTCTTCGTGCAGTCTCAATCGATTAATACGATCATGTTTATGAACATTTTATGTCGTAAACAAAACTTAATCTCTCCTAACGTAGTCTTTGATTTTGTATGTCAGAACACATTTAATACACTTTATCCTTTTAAATTCAGAATTGTTTACTTATTTATAGGTAAACTTATAGGTAAACTTACTTATAGGTAAACTTACTTAGAGGTAAACTTACTTAGAGCTAAAATCACTTACTTACAGGTCTCTCTTCTGATTTCAGGCTATGTATCAGACTCTGGTATCAGATTTATTTATTTTGTATTTCGTTTTATTTATTTAGTGCACTAATGTAAATACATACAATAGCATTAAAATACATAAATGCATTAAAATATCAGGATAGCATTGGAAAATTAAAACTCTTATTTCCATTGTGGTCCTGGTGTAATATTTGTTTTAAATCATGTGTATCGTGCCTAATGTTTCCGTATCTATTGCCGTACCCGGTGATGTTTTTGTTTATTACGACATACCGTACTGGGATAACAATAACATATCGGTGCGACTTCCCGATTGGAATATTATTATGGGTACGTTATGATGCAGGTCGACACCTCGCCCGTTTATAGATTACGCTATTTGTTGGTATGCACCATGGCAACCAGGTGACTGACGAGTCGGTGACTTGTGCAGTTTGTGCGCTGTTCTCACGTGGGATCTACCGCTGATAGGTCGCGCTTTAGCACTTTTCTGGTAGCTGAAAGGGGCTACAGAGACAGGCAAACACTGGGAATCGATACCAAGACCTAGGCTATGAGCTGCACCGCGAGAACGGCCTATTAAGGCTGCCAAAAAAGATTCATCACGCTCCGCTTATCTCCAACCTGAGATGAATAGATAACCGTGGGCCTCAACCTTTCATACTTATAGTTTTTTTTTTATTCTTCCTAATAACTAACTCTTACTGGGTGTTTTTGTTGCATTCATGTATCGAATGCGAATATTATACATACAAAATTAATCATAAATAAACGAAATCCCGAAATTGAATGAATGAATCGAATGCCAAACGTCATCGTTTGGGTAATTATCCAGATTTGCTGGTGGCTCCATCTGTGGCGATGAATCAAGTGGAAGAATTGAAATGAATACCGTATATCGCTGAATATGTTCACTTGTTGGCAAATGCTTAATGTAATATAATTATATGTGACACCTATGCAAATATATATATATATATATATATATATATATATATATATATATATATATATATAGCATGTGATCAAGCGGCGTATTATTCCCAGTTGTAAATCACCGAAATACCAATCTTGGTCTCATCTTATTTGTGCCTCATTCTTGTTTCAGAGACCGTCTTCTCTATCTCCATGATGATGATATTCCTCATTATGGCCTCATCCCTCCTGATCTACATATGCTATCACAACAGAAGGTAACTCGTATGATGCTCTAGCTAAATCTCTACAATATCAGTAATGACGTAAACAACCAGTTATTGTCCTGACGGTCGCCGTTCCTGATGTGTCGGGATTCCGTTGCAGTCTCCGGATGCTATCATCACCGTTATTGCGTTACCTTGCAGATTGTTGCTACAGTGGACGGCCGAGTCTCTGGATAACAACTATTTGTCACATTTTATCAATTCCCAGGTCGGCGTCGGTAAGTGACCACATGACACAGCCGTCAAAGTTATTCATATCACCCGTGTGTGTGTGTGTGCGCGCGCGCGTGTGTGTGTGTGTGTGTGTGTGTGCGCGCGTGTGTGTGTGTGTGTGTGTGTGTGTGTGTGTGTGTGTGTGTGTGTGTGTGTGTGTGTGTGTGTGTGTGTGCGCGTCAACAACACCACTAACATGCCATCATTACGTCGACAGATAGAGGCCCGGCAGGGGGCGCTGATGAATCAAAGTATCCGGTTCCGACTTCGAGGACCGAACAAGAAGGACGTCCGGAGACCGGAAAGGTCGAGACGTACGCCACCAAGGACGCATCACATCCCCCGACCACTTCGGCTGAGAAGCTGACTTCGGGTGAGGTTTCGGATACGAAAGTCGTGTCACGAGCTCGAAAGAAACAGCGAGGTAGAAAACTCCCGGAGCAGGATCGTGGATTCGATATGAAATCGGTGTTCAAGTTGATCAAGAATCTTTCAGATTTGGCGGATGCTGCAGAAATGGCGGAAAGTGAGTCAAACGTTCAAGAAGAGGATTCTCGGCCGGGAAAAGATAGCGCTCGGAAGATGTCTACGAACGAGGAGGAACGTCTCGAGAGGAGTACGAAAGAGAAGCCGCAAGGTCCCGAAAAGGAAGTGAGGGCAGAAACTGGCAAAAGGAAGCATCGAACGAAAGAAAGGAATCCGAAGGCGGCCCCAGAACGGATCGATGATCGAGATCCGGAACAGTCGCAAGCAAGTACAAGTGTGCCACGACAGGAGTCTACGGCAGAATCAAAACGGGATTCACGGCCTACTTCGGAGGCTGCTCCGGATAAGTCACGGTCTCCCGATCGACCGGATCCGGAGAAGACTTTCCGGAAGAAAAAGAAGAAGAAGCACCATTCTCACCATCATAAAAACAGAGCCAATGACAACAATTGATTGATTACATGAAGACGGAACTGTCTAAAGTTGTGGAATTGTCATTAATATTTTGGGAAACTGACAATTAAGAGATTCTGGGTGCTATGCAGTATTTTCTATTAGCAAAACACTATGTGTGTGTGTGTGTGTGTGTGTGTGAGTGTGTGCGTGTGTTGTGTGTGTGTGTGTGTGCGTGTGCGTGTGGTGTGTGTGTGTGAAAGAACTTATGATAATTGATAAGATGACGTGTGTTTAAAGCTCGCACGTTAGTTAATGTAATTGTTAGGGTTTTGACGGATTTAAATATTTTTTAGATAGACATCACTGATAATCTATCTTGGCTAATTAGTAAGGTTAATAAATTAGGAAATGCCTTGACATAGGTGTATTACTTCGATCAGGTGACGATGGTATATGTTACCATTGTGGTGGATTTTAAACGGAGCGATCCAGAATTCAAGGTTATTGATTAGATTAGGAAATATTACAAACATCTCGGGTAGGATTATTAATAAAGTACACACACACACACACACACTTGGATACTAATAGGTGCTCCAGAATCTCCAATTATGAAGTGACTGTTGTGGCCACGTAACATTTACTAAGCGATCAATGACGAGATAAAGTGTCATTATAGTGTCATTGGCCATAATTATAGATAATAATCGATTGTAATATTTGAGGAGATGTTCTCGATGTGAGGATGAATCCCGTATCTCTGGCTGGATCCTCATCACATAGCTCAATAGACATGAATTGGTTTCGTGTGTCAATGTACTGTATGGATAGGTGATGGTTCAGCTCGATGTTTCGAAGCTATATAACACGCCCACTGGCCTCTGGTGACTCGTTATGGCTAAATGATTACGGTCACCCGTATAAAAATTGAGAGGTCTTCGGCTAGAAGCCACAGAATGGCTACAGATCGTTTACGTACTCAATGAATAGAGATAGCATACTCTCCGGGTAGCTGATGATGATGGATTATTGTATGGATTATGGGCGTGTAAGTGGTGGATAGGGACAGTAAACCTCTAAGGTAGTTGACGATGTTGGATCATTGTATGGATTTTGGACCCGTAGCTCGTCAATAAAATAAGTATACTCCCCGGGTAGCTGGTGATGCGGCTAAATTGTACATAGCCAACCGGAGGATGATGATGACGATGATTGATGTTATGCGGCCACTTTTGTGCCGAAGGTAGGCTAAAGGTAATGAAGCGAAGTCAAAGATGAAACAACCTTCAGATATGCCCCACGACGAGATTCGAACACGGGTGGTAGTGATCTGTGATCCAACACGCTACCGCTAGATCACGGAAGCGCGTCACCATACTAGAGTCTAGTCGTTAGCTTTAATAAGAATACGAAAACGCTATGACACGTAAGCTGGGTTGAAGTATGAATAAGTAGACGTATAAACACGGATATACAAAGCGTACGGTTCAGTATACCTGTGACATCTACGACATCTGGTCGTAAGACTTTATACTACAGATATGGGAAGATTAACCTGAAACCCAATCGTGAATAATGTGTCAACCCACAAACAGAAGTAACTGTGCGAATCGACCCCGACCATGTTAGTAATAATAATAATAATAATAATAATAATAATAATGTATATTTAATAAAGCGCCCTTACTAGCAGGAGCCATTCAAAGGCGCTGTACAGTGTTAGTGTCTGCAATGTAGCACACTATCAGCTACACCACGGCGGCGTCGTAGATCAGTTGATGAGATTGTTTCACTTGCAGGTAACGTGAACTGTGGATTCTGCCGAAATCGGATACTGATTTATTTCAAGAACCCGGTACACTACGCTCGCATTTAAGACTCAAATGGATTGATGATGATTGATGTTTTACGGCCACTTTTTTGCACATGGCAGGCTAGGTGGCCCGAGTGACCTCCAAAGGTAATGAAGCGAACCCAAAGATGAAACAGCCTTCAGATGTGCCCACGCCGAGGTTCGCACTGAGGTGGTAGTGATATGTGGTCCAACGCGCTACCAACTAAACCACGGAGGCGCCCAAGTAATAAAAAAGAAGATCTGGTGTCTGGAATGCTGGCTTCCGAAGGTCGAGATTGTGTTTTGTCATTAGCCGGTCACGTCAATAGAGATACTTCACGTCAAGTGGCCGCCATTTAAAACGGCCTCAAGTGGGCGATAAATGCCCATTGCTAAAGGTAATAGGGTCGTCTGTTATAACTGTGTAGGTTATTATCAGCTAAATGTCGTCAAGGGGACTGAGAGATTATCTCTATACGTCATGACGGTTCTATTTCAGCGACGCGACTCATACTTGTCGAGTCAGCGGTACGGACTCAGAGCTACACATTGGTACGTTATGATAAACGAAGATCCCGTGGCACAGCTTGTACGTTATGGTCCAGAATCTGAGGCGTCCACCTTCGCAATCTCCCGTCGGCTGTTTTTGCCTTACTTAGGAGACCATTATATGAAGTATTTCACTGGCTGCTTTTTCCAGCACTCAGTCCCACTAATTAGTAGAGACTCTCCGTCTGATGAGTTCGGGGATGTCGTGGTTTTGATCCTTTACTGACGGAACTTATAACTTGACACCGATATCTTGACACCGATATTTACATCTGACAAAGTCACGTGACTGTCTTAGGGGGGATAACAGTAAACACATCCTAATATATAATAATCTTATTCAATTGTATCTTGTACTCATTTATTACTTAAGTCTATTTACTAGTAATATAATAATATTATATATATATCTTTATATATATATATATATATATATATATATTGATTCTTCATATTATATAGTATACTATCAACCTAATATATATATATATATATATATATATATATATATATATATATATATATATATTTATTGTATTCATGATTTTCTAAGATTATGAAATGTCATCAGATATAAATTAGCGTTACCAATAAAAATCAACAAAAGGACCATTTAATGGTAAATTATTTTCTTGGCTAGTGAATGGGCTAAATGGAGCCACTGTGTCATTAAATAGCATCTATTCATCCATTCATCTATCCATCCATTCATTCATCTATCCATCCATCAATCCACCATATATCACATAAATCATTTATGACAAACAGGTTTGAAATGTTTCGTATTAACTGAGTCCGATATTTGCTATAACACGACCCAGTAAGAGGATTCATTATACACAACTTACATATAACATACAATATATAACGTACAACATACAATTCACAACATATAATACACAACATATAATATACAACAGATATACAACTGAGAATCTGTATTAGCTATTGTAACAGCGTAATAATTTAGCTGTCTTATGTACAATGAATCATGTTCTCCTTGATATATATAATATATAATATATATATATATATAATTATAACGATGATAAAAGCCTACTTACTTGAAATACGTATTTCTCGGAGGCTAACCGAAGCTGACGTTTAGTTACGATTCGTACAGGTTTATCACTATTTTCTAATGACCAAGTACATATCTACAGGTGAATGTTAGAGCGAGCTTCATACTACACCGCCCTAAGGTGACAGAGATAAAGCGCGTGAAGAATGAAGAGCCATCGTCTGTTTACCTTTCCGATGGACGACACTCACGTGTCAGTTAGGTGATGTATGACCGGCCAAAAACGCGTTTCTAATGTTGACATTATCAGTTGGCTGTACTTAACGTTGGCAAACGGCATAAGTCGGAGGGGGGATATTGGTTAGAAGTACTCTATCACGGTATAAAGGTAGGCACGTAATATACCTGGGATGAAGATCGCAGGTGACGGGACCGATTATTAGTGCTAGAAATAGATCGCGTACCACACACACACAGAGAGAACATACCTTCCCACACACACAATATACACACACACGGTGAGACATTACACATGTCTCAGCAAGAAAAGTCGTCACTCTCGATTCAGTCCCCTGAAGAAACGTCCAGAGTTTGAATTTACGGTTCGAGATTCTCTGTGCCTGTGTCTTATTATACACAGCTAGCACATACATACATACAAACCCACACATACACACGTTAAACAACACCCATCCATCCATCCCACACACACACACACACACACACACACAGTCAACGACAGTCTGGTGTTTGTCAAAGGCTCACTGGTCACTAATTCGGGGTCGAAATCTGCACTCAAGAAATAACTCAAACACGGAACACATCTGTATTATTAAAATCGACTTACGGTGTCCAAATCAATTTAGACGCGCTTTTAATGCAGAATAGCACCTGGTTGTAGACAGGTATAATATTTAGGTAGCATTTATTTCCTAGCTGTCCGGAAAAATATTGTCGTTTTTCATGTTCATGTGTCACAGCTGTGGCAGCTTACTGTTGTGTTTATAGGGGAGGGGTGGGCGGCTAATTTAAGGACAAGAATGTCGTGATGATTTATAACGTAATTAAGGTTTACAACAGTCTGTCAAATGAGTGTAGCACGAAGAGAGTCAATTTATATCAATATAATAGTTCTTCTTCAAGAGCTAAATTGAAGCTAAAACAGAGTATACAAAGAGAACCTTTGGTTTATTGAAGCTTAAATACGGCCAAATTCTGAAAAGTTAACTTTAATGTGATGATGTATCTTAATATTATCAGCAATTGTATAAAATGCATGTGTTGTATGTGTGTGTGGGGGAGGTGGCGTGTGTGTGTATATGTGTGTGTGTGTGTGTATGCGCACTATATATGCGTGCGTGCGTGCGTGCGTGCGTGCGTGCGTGCGTGCGTGCGTGGTGCGTGCGTGTAATATGAAATTAGTTTTCTTACACGGTACATACATGGCTAGCTGTTATGAAGAGTACGACGAAGAAGCCACCGTGTGCTATCGTGGGCGCCTCCGTGGTCTAGCGGTAGCGTGCTGGACCACAGATCACTTCCACCCGTGTTCGAATCCAGGCGTGGGCATATCTGAAGGTTGTTTCGTCTTTCACTCCGTCTCATTACCTTTGGAAGTCGCTCGGCCCATTTACCCTACCTTGTGCACAAAAGTGGCCGTAAAACATCAATCATCATCATCACCACTGTTCGCATAAAGGACTTGTTTGTAGATCACTCTGTTAGACTCATATACTTAAGTGGAACGGAAAAACTCTCCAACGACAAGGGAACACATGGTCCACTTTACTGTATTTTTTTATTTTGTGTAATAGATCTACATGTATATGGTTAGAGTCGCGCGCGTGCGTTGGTGTATATAATGTGTTTATAACTAAGACACAAACACACAGGAAGAGAGAGAGAGAGAGAGAGAGAGAGAGAGATAAGGCGGTGTGGTGAGAGGTATTGTATTCTCATACAACTGGACGGCATAAACTGCATATTTCTTGTCAATTTCCATTTTGGGAGAACAATGCTTCAGTCGTCTGATATCTGAAATGGCTCCAGTGGGAAATTTATGGCAAAGCAACTTCAATAAACACCACAGCTTCTTTGACTGTAGCAAGATTTTATATATATATATATATATATATATATATATATATATATATATATATACTTGGTGAAGATGATGCTTCTTGTTGCCATTCTATAAAACAATATAAATTAAGAGTATGTATACCATCGTCAAGTATCAGTTTTAGTTTTATTAACAACGAACTGTAAAATTCTTCCAATTTTACACCAAAAAAAATAAAATAAATAAAAAGCTGGTCTCAATAGCAACATTTTACAGTCGATGTTTACTACAAAAGTTAAGAAAGATGAGAAACCACATTTTGGGAGTTGATTTAAAACACCACGTCAAGTAGCGAGAGGGAGGGAGAGAGATAGAGGGGTCGAGTGGTGGAAGCAGGGAGCTATACGATGCATCATTGTCACTGGTAGATGGGCGTTATTTACACACCTGAAACGAGTGAGTGACGTCCAGAGATTTTCTGTTTGAGAAGGAAAATACCATACGTCTAGGCCTATGTTACGGTTAATCTGTATAATCATGTAATATGTATATTACCTGAAATATTCAACTAATACGTGTATTGCTAACTGAGATTTAAAATGCATTACCTAACAATTTCAGGTAATATACATATTGCCTGATCAAATATATGCTGACTATGGCGCAGTTGTTGAAATCCTACTCCATGGTATTGAACAGGATTATATTACAAAAGTGAACAAAAAGTTTAAATATGATTAGTAGATCAAAAGAAATATAATTGTTCATAAATCCGAAATATAATAATTAAATTCATACAACGAACTAGTTGATGAAATTGTCTAACGACATAACATTAATTACATTGTTATGCCGATGATACTCAAGGTCTGCATGACTTTAAAACCATGTGATAATTGGGATGATATTGCATCTTCAATTGAAGTCTGTGTTGCAGATATAAGTATTTGGATGAACAGCAACAATTAATTGTTTTCTCATAAAAAAAAACAATCTGAAGAAAACTGAGAATATTCGGATTAACTTATGATCCTGTTATATTGTTCATAATTAGAAAAATATTTTAGCCTAAGCCTTTATAATTTGTCGACTGGAGCATGACAATATATTGTTATATAATCTCTATCTATCTATCTATCTCTATCTCTCGCTTTCTCCCTCTCTCTCTCTCTCTCTTTATATATATATATATATATATATATATATATATATATATATATGATATAAGTCTGGTAACATACAATGTCAAAGAGAACACAACGCCAGCTGTGTTCCAGCTCCATTGCCTTCCTGCACATTTCAGAGCAGGGTACAATAACTCGTTTTACACATTGAACGTACTAAAGTGGAACAGTACCCCTGTATCTGAGCAATTTTATCCAAAAGTATATACCAGTGAGACTACTGCTATATCGTATATGAATCTTGTTCGCTGTTTTAGGGTGCCACAAAGCCGCATGGTATCAATACGAATATAATGTATCGAATGTTTGTATGAAGATTTTAAAATCAATCCCTCTTCAAGTTAATAAACTATGTTATAATCCACAGTAATATATTACTGTATCTTGTATAGGCATGGCTAGGGATAAAATATTGGTTTGGCATCGAAAGATATTTGGCATTTTCGCAGGAAGTACAATCCCATCTGTTATGAAGAGAGGACGAATGCAGTTCGCGGGTATTACGACAGGGTACGTTCATAATTTTCCCCTAACAGCCTACAACGAAAATAACCTAGTTATTAGGTCTAATTACCATACTTCATCTAATCAAGATCATTCGTACAAATTTAAAGTCGTACTCCATTTCGTCCGAAACCAATTTAATCTTCTGCGTAGTTTGTGTGTAAATGTGATTTTATTTCGTTTCCGCTCTGACTAATAATATTTGTTCTCTAATCTTCTACTCCACGTTAGCTGGTGTCTGGGGGAAGTAAAATCCTACCACGTAATTAACTGCCGAAGCTAGCTACTCCCCCAGTACTCCCAAAGGAGTATTAGAGATACTCTGCGGACGAACACGGATAGAATGTATTTCGTTCTCAGTCGCTGATGTGTCAGTTTTATTATTGATTTAAGTCGGACTTCAGCATCAGCGGCAACTCTATATCAAAGCGGCCAATCGATATATATATATATATATATATATATATATATATATATATATTGAAGATCTTGTTGAGATTTTAAGATACGACATTTGTTGAAGATCGCGGACAATGGCCTTATTTAACGACAGATAGAGAATGATTTTTGACATTTGTAGTTCAAGTTGTAAATCAAAATTGTCATTTCAGAAATCCTTATCAGTCTCACGTTTGATCTTTTGGTTTCCGTTGTCATTGCTTGAGTTTGTCGGATGTTTTTTCCTAGAGAGGTGTCCTCTTCCCTCGACCATATTTGCTAGTTGCGATGAGGGCCGAAGCCAAACAAAGCATTCGCTTACTCACTCAATCGCGAGTAAATGTAAAAACAACAACAATAATAATAATAATAATAATAATAATAATAATAATACATCTATATAGTGTCATATCGAGCACGCAATATTCAGGAGCTTCTCATCACATGAAATGTTGCCACCTAACAAGTAGTAAGAAATGAAGAAAAAAAAACCTCCCCTCAATTAATTATAAGCGGATTTAATAAAAATCCTTAAAGACCTTTCTTCAAATCATCCATGGATACAGAATCTGTTCAAAGTCTCCGGACGAGCAGCGATAAAAGTACAACCTCGGTACACATTAGATAAACTAAGGAGTACCAAGATCCAGTATATATTAGGTCTATTCTATGGCACCTCTTTAGTGTATTCTGGATCTCGGCAGTGGTACGCGCGTGGTACGTGAACAGTACTATGTATAAATCAGTGTCCTTCTCCACTGGAATTCAGGATAAAGGGGTGAGATGTTAAAATCACTTGGCGTCAGTCACCAATCCGGCAGCGTTGTTGTATATCCTTTACAACTGGGCCTTGTCTAATTATGAAACTGTCAGAATATTCTTGATTGAACTCACAAATCACATAAATCACGATCTCTACACGAATTTTGACGTTCTCTCAAAGATGACACCGAGATTACAGGACAGACTCACAATCTCGGATGTCAACATTATCAATCCTGACAGATGTCTCGTGTAATGTTATCACTGAATTAGTCACACTTCAGTTCTGAGCAACCCCCCCCCCCTTTCCGATCCTCTCTGTTCGTTAACATAGTTATCTGTTTTGACAAAGCTGTCACACCTGACGGCTGATGAGTCATAGTTGTGTATCATCACTAATGCGTAGATGATGATGATGATTGTGATGATGATGATGATGATAATGATGATGCTACATTAGCGTGTCATTTCATAATGGAGATGTCAGTAATGTAAGATACTCGTCATACTCGGGGACTACAATTTCAGTTTTAAACTCAGAAAGGTGAATTCAATCAAACAAGGTTAGGTTTTGTTGTTCGGGGAGAATCCCCAGTCTGTCGCTTAATCAGCACAGCCTCTATGTTCGAGTGGTTGAAAAACCTCCTCCCCCACCACTCACAGGGGAGTAGTACGGAAAGATGGAGCCGAAATACCCTGAAGGTGGTCACTGCCAGAGTGTTTTACGTCCTCAGGGGGTTTTTAACGTCCCCCTTTATTTTAAATAATTCAGTGGAGACGGCACCGCCATTTAACGTGGTCAGCCACCCACGATGTAGTGAGCCGAGAAATTAATCCCTGGAAAAGTTTCGACCTCTTACGGGGTTCGAACCTGCGACCGTTGGCACCAAGTGCCGGGTGCTTAACCAGTTAATAATAATAATAATAATAAATAAATAAATGCACTGTGCTGTTATTGTATGGCTAAGTTTATGCACGCGGCAGTGTATATGGATCAGGCAAGCATCCCTCAAATATGCACTGACATGTATTTGATCCCATCTTCCGGACATATTCTGGACATATGGCGCGATAATATCTACCATCTTGTGTTCCTCTGAACGCCTCGTTTCTTTTATAACGACCATCTTCGTAAATTAACGTTTCCATCAAACGAAAAACGGGATCAAACATGGGATCAAAGAAAAGATTCGACGGATTTAACGGTCGGTGATATAAAATGGCGGCAATTTTTTAAACCTTTTTTGAAACGAGCCTAAATCTGACACAATTCTATTAGGAATGTTCTACGTCCGTCCAATAAAGATGCAATTGTTTATCTGTGTCGCTGTCTCCTGCTTGCTGTTCCCAGGTATCAGCAACGTGCCGGTTAATTATCGAATTATTGACGATGGATACAGTGCGAATATCGGTAAACCGCAGGTACCAGATATTTGGATTGAGGAAAAAATGAGCAGTAAGTTGGTGATGAGCAAACGTCCGTATTTGCTCGCGTCTACGTGAGTGATACTTAAACGGATCAGTTTGCTAAATGTTTATACTTAATCTTACTTATGAGATCATACTTAAATCGGGCAATAGGAATGGATGAGTGAGCTAGTGAGTTACTGAATGAATGTTTTAGTTAACTTCAGCATCGGTCAAGTTTCGGATATTAGGCCGTAGGCTATATCCCGCACACAGGCACGGGGAATACGGGGAATTGAAACCTGAACCTGGAAGTTTGCCTCCCATTACTCTAATCACCGAGTTTCGAACAACCATCGAGAAGAAATACGACTAACAAAGTGAGAAAATATATAAATAAATGGTACTGGTAAACTGACACATAACAAGGGGACATAGTATAAGATCGGATATCAAACAGAGTTGCGAAAATGCTATTTGACCAACAGAGCGGTCAGTTAAATTCCCCCGATTCGTCCAATTGGGATTCGTCTTGTTGAGATATTTCCCCGATTCGTCCAATTGGGATTCGTCTTGTTGAGATATTTCCCCGATTCGTCCAATTGGGATTCTTCTTGTTTGGATATTTCCCCGATTCGTCCAATTGGGATTCGTCTTGTTGAGATATTTCCCCGATTCGTCCAATTGGGATTCGTCTTGTTGAGATATTTCCCCGATTCGTCCAATTGGGATTCTTCTTGTTTGGATATTTCCCCGATTCGTCCAATTGGGATTCATCTTGTTGGGATATTTCCCCGATTCGTCCAATTGGGATTCGTCTAGTTGTGATATTTCCCCGATTCGTCCAATTGGGATTCGTCTTGTTGGGATATTTCCCCGATTCGTCCAATTGGGATTCGTCTTGTTGAGATATTTCCCCGATTCGTCCAATTGGGATTCGTCTTGTTGAGATATTTCCCCGATTCGTCCAATTAGGATTCTTCTTGTTTGGATATTTCCCCGATTCGTCCAATTGGGATTCATCTTGTTGGGATATTTCCCCGATTCGTCCAATTGGGATTCGTCTAGTTGTGATATTTCCCCGATTCGTCCAATTGGGATTCGTCTTGTTGGGATATTTCCCCGATTCGTCCAATTGGGATTCATCTTGTTGGGATATTTCCCCGATTCGTCCAATTGGGATTCGTCTTGTTGTGATATTTCCCCGATTCGTCCAATTGGGATTCGTCTTGTTGTGATATTTCCCCGATTCGTCCAATTGGGATTCGTCTTGTTGGGATATTTCCCCGATTCGTCCAATTGGGATTCGTCTTGTTGAGATATTTCCCCGATTCGTCCAATTGGGATTCGTCTTGTTAGGATATTTCCCCGATTCGTCCAATTGGGATTCGTCTTGTGGGGACGACATAAAAAATCAACAATGGAAGCCAATGTCTCGATGGAGTATATTATATCTGGTGACTTACAAATACACTAACGGCATTTTATTGAACTGGCTAATTAATTTATTTATGATTAGTTAGAGCTCAATGGGGAAAGACAGCTTCGGCTACATTGGTCTCTCCGTTTGTTTTAGTGTTTTTTTTGGGGGGGGGTGTATCCTTGTCTATTAACGTTGGTACCGAACGTATACGATGTATTTGTATCCGTTAACGTTAGTACCGAATGTATACGATGTATTCGTGTCTATTAACGTTAATCCCGAATGTATACGATGTATTTGTGTCTATTAACGTCGGTACAGAATGTATACGATGTATTCATGTCTTTTAACATTAGTACCGAATGTATACGATATATTCGTGGCTTTTAATGTTAGTACCGAATGTATACGATGTATTCGTGTCTATTAACGTTAATCCCGAATGTATGCGATGTATCTGTGTCTATTAACGTCGGTACAGAATGTATACGATGTATTCATGTCTTTTAACATTAGTACCGAATGTATACGATATATTCGTGGCTTTTAATGTTAGTACCGAATGTATACGATCTATTCGTGTCTAAATTCAAACATGTTTCCGTTTGGCGATCGATTTCAGAAACCGTCTTCACTATCATCTTCCTACTGATCCTGATTATTGTAGTCATCTTCCTGTGGTTCTCTATCTCCTTCATCAAGAGAAGGTAACGTGTTGATTGTTATCTAATCCTACTACTAGATAATGATGTCATCAGATAGTGTTATCTTGACACCGTAGTGACGACAGTTTGCCCTTATATTGGTATTATCACAGGAAATATCCGGAATCGGTTGCCATCTCTGGATTGCTATCCTTATATTTATTTCACTTGCAGAAATTTTTTGCTGTCGATAGACGAAACGGGCGACGAACCGCTGGTATCGTTCCTCTTTGGTAAGATTAGCATTTACTCAAGGTCAGTCAGTCAGTTAAATAGTTAGTTAGTCAGTCAGTCAGACAGTCGGTCAGTAGTAAGTAAATAAGGGAGTCAGTAAGTAAGTTAATCAGTCAGTCAGTCTAGTTCTCCGTCTGTCTTCCGGAAGACGTGCTTTCTATCGATCCACATCTGACTACATCCCCGAAATATACGGGTCTTAATAATTACTACCTAGACTTTTGTTGGCAGATGCCGAAACGAAAAAGAAGCGCAGGAGCTATCTGAATCCAATCAAGTGGTACGACATGATCCGGGTGTATTTGGACAATTTCGAGAAGTCGTACAGACAGGTA